>CANTUT010000748.1:0-37500 GCA_947687605.1 Reutealis trisperma | reverse complement strand
TAGCTTGAACTCATCTATCTGAGGTGGCTCAATGGATTCCAGGCCAGTTGTGATATCTACTCATAGAGGTTTCTAGGATCCTCCTGTGGTTTAAATAATATTAGTTATTATCAAAATTTGTAACTTACTTTAATAGAAAAATTGGTAATTAAAACTTATATGAATCCACTGGGAGCATTGATCAATGAATGTTTGTCGATCGATCTTCGTCGTGTGTGTGCACACGAAGATCTTCTCAGGAGTAGACTCCCGACCTTGATCATTTTTTTGTTAAGAATTAAAAGTATGAAACTAAAATTAGTAACTTAAAAAGTATGAAACTAAAATTAGTACCTTAAAAAAATTATGAAATTAATAAGTTTAAAAAAGTAATGAAATTAGTAAAATATATACCAAAATTAAAAACAAATTAATAACTTAAAATAAAAATCGGCATCTTACCAATTTCTTGACTTGCTCTGCTGCAAGTATAGACCTTCCAGTATGTTTAGACAGTCCATTTGCTGGACTGCCTTTATCTGACTTTTGTTCTAGGATGCCTTCTGGAGAGTTGCTTATGCTCAACAGAAGCCTAGTGTTTCTACCAAGCATCCTTTGTCTCCTTAGGGATCTAAGTTTCTTTCTTCTCCTTCCTCTTAACGTCATAGAGAAAGTTCTTATACCTATTTACAATCTTCTTAAAGAAGGTTGTCTTCATTAAGGCATCAATCACTAGATTCCAATAGTTCCTCTGCAAAAAATTTTAAAAAAAAGTTTGTATATATATAAGAATTAATAAATAAAATTCAAAATTAAACATTGAATATTATGCATTTATTTAATACATATATACCCGAAACTTCCTCCAGTAGAACTCTTTAGTATCATAAGACACTGATTTCCAATGCGTGTCTTCAGGCTTCAGATAGTTCTTAAAAATCTTGCATGTAGTCTGCACTGTAACGAGCAGATACATCCTACAATTAAAAGAATTAAATGCTAGTTACAGAAAAAGCAATAGATATTATAAATTTAGAATTATATTAAAAATATTATACTTACACATCTTCATCCATTGTGAGATACTGCCTATGCCTTAGATCCAGTGGCAGGAATGGATGGCCATTATCATGTGTTGCTCAGGCTATGGATGGGCCTACTCCAGTGGTAGGAGCAATAGATGGGGTACTGCTGGTAGGTGTAGAAGATGAAGGTTGAGTGGATAAAAGAGTATTGGGTGAAGGAACTATAGATAGATGAATAATGGATGAAGGAACAGTAGAAGGTGATGAAGATAAATGACCAGTAGATGGATGAGGAATAGTAGATGTAGGAGGAGTGGATAAAGGGATTTATGTGGTGATGGTTGAGAGAGTGAATGTGAGAGGTATAGGAGTAGAGAGAAAGAGGGTAAAGAAGAAATAATGGTGGGAAGTAATGAACTGGTGGTAGGAACAACCCCAATGGTAGCAGACCCTCTCTACACATGATGCCATTTTTGGGACGTGGACGTACTATCATCAAGAATATCTCTCAGAATTGATACATGTCTCAAAGTCGACATCTTTATAATTCATTAATTCAAATAAATTCAATCATTCTTTAAGCTTAAATAAAAATAAAAAAAATCACACAAACAAATTTAGGCAAATTGAAATGACTTAATTAAGGTATAACAATGTAAATATAAAAATAAGAAATTAATACACAATTTTCAAGCCGAAATACACAATTATTTAAAAAAATACACTTATTCATATTCTATTTCTTTGAGGTCATCTTCATCCATGTTTTCATTGGATGTCTTGACTTCTGAATCAAACTCAGGTTCATCTTTTGTATAATTATCATCTTTGTCATTCGTTTCAACTAATGGCTCATTAAGATCATTTAAAGTTGCAAGAGGCTCATCATCGTTTACTTCAAGCATAGGCTTATTAACTTCATCATCCTGAAATGGTTCTTCAAATTTGGTATTAATTCCACTACCCTCCTTAATCTCTATGACTGATCTAGCTTTAATCTTATATACTGCCCACCAATCAGCTTTATCTTTTCATAGACTCGGATAGGGAATATAATACACTTGATAAGCTTGCATTGCTAATATAAATGGCTCGTATTTATTAAATCACCGCTTGTGGTTGACTTTAATAAGATTATATTACTCATAAACTTTCGTTCCTACATTGGGCATTTGATCAAACCATTCACACTTAAATAAAATAGTCCTCTTAATTAGAAGTGCAGGGTATTCCAATTGCACTACCTTGATTAATCAACTGTAATAGTCAAATGCATTTTCATTGTAATTGAAACCCTTTATACATGCCTCATTATTAATTGATGACCTACTCAAACTTCACTTTTTAGTATGTACCTTCTAACAATTTATGAAGTAAATAGGATAAGTTATAATATATTATAATGACCTTTAAAAAGATCAAGAATGGATTGATTCATAATTCTATTCATAGGATCATTGGCCTATGAAAAAAATAAACATATAAACATGATGGTATGAGAAAAAAAAATCTTAAATTAATTTGTAAGTCATGTTACATAAATTAAACTTACAAATGGACAAAACCACTAAGCAAATTCAGTCTCTAATTTGTTGTCGATATTAGTTATCACTATATTTGGCATAGATTGCTTCAATATATCAATGTATAAGTTTCATAAAATGGGAAAAGAATAAGTAGGACAATAAGGAAACTTAAAATAAACTTATTGTGAATTATTTTTATTAAGCTGTAACTTACTCGATGTATTTTGCAACTTCAGAGCAATTCAGAAGAATATAAGACTGAGTAGCCTTGTATTGTTTGTCGGTCATTAATATGGTTTTAGGTCAATTAAATGGTCTACCTGAATGAGTAAATATTGATAAAATACCAGGGAGATTTGCTTCTTCAGGCATTCTGCCATCATCATTTTGAGATACTCTCATATGCCTTGTAAAAACATGGGGTTCAAAATAATAGGAGAAAAATGATGAGGCTTCCTTAATTAAGTATACATTGCAAATGGAGCCCTCAACCCTTACTTTGTTCTTGATATTATGTTTCAAATATCCATTAAATCTATAGTAGATAAATATTATAGATTACAACTATGACTTATTATAAATGCTTGGATGTGAATGTAAATATTAAAAGGATACTCATATTTTACCTCTTAAATAGATACATCCATCGATATTGAATAGGCCCTGCTATATGAGCTTTGTATGCAAGATGTACTAGTAGATGCTTCATGGAGTTAAAGAAACTTGGAGAAAAAATGCGTTCCAGTTTTACACAAGACCAGTGGAATTGTATTTTCAAGCCTTGCCATGTCCTCTTCCTAAGAAGTGTTAAAGTGAGGTATTTGAAAAATAAACTCAACTCCATCAGTGGTTGCCAGACATCCCTTGGCAAAATTTCATAGAAAGTAATAGGAAGTAAGCATTCAATGAAAACATGACAGTCATAACTCTTCATTTCAAACAACCTTAGTTTTCATAGATCAACACATTGACCATATTAGATACATAGCCATCTAGAAATTTCAGACCTTTCAACCATTCATACGAGACTTGTTTACCTCGCTTATTGAACATATATCTTACCTTCGGATATTGTTCAAATACTTCATCCATCTCTAACTCCTTATGGAGGCAGAATTATTTCAAGTCTTGTCTAGCTTTAGCATTATCTTTGGTTTTCCCTGAGATATCCATTACTGTATTGAAGATATTTTCAAACACATTCTTTTCAATGTGCATAAAATTCAAATTATATCTTATCAGATTAATACTCCAATATGGCAAATCCTAAAATATACTGCATTTCTTCCATCCATATCTGCTTCGTTTAGCAATTTGAGCTTTCACATCATCAGCCCTTACTTCAGTCACTCTCATCAACTTCAAACTAGTTATTTCTTGCAACAATTCTATTCTTGATCAAATAGGTAGAGTAGATGCACAAATAACTAGATTCTTTGTGAAAGTTGTTTTGTTCTATCTAAAAGGATGATCAGGCAGTGACAATCAAACCATGATTGCTTATCTCTTTTAGGAAGGGTGAATGAATATGTTTTTTTCTTGTAATATGATCATGCAAGTCTACCCTGAGTACTTTAACTAGACAACATACCGTATGTAAGAAAATCACTCACAGTCCACATCAGAGTAGCTCGCATATAAAAATTTTCCTTCCTAGACACATCATATGTTTCGACACCTATATCCCATAGCCATAACAATTCTGTAATGAGAGGCAAAAAAATTCATCCAACTTCTATTTTGGATTATTTGGTCCAAAGACTATTACAGAAAGGAACATGCATTTCTTCTTCATACACATCCTTAGAGGCAGATTATATGGCGTCATTATAAAAACTTTGATTCACACAATTGAAATGCTTTCATGCTACAAAATTTGAATAGCATTGCATCACCCCCTCTTTGTTTTCATGCTCGGCATGCCATCTTATATGCTTTATAGTTACTTTAGAAGCACACAATCTTTGCAGCCTCAGAGTTATAGCAAAGTAAAATATTGTCTTAAGTGGAATATTTTTGTTGAAATTACATGCATCCCAACATCTTAGCTTATATCTAGGACAATCACAAAACTTGCATGTAATCAGATTATTGTCTTTACCCTAGTAAAGCATGCAATTGTTCTTGCAATAATGAATTTTCTCAACTAAAAGTCCCAAACCCTGCATTTCTTCTTGATGCTGTAGAAACTATCCACCATTATATTATATTCAGGCAATGACTCATTGTACCATTGCGATATCTCATCATAACACCTTTTAGATAGATGGTGTTTTGATTTGATATTTAGAAGTCATGTCATTGCAGATAACTTAGACTATTTCTTGTAGCCAGGCAATAATTCTTTCTTAACTACATCTGACATATCATACAAGTGCTTCCTCCATTTCATCCCAATAAAATTTTGGCTAAGCGGCAGCCATTAACATATTATGGTACGTAGTTGGAGGATAATTATCTGCATCTTCATTGCCTACTTCAGCCTTAGTTGAAGTTTCAGACCCACTGACTTTATAGTGCAAATACCATTCATAGTACCCCGGTGCAAAATCCTTATTCAGAATGTGCAACTTGACAGTATTTGGTTCAAATAAATTTTGATTCTGACAATTCTCATGGTTACAAGGATATTGAACACTGGTCCTACTCATACACTGTGGCTGAGATGTCGCGAATTGTATGAATTAGTTTAAACCCTCTAAGAATTCTGGATTTAAATACCCAACCTTAAGCCTAGAGTACATCCAATTCCTATCAGTCCTCATAATTATTTCCTATAAATTTTAAGTATTAATTCATTGTATTTAAATCACACAAGTAAAATTAAACTTTATTTAATATGATTGGTTTTAATTTTAATTAAATTCTCAATATCTAATTATACATCCTTATATCTCCCTCCCTATAAGGTAAGAACCTAACTGTGAGGTCTCGCCTGAGCACCAATCTAATCCACTAGAAGGGATCAAAATGCTCATTTGGGTTTGAACTCACAATGGAATCCTCGAATTTAGATTAGTTGATTATGAAAAGATGTTAGAATCATCACCTTCATTTTATTTTTATTTGGGAAAAAGTTATGGTAAAAACCCAATTAAAAGACTTTAATTTTATCTCAATAAAGAAAGTGCACTAGTCCTTGTTTACCAAAGAGGATTCAGAGACTCGATTTTTAGTTTATTTAGAAAATGATTAGTTTGGAAAATTTAATACAAAATAACTTTAAAATAAATTTCATGAACAATTGGTAAATGCACGAAACAATTATAATATGCATGATCATTCATTCATTCAACAGTACAATAATCAAGAGAATAGGAAGGTAAAAGGAAAATATTAAATTTACAATGAAAACCTAAAATAAGGGATACTTCCTCTAATCCAAAATAAGAGATACTTCCTTTAGCCCTTATGGATTATAAAGAAATCACATATTCCCCAAACTAAACCTAAAATAAAAAATAATAATAATAAGATGAGAAAAATCCTAATTATGCTAAAAAGGTAATGGGGGAGAAATTGGTTTATTTTAATTTGATTCACTGCTTGAACCAAGCATGCCTATGTATCCCTTTGAATGAGAATCAGAACCCACACAATTCTCCCTTCTTACAAAGGAGTTTGTTTAGTCTAGCTTTTTATCATGTTTTGATTGATTGATTAAAAGAAGGTTGAATTGATTGATTTTAATTGATTGTCAAATGGAGTTAATTAAGTCAGATTCTAATTAACTACCTTAACAGGCAAGGAGCCTTAGAATAGGAGGGAAACTAAATGAAGTAAAGAAAAGGGAGAGGAAACTTACCTTAAATGGCGAGTGATAACTAGCCTCGGACAATGGGCAGCGGCTTGCTTTAGACGGTGGGCTACAGTTTACCTCGATGGATTGGCTCAAAAAGTTGCAACCTAACTTGCTTCGCAAAGCAAGGAGCAATAGTAAAGAAAAAATGAAAAATAAAAGAAAAACATTAAACTAAAGAGCTCACACCTTAGCAGATCAAGCTTATGGAGATAGTTCGCTTGATGCAAAGGCTAATCAAGCAAACTAAGAGATGAAGAGGTGTGGAAAACTGAGTTTGGGGGTATGTATATATAGTATAAGTGGTATGGGTTAGATTGCACAGATTTCAATATGGGATCCCGAATTTTGGAGATGTAACCGCATGGTTTTAATTTGGCAACTGCATTACAATTCGGCTCATTTTCGCCTATTCTCTCTTATTTCTCATCCATTTTCATGATTCTAGTTACGTTGTGATTGTTATTCAATACCAAATGATATGAGGTTTGTTCAAAGGTTAAAGAGATAGGTTTTGATTTTAGGGCTCTGTTTTCCAGGTTTTTAATTTTGGCAATTACGGCTTCTGGAGATTTATTTACCAAGCCTAAGTGCTTATAAGGTTCAAATGCATGCTAGAGGTGTAAAATTGAGGGTTCATAATTGCTCCCTTATCAAAACTGGCTTTGATAGAAAGGCAGTTCTGATGATAGTGAACCTAGAGATGAAGGATAGAAAAAGGAAACCAAAGGGATGCCTAAGTGAGAGTTTGGACATGTATGGGTGAAAATGGTGGATTTGAATAAAAGAGGCAAAAAAAAAAAAGAGAATCATAAAGATGTCTAGGTGATCATTATTAAACATTTATGGATGAAATTTTGAAAGGATTTTGATAAAGTGGCAGAAATAGGAACTACATAGATGCCTAAATGATCGTTACTAGACATTTATGGGTAAAGTTTCAAAAGGATTTTAATAAAGGGGCAGAAATAGGACCATAAAGATGCCTAGGTGATCGTTACTAGATATTTATGGATGAAGTTTCAAAAGGATTTTGATAAAAGGGCAGAAATAGGAACCACAATGATGCCTAGGTGATCGTTACAAGACATTTATGGGTAAGTTTCAATTTTTTTTATTTTATTAAGGAAATTGACTTCGATGATGATGAGTCCTAGGAGACTTTGGATTTTTCGTTCTATCTAAGATTTTGCCAAGGAGGCTTTGAGCTTGAAAGGATGGTATGATTTTTCAAGAGGCTTGGGATCGAACATTATAATTTCATCAAGTTTAGGAATAGAGGTAAAGTGGAATTTTTGAAAAGGATTAGGGGGGTTGTGTGGTTTTGCTATTTGTTGCATGATTCATAAAAAAGAGCAAGTCAAGCTAATCTTACCGTTTGAGATTAAAGAGACTCTTGAAATGATATGTTATTAGTTTTGCTCAATGTAAGTGACACACTGGTTGAAGGGAAGTGCCCTAAAAAGTAGCTAAAGGACTAGTGAGAAGAGACAACTTAGGGATCATGCTCCTAATAAGAGATAGGAATGTGACGGATAGGAGATACACATTAGCTCTTTAGGCTAAGTGACTAGATGAATTGACAAGAAATGATGACGTTTTAGGAAGATATGTCCCATTGTAGGGTAATGACATAGAAGACAACTTAAATTTAGAGAATGAGCCTTTAGTGAGGAAGCATGACTTTGAAGATATTAGACAAGAGGATTGATTGGAGACAATTTGATAACTTTGGACACAAAGAAAGATGACTAGGATGAGCTTTCTCTCTCTCTCTCTTAGCTCCAACTTTTGTGTAAGTAGCCCTTTTGGGTTTTCAACTTAGTGAGCTTGAATTAATGAAATTTTGAAAAAAAGACATGCCACTATGATTTGGGCTACTGCTTTTCTTCACGTTGAGGGATTCTGACATTTGAATTTTGGGTTTGACAAAGGTCTTCTCTGAACTTTTTGTTCCTTGTTGAACTATATCATTTGATTACTCAATATGCAATAGGTAATTACATTTACTTGCTTTTTGTGCTTCAACTGTTTGATGAGAGGTCTATTACTTGACCTTTTTTTATTAGGAGCCAATGAAGCTATTGTTGACGGCACCTCAAATTTTGATCTATGCTTGTTATGGTGGATTTAATTAACTGATTATTTATTTCTCTCTTTTTCCCTTTTTCTTGCCATTTTTTCTTTTTTTTTTCTTTTCTTTTTCTTTTCTCTTTTTTCTTATTTCTCTCTCTCTCTCTCTCTCTTTTAAGCTCATCCATATCAGAGTAAACAAGAAAGATAAGAAATAAATGCATAAATAATAAAAAGAAAATATGGATGTGTTATTATAAAAAGAAACTTTATTATAAGATAATGAAAAGATACCGATATGGTAGACACAAAATACACGAAAAAGAAAATAGGATGACAGACTTTGACTTGAATTTAGACTCAGACTTTGAGATTTGGACTCAGACTTAAGCTTAGACTTGGAATTCAATCTCAGACAAGTCAGATTAGTTGAACTTGAACTACGCTATGATATGTCTCCTGAGGTTGAGGTAATGTAGGATTGAGTTGGGTTCAAATTCCTCATAACTATTCAAATTGGTGGTGGGGAATTTAGCTTGAAATGATTTTCTTTGGACGCAATCTTCAACTTGTTATATAGTTACAGTCAAAACTCTGAAGGTGGGAAGATATTGTGTTAACAAGTGAGCTCGATAGGTTAGGAGTAAATTCTTGACAATGATATCCATTTGTTCTTGTTTGGTTGGCTTGTTTATCATTTGAGCAGCTTTAGCCCTCTACTTTGTAAGGAACATGGAGAAGGACTCATTTGAAAGCTGCTTGATGGTTTTTAAATCATGTCTAGTAACATCTACTTTGGTGTTGTAATGATATTGTCTAACAAAAGCATGACAAATATCATCACATATTCTTTTTGGCTCTTGTCTAGTGAAAGGAACCATCTCCTGGCAGCTACAATTAGTGATTGTTGGAATAACTGAGCAAGGAGCTCATCACTAAGTCTTAAAGGCTGCATTACCCCCACATATATTTTCGAATGGGCCTTAGGAATGTAGTTAGATATTAAATAATAATTACTTTATTATGCACATTATTAACATGGAATGAGCTAAAAATATACTAACAAATTATTTTATTAGCTTAATTTGTATAATTATACACGTTATTAATATTTTTTCTTTTCTTTTTCTTTTTCTTATTTTTTTCTTTTTTATTTTTTAATAAATAAAAATTGATAAAATTATGAATAAATAATGCCAAACTTTATTATAATCTTAATATTTTAAAATAAAAATTCATATGAAAATCTAAAGGAAATTATTAGTCTAAAAGGTAATAATCGGTATATGAGTTTGCTTATATAAAAGTTTAAAAGTATTTAATTGAATTGATAATATAGGTTATTAGTAATTGTTTTACGTAATGAGAGTACCCATTAAGTGGCCTGGAATAAGAAGATAAAATTTATTTTTTGAACTAATTATTTTCTTGAAAAATTTGTATGAAAGAAAAATAAAAAGTAAAACTAATTTTGAAATAATATTTTATGCAAAAATATTTTATGTATGCATGCGAATTTTCTAAAATATTTTATATATGAAATTGTGCAATGCATGATATTTGACTAAAACAAAATAAATTAGAAAATGATAATAAAATGTATTTATCAATTCTTTTATTTTTTTAACATATTCTTGAATATAAAAATATCATTTAAAATTGTAAAAAATATTCATCTTCTTTCAATATTATACATGTATTGTATTCTAAAGTACATTTATATATTTATATAGAATCTAAAATTATTTTGTATCATCAACCTAATTATATTATATATATATATGAATATATAATTTAAATAATATTTGTTATATATAATTACATTTTCGTTAAATTTTTAGGTTTTCACATGAAAATTTAACTTAATTTGGAATTAACAATTAAAGTGAATTTAATGATCAAGTTATATAAATACTGCTTCATAATAATCTTAACAGTCGACTAATAAGATTTCGACCTCATGGTATTTATTTGAGAAACTATATATTATTTTAATTAAAAACTTTTTTTAATATAAAATATATAATTTTATATTTAAGTAACAAAAAGTTGGTTATTAAATCTTTAACAAGGAAAAAAGTGAAAATCTAGAATAATTATTTATATTTCAAACGAGTTATAGTGAGTTATAATATGAATCAATGTGCGAAGCTCATTAAGAAAAATCTAGTATTTGTATATTATGAGACATAAAATTTTTTGTCATGTGTACTTATTTTTGACACAAATTTTTTTTTGACATTTGTATATATTTTTGACATATGAGTATTATGCTAATGTGTAATTTTTTTTTTTTTTTTGCATTATAATTTTTTTATTTGAATTATTATACTAATTTATATCACTTTCCTAATTAAACAATGATTTTAATCCTAAAAGTTAGTATGTTAACCAATAAGTTAGTTTCCGAATTTTTTTGAAATAAATTTAAATTTCACTGATCATTAGTGATTGAATATAAATTTCAAAAAAAAAGAAATTAACATAAAATTAACTATCCTAATAAAGGCAAACTAACTCATAAATCCTAAATGTTAAATAGAACATCCAACTATTATACAGTTGGTTATGAAATATTGTAACAATAAAATAATATGACAAATCACTGTTCTCTTTGCGAACATCTAAAATATAACAGTGCATAATCATACCAACAGACTTATAAAAAAGCAACTCCCCTCAAATTTCCATCAACTATTATAACTAGAAATTTTTATTTAATTTTAATAAAAAATATTTATTTAGAAGAAAATTATTCTCATATTATTAATCCTCTACACTTATTTTGATTTATTTAATTTTCTACAATAAAATTAAAACTCTATGTTGTTTCCACTATAAATCTTGCTGAAAAATGAATACAATGTGAGAATTTTTATTTTTATTTTTTTATCTCATGTATTATAAATTAGATACTTTGATATAAACTCTTGATATTAAAGTTCAAGTAGTAGAAACCAAAAACTAAGGGAGCATTATACAGTGTAGAAGGCACACCATAAAAGTCTAAAAACACAAAAGAAGAATAGAAGACCTAAACGCTCTCTCCCCTATGGGAGCCAAGTCTGTAGAGGAAAGTGACCATCTGGTTAGGAGTAACAAAAAGATCAAAAGAAGGGATGAAGATGAGTCGTTGGAAGAGGCATATGAGGCATCTTGCATGGAAGGGGTTAAAGTTGAGAGACCTTTGCTGGAAGTTGGAAATGAGAGTATGTCCTTCAAGGACAAGCTATTAGGCAAAGGTAAGCTTGATGAAGATAACAATGCATAGGCATATGGTGATATTGTATTAGATGACGATGCAGAGGAAGAGGATAGTGAGGATGGATGCCATTTATTAGGGTATCAAAGAAGGAAAAGAGTAGACTGAGGAAGCCATGGTATAAAACCATAATAGTAAAACTACTGGGTAAATCCATTGGTTATAATTTCATGTAGAGAAAGCTGAAGGAAATATAGGAGCCCATGTCACTTATATCGGTAGTAGCCATGGAAAATGATTTTTTTTTTTTTGGTGGTTAGCTTTAACTCAAGGGACAACTTTGAGCATGGGCTGTTGGGAGAACCATAGATGATCTTATATAACTACTTGACTGTGAGACAGTGGCACCTTAACTTTGACCCAAGGATCAATTGCTACCATTGGTCAAGCTCTCATTTGGGTTAGGATTCTATGCATGCCAATCAAGTACTATAATGAACAATTCTTAATGTGCTTAGGTATAGCTCTAGGCCAGCCTATCAAGAGAGACACTATAATAAGTGATGTCTCAAGGGGAAAATTCACTTGTATTTACAAAGAGGTGAATCTAAATAAGCCATTGGTGTTTCATTTTAAGCTACATAAGAGGATTAGGCAAGTGGATATGAAGGCATACATTTGGTATGTGTCCAATTTAGAAAATGTGGCTAGGGAGAAGGGTTGCCAATTCTCATTGGACAACCAACAGAAGAAGATGACAAAATCCATGGAAAAGGAAATCAACACCAATAAGGAAAGAGAGCACATTAAGGAAAGCTTTGGCCCATAGATGCTAGTACAAATAAGATATCAAGATTATTGTAAGAGGCGAGATTATGGGATGAATGCATATGGAAGAAAGGAAACGGGTGTAGAAAATGGCAATTTTAATGGAGAAAGTGATACAAATGCTAGTACACCAGCTGGGCATGTTAATGGCAGGAATATTACGAGTATGAATAAAGGGGGATTGGACATGTCAGCCCAAGAAAGCAAGTCACTCACATATTTTGGGTCATCCAAGGGCAAAGGGAAGAGGCCTAATGTACAAGTCCAAGAGACCTCTGGACTAAGGAAAGAAGTGGATTATTATTAGGGTAAAATAGGAGACAACATACCATTCAACAGCAGACCCAAATGCAAAAGAGGGGAAAGAAAGGGGCCCAGGCAAGCTACTGCCGAGATGGAACATGTCGTTGTTTTAGGTGCAGGTAAGGGTATTGAAACAAGTTCAACTATGATTAGTTAAGAGTAGCACCTTAACTTAAATCCCTCATGATCTGTTGTTGAAATCCACCATAGCACCGAAAATTATAAAGATCCAACCAAGCCCCATACGCCTAAGCCACTTAAAAATCTTACCCTAGGCATCGGGCTATTTTGGGATGAGAATAGCATGTCAGTTAGCTTGGTGAAGACTAATCCTCTGTTTATGCACTTTGTGATTAATTCGAACCACACCTGCTAATGCTTCCTATTTGTGGTTTATAGTAATCCTAACCATGCCCTACATAAATTGCTTTGGAAGAAGCTTCTCACAAATATTTGAGTTTTAATGGAGCATGGCTCATATTGGGTGAATTTAATGCTATGTGTTCACAAGATGAAATCCTTGGCACAACTAAACACTTTGTTCGAAGATCTCCATATTTCAATAACTGGATTTTTGACAACAACTTACTTGACTTAGGTTTCTCTATACCCAAGTTCACATGGTGTCATGAAAGCTTCGATTCCAGTAGGAAGGGAGCTAGATTGGACAGGGCATTATGTGAACCAGATTGGCATATTTGTTTTCCTAATGCGTATATTCAACATTTACCAAGAGTCCATTTAGACCATGCCCTTTTTTGGTATCACTCAAACAAATTCAATCAACTGGTATTCAGAGGCCATTCAGATTTCAAACTGCTTGGTTGACCCATCGGGCTATAAAGAACTGAGAAGGATTCATTGAAAACCAAATAGCAATTTATTAACCAATATGGAGGACATCAAGGCTAATCTTGGGGATCAAAATCAATATGAGTTTGGGTATATTACTAAGAGGAAATGGAGGTTATGGGCTAAACTCTCAGGTTTTTAAAGATTGCTAGAAATTAGAGTTGAAAAGAAGCTCTTGAAGTTGGAAGCTAAACTCTCAAATGAATTAAAGACTATTCTTCATCAAGAAGAGCTTATGTGGTTCTAGAAATCAAGGGAGAATTAGATTAACTCAGGGATAGAAACACTAAAGTTTTTCATACTAGCACTAGGTCAAAAGGAATAGTGATAGAGTATCAAGCTTAAGGAATGCAGATGGGGAATGGATAGATGACAATGAAACCATAAGAAGAATGGTGATGGAGTTCTACTTTGAGTTGTATAGGAGGGACCTAGCAGTATAACCAGAATCTCTAACTATGGGCTTATTTCCACATCTTAGTAATGAAGTGCTAGAGAAACTTAATAGCCCATTTGGTGGAGAAGAAATTAAATAAGCCATGTTTGGCATGAACCCTTGGAAAGCTCCTAGGATTGATGGAAAGCTCCTAGGATTGATGGCCTCCATGTTGGCTTCTACCAAAAAATCATGGGGTATTGTTGGAAATGGGTTATGCAAATTTGTTACAGACTTTCTCAATGGGGCGAGTTGGATCTTAAGATCAATGAGACCTTGCTTATTCTAATCCCTAAAGTAGCTCACCCAGAATCTCTATGCAAGCTAAAACCCATAAGCCTTTGCAATATGGTATACATGGCGATCACTAAGACCTTAGTAAATAGATAGAAGCCCATGTTGAATGAATTAATGTCACTCATATAGAACAACATTGTGCCTGGTAGACATATCACTGACAACATATTAAAAGATCCTCCACAGTATGTGCACCAGTAAATCTGAGACTACTTACATGGTATTGAAGATTGATTTAGCAAAGGCTTACGATAGAATTTAATGAGAATTTGTCAAAAACACTCTCCAAAACATGGGATTTGTTAGGAATTAGTGCAGATGCATTATGAGCTTCCTTCAATCCACAAGTATAGCAATCATATGGAATGGAGAACAACTCGCTTTGTATAATCCTTCTCGTGGGCATCACCAAGGTGATCCCATATCACCATACCTCTTTGTCCTCTATACGAAGAGATTATCACAGCTTATTGAAATTAAAACACAAGGGGGAGATGGAAGCCATTTCGCTTCTTTAGAAGGGGACCAACTTTATCGCATTTGTTCTTTACATATGACATGATCATATTCTCAGAGGCTTCATTGGAATAATATATGGAGGTTATTCTCAATTGTTTGGAAAGATTTGGGTTAGCATTGAGGTAGCACGTCAATTTCTAAAAATCTTTTATTTTTGTCTCTGATAGTGTTTGTCCCCATCTAAGCTAGGATCTTTCTGCTCGCTATGGTATTCCTCTCACGAAGGATTTGGCCTTATACTTGGGTGCACCTTCTATTTATAGAGAGCTAGCAAATCCAATTGTCAATTTATGTTAGATTGCATGAACAGTAAATTGGCTGGGTGGAAAGCCAAACAGTTCTCTTTGGCTGGCAACATCACTCTCGTCCAATTTGTGCTTTCAACAATTCCCAATTATATTATGTAAACAAGCTATATTCCTCATGGATTATGTGACAAAATGGAGAGAATTTGCAAAAGTTTTTTATGGGGACAAAGCCCAAACAAATGTGGCATGTGAGTGGGGAGTTAGTAACCAGACCCAAAGATTAGGGAGGGCTTGGGATTCAAGATATGCATTAAATAAACTCTGCATTTCTAGCTAAATTATGTTGGTGAGTGGTGAAGAATTCTAAATCTGTATGGACTTAAATTATCAGATGCAAATATCTCAAGGGAGGTGTAGACCTCTGTAGCATGGGGCGAAATAGGAAAGCTAGTGAATGGCATTCAAAAAGTAGCTGATTTTGTATCACAAGGTAATGAAGCCTTTACTAGTTCCTGGTTGGATAAGTGGTTTCTCAATTAGCCATTACTAGAAATAAAGATGCAAGATATGTAGATTGTTGAATAGTATTCCATATTAAGGGATTATTGGATTCCATAAATGGGTTGGCATTGGCAATAATTACAAGGTCACATGCCAAAGAATGTACTAGACTAGCTTGCGGCATTCTTTGTAAGGGAGGTTGAAGAAGACCTTAATGAAAGCATCTTGATGCATTTAGATTGAGGCAGGTTCTCTATGAAATAAGCCTTTAATGCCATAAATGATTCTGTTAGTGATGAAGGGGCCCATTTGGAAAGTAATTTGGCGCACCCCTGTACCTTAGTGTCTGAAAACCTTTCTTTGGTTGGCTGCACACTGCAAAATTATGGGTGATGAAGAAAGATGGAATAGAGGATTTATGTCTAACCCATACTGTCAACTGTGCAATAGTGCCTTTAATACTACTACACATATTTTGTGAGATTATCCTCAAGCTCAAGAAGTTTGGGCATGTCTTTTCAATCGAAGGGATTTCATTGGTAACCAATCACTTGCATGGATTCCATGGTTGAAGCAGAACTTATCATGTAAAAATAAGGTCAGGTTGATGGTAGGTTGTCAACCTTATTTGCTATCATGCTTTGGTGGATTTGGATGTGGAGGAATGAACCTGTTTTAACAACAAAACTTTGAACTTGGAGTACAAAGTCTCATTTCTTTACAGCTATGCAGAATAGGTGGAAAACAGTATGAAATTGCAGGTGAACCTAGCTAGTAATATAAACTATGACTTTATTCTTGTGGGTTGGTCTTTTCCTGAAGTAGGTTGGGTTAAGCTCAACACAGATAGATGCTGTAAAGGAAACCCAAGCAATGCTGAGAGAGTAGGAGTGTTTAGAAATAAAGATGGAGAATGATTATGGGGATATGTTGTTAATATAGGGCAATGCATAGTTGTGGAAATAGAGATTTAGCCTATTTTGAAAGGATTCATCATTGCCAAGGATAAGGGATTTAATCGAATCATTGTGGAAAGTAATTCTTGTAGGGAAATTTTTTGGGATATTTCTCATACACACACAATAGAAGCAGAAATTAATAATTAGTCCACATAAAAGACAAAAATAATTTAACATGGTTTGATTTCTTAATAAACCTACATCCATAATCCATTAGGGATAATTCACTATAACTCTTATAGTTATACAATAAAATTTTTGGACGGAGAAAATTATAAAGTCTCTCTCACACAACACCCAATAACCTAATACACTCTTTCTCATAGTGAACAAGGATTAAAGAAATGTATGGTATTTTTGGGACTGCCAAAAATTATCAAAACTCTCTCACAAATGGTTAAAAATATTTTTCTTTCACAAAATAGTTCTCACCATATATACACCCTCACACAAAACTCTCTCTATTGTGTGATTCAATAAACTGAGTAAGGGAAAGCCTTTATATAAGCAATACCCCCACGTATAAACTGCGTACTACTTACAAGATGCAAGCTTGCATTCCCATTTTTTCTTCTCCTTATTCAACTGGCACATGCGTGTGCCATACATTTTAAAGGATGGTACCAAATTTCATATTTGACAATCACTATCCCCTTTTTTTCTTTAGTTAAAATAATTGCTAGTCTCTCCATGTGAGAGGGATACCACAACAAGTCTCCCCTCCCGATCACATGGAGGGCTTCATTATGATGCTTTCAGTTATACTTGTTGACTTTTCTTCATCCAAAGCCAAATCAAGACCTTTGCACCAAAAGGTCCTGAATAGTACTCTGTCATAGAGTAAAATTACCCTTTCTATCAAATAAAGGGGTTCTATACTTCAGTGTACCCTCCATGGTGTTTAGAAATGTCTCTGCTGAAAAAACACATTTCACCAAAGTAGTACTAAAAAAATCCAAATTTTAGAAAACAGATATCATAAATGGAATCAACACTTCAAATCTTAGTGGAATGGGCCTCTTCAAAAAAAAAAATTATGTAGGACCCGATGAATAGTACTATATGAACAATACCTCAACTTCAATGATGGGATGGACTGCTACAATGACTGAGCTAAAATAGTTCTGAGGCTTTGTCCGAGCTAGAGAAAACTAGGATGCTCATTTGGGTTTAGACTCACGATGGAATTCTCGAGTTCGGATTTGGTTGATTTTGAAAAATGATTTCTGGGAGTCACCACCCTAATTGATTTTTAAATGAAAAAATTAAGAAAAAACCTGGTTGACTCTAATTTATTAATTTTTAATTAATTTGCCCATAGATAAAATCACTAGTCTTGAACCAGGTTGAGCTCGGAGACTAAGTTTTTGGTTTTAAATAATCAAAATTTGGCTCTTAAGTTTAATTTGACTTAAAAAATTAGATTTCATGAATGACATCTATAAGATGATATTAAAGAGAATGTATGAATATGGTTTAACATGAATGCATGGTGAAAATAAAACATTCACAAATTAAAAAAAGGAAAAGATGATTGATTGGGATTTGGATTTGAGATTTGGATTTAGATTCCAAACATGCCTACGTACCCCATTGAATGGAGATCAAAACCCATGTAATTCATTCCACGGTTAAGTGGAGGGGTTTAAGAGTTGATATGATTGATTTTGGTTTAAGTGTTTTGAGAGTGAGGAAAAAAGGTTGATACCTTTGCTTTTGGTAGGCGGAGAGTTTTACCAGACTGAAATTCCATTTTATCGGGATCGGGTGATTGGATGAATTAGAAGATTAATTAATTAATTAAAAAGATTAATTAACTAATTAATATGATGAAAAAGATGGAAGGATTAATTAATTAAAAAGATTAATTAATTAATTTGGATGAAAAGTGGATTAAGAAAAAGAATTAATTTGATTTTGGAAAAAAATGATTAATTAATTAAAAGGATTAATTAATTAATTTGGATGAATGGCGGATTAAAAAATGATTAATTTGATTTTGAAAAAACAAAGTGATTAATTAATTAATTAATTAAAAAGACTAATTAATTAATTAATTTTAATTTAAAAAAAAGAGTTTTAGTTAATTAAAAAGATTAATTAACTTGGTTAGGATGAGATAATTAATTAATTAAAAAGATTAATTAATCAATTAGAGAGTAGTTGGAGGAAGAAGAAAAGAGAAATTAGTAGATAACTATTAATACTAATTCAAGAGGTGTTTTGAAATAAGGGAATGGACAGGGGTATTTATAGGAAAAGTGGGTGAGGGTAGTTTAGGAAGTGGAAAAGTGAAAAGACCAAAAGGATAGACCTAAAAAAAAGGTTGAAAAATCATATTGGGGGGTATTTTGGAGATTGCAGGTAGGCAGTCTAAGCGGCGCCACCGGAGGCCTAGGCTGTGCCACTGGGCCTCTGGGCAGCGCCACCGACTGCTGACGTGGCGCTCTTTTTTTTTTTTTTTAGATATTGGTTGTTGGTATGAAGTTTGAGAATTTTGGATGTCTGTTAGCAATATAATTGAAAGCTAAAAAAATTTCTTTCGGAGGCGCTGCCCCCGAACTCCCGCTCGCTAACCGGTTAGTGGGACCACCATAACAACTTCGTATAGCATATTAAACTTAGCAAGTGCTAAGGCTACATATGGATGATGAGCGTGCAAAATTGAGAGTTCACAATAGTAGCCGAGTTGGAACAGTAATCATACAAAAAATTTGCGTGATTACTGTTTTACTATTCATCGAATTTCCAATTTTACAACTGTTTTTGAAATGGATTACATCAAAAAATTCCTTATATTTTTCTCTTTCACGCAGTATATTTTTTTTTCCAAAATATGATACTGCCCGGGACAGTAATCCCACTTTAATCCCAAAAAATTTCTCTCTCTTCCAAAATAAGAACCAAAACTCTGATATCACTTGTAGGAAAATTTTCAGGGATATTTCTCACACACACATAGCATAAGCAAAAATTAATAATCAATCCACACAAAAGACAACAAGAATTTTACATGGTTTGGTTTCTCAATAATCCAATACACTCTTTTTCACAATGAAGAAGGATTAAAGAAATGTATGATAATTTTTGGACGAACAAAAATTATCAAAACTCTCTTACAAATGGTTAGAAATATTTTTCTTTCATAAAATATTTCTAATTATATATACATCCTCACATAAAACTCTCTCTATTGTGTGATTCAATAAACTGAGCAAGGGAAGGTCTTTATATAGGCAATACCCCCGTGTACAAACCGCGTACTACTTGCAAGATGCAAGCTTGCATTCCCATTTTTTCTTCTCATTATTCAACTGTTACATGCATGTGCCATAAAAGACAGTGCCAAATTTCATATTTGACATTCACTTTCTCCTTTTTTTCTTTAGTTAAAATAATTATGAGTCCCTCTATATGAGAGAGACACCACAACAAATCTTCCTCCCGATCATATGGAGAGCTTCATTGTGACTGCAATTCTCAAATTGCCAAAGAGTACAAGGATTGGCTCCAACAGATATTACACCTGCAGAACTGTAAGTTCTGATATAAATTTTGTTAGTTATGGTTTAAAACAGTTTTGTTACAAAGATTAATGTAAAAAATAAGATTGGTTTATGATCTGGGTTGTTCTTGAATCTTGAACTTATTAAAGAATTAACTGAAGAAGCTACAAATGGGAATCCATGGGCACCAGACACTCGTACTCTTGGATCTGTTTCATGGGCAGCTTTTGAAGTTGATGATTATTGGAGAATTGTGAAGATTCTACATAAAAGGTAATCATTCCTGTATTGGGTTCCTATTGGGCTTATTCAACTCTTTTTAATCTCTTTTCCTTGATTATGTATGATTTTAAATTAAAGATGTTGAATGACTTATTTTTTCTGATGATCAGTTTATAGCTCGATTTGAAATTTTGAAAGCCTCGACTTGGAAAGGATTTTCATAAACCAGAACCGTTTTATGTTATACTTTGTTTGGGCGGTCCGGTTTATTGCCTAGTATAAATACTAGTTAGTTTTCTACTAGTTGTTAGTTGTTTGAAGATTAGTTATATACGTAATTATATTTTATTTTATGCACAATCAGGCTTTTGAGATTTGAAAGAAAGAAATGGAGGGCTTCTTACAATTCACTTGTTGTGCTTGACTATTTGATGACTCATGGACCTAAAAGTGTAGCCAGGGAGTTTCAGACCGATACAGAGATTATTAGAGAAATGGAAAGCTTTCAATACATAGATGAGAAATTTGTATTCATCTTTTCTCCCTTTACTCTCTATTGATATGTTTCTTGAAAGTATAAACATACAGTTAAATGGGGGCTGTTGTAAAGGTATTTTGCCTTCGCCATTATGATCATCATATAACGGTGTAATGGCCATTGGAGTATGTCAAGTGCTTTTTTTTTTTTTTTTTTTTTTTTTTTTTTTTTTTTTTTTTAATATGCAGGTAATATGCTTATGCTAAATTGAACCCTATTTAGTATATTAAATTATCTAATTTATTAATTTTTGTCAAAAATTATACATGTAATCTTTATGTACAGTGTTGTGCTATTAATTAGTTATAACTCTTAAATTTAGTGATTTGGATAAATTTTTACGATAAAATTGCATAGTGATTGGTTGTTACAGTTACGTTATGGCTGCAATGATCCATTACCATTACGCGACCATGACCGCGATTTTAATATACGCGTATAAATGTTGTTGCTCGGATTTTGTTTTGTTGGGTAAGAAAAGAAATTAATTTTATGTGCTGATTCAATTGGGGCTTGCTGTTAGAAAGAAATCAGAGAGAACTGTGAAGTTGCTTGAGAAATACTCTTTTCAAAGAAGACAGAGATAGAGCAAGAAAGCTTACTAGAGGGATTCAAGGATTTGGTAGCTTCTACCAGAGGTCTTCTTCAGCGTAAGGAATTCTGCAAGAATCATCATCTCATGGAACATTTGCAAGAAGCAATTCTCAATTTAACGATCACAATTCTCGCAAAAATCAGCTGTTATTCTCAAATGAAGAAAATTTGATTCAGAGAAATGAAATATTGAAGACAAGCTCTGAAGATGCAGCTTCTCAGCTAGGCAAGAGAGAGTGAATTCCGCTGAAACTGAAAATTCCAGCAGTGACTAAATGCTTGAGAAACCTGAAACAAGTTTCAAAGAAAATATGGCTCCCAGGAAGGAAGAGTTACACGAATGGAATTTCACAGGAGAAGATAATCCACTTATTGATGATAGGACAGACGATGCGATGACCATGGAAGATCACCCAGTTTAGTGTTACCGAAAAGGAAACTACTGCTTCCCTCCTTTCAGCAAGAAAAGGAATCCAGCATGGATGCTAGAGCTTGAGATTTCATTTGAGCAGATACAACATCTGCAAAATTATCAGAATATTTAATCAGTGTTACAGGTTTGATGATATTGTCTACTTCAGATAAAACCAAGCTTCATTTAAGTCATATTACACTAATGTATGCCAATATATGCTTGTTTAGCATTCCATAAAGCTCTTATCAAAACTGTTCCAATCGAGATATTCCTGTTCAAAGGGAATAATCTTATTAATTACAACGATTCAATCAATTATCAACTAGATAAGGATTTCAAGGACTAACATCCTTGCAGGATTTAAAACGAACACTAAATTGAATGTTGAATTCAACTCATCAACTCTTCGTACAGAATGTGGTAGTAAAAATGGCTTCTATTTGCTTTATATTCATATATATGTACATACATGATTAAACACTTAAAACACATATATACATATATACACATGAATCACTGGTATCTTAAGATTTGCAAAGCCAATCCTGAATTGCAAGACGCAGCGCATGGTTGGGAGTAAGATGTAAGTGAGCTAACTTCAAATTAGTCATTGGTGACGTTTCACGACCATTTTCCAACCATTCACGCAAGGCTTTGCCTTCATAGGTGAACCCATCAGCTGCCACCTGGGGATCATGCATTATTTCCTGAAAATATTTATTAAATATGTAAGTTACAAGGTGAGATGGCCGGGCCATGGCACTCTTGCTACGTGATAAGTTCATCCTTTGACAAGTCTAACCATGCCAAACAAGTCTAACCATGCCAAGCTTTACTAAAATGATAAAATTAGGCAAGGGCAGGTCATGACAGGAAGAAGGATATTAGCAAACGTATGGTGCATATACATACAATACAAATTAAGTAATTCTCCATTTTATTATACACATTTATGTAATCTACGTACCTGAAGAATGGGGCATAAGAAGAATGATGGCAATGGTCGCTCTTCTGAAACATGCAACTGCTCCAATTCCCTCACCAGAGCAGGTGTCAACTCAGGTCTCTCCCTGCTGCTCAATTCACAGAACTGCAGCCCCAATTCCACCAACCTTCTTGCCACAAATGTTGGCCATTCTCCAGCTGAAGGATCCAAAATTGAGGCTAATTTTCCACCGGACATTGCTCTACGCACCTCACCTACCAACCCAACAGGAAGCTTTCCAGTGAGTAGCTGTAGAATGATCACCCCAAAGGAATATGTATCAGACTTGGTTGTCAGAACTCCAACTCTATGGAATTCTGGATCTATATATGGAAAAGCACCCTTTGGCTCAGTGCCTCTGCGAAAACTTGGGCAATAAAGAGTATCATCTGTTACCAGCCTGCAAATTCCAAACTCGCATATTTTGCAATGAAGTTCAGAATCAAGTAGGATATTTTGTGGTTTCAGATCACCATGGACAATCTTTTCAGGTTTAGAAGAGTGCAAGAAGCAAAGTGCACTTGAAATTTCAGCTATAATCCGTGCTCGGACCTTCCATGTCAATGGAGAAATATTGCTTCTCCTGAATAGGCAGTCATGGAGGCTCCCATTAGGCAAGTACTCATATACAAGAGACCACGCTTCTGGGCATGCACCAAGCAAAGTCACCAGATGAGGATGTTGTAATTTGCCAAGAACTTGAACCTGCATAAGCAAATAATTAAGGTTACTCGAGATTTATTTATTTATTTATTTATTTATTTATTTTCTCATTAGAAGGTTACTCTAGATATAAGATACTATGAGAGATAAAGAGGCGTCAGATAATCCAGTGAAAGCAAATATTTTTCGGACAAGATCTTAAATGCCACACCTGGAAACTTATCACCAGGTTAGTTGGCATCCTGAAGTGCTGCTATTATCACAAGTAATAAACATTATTGCTACCTGCAGTCATGGGTGCCTTAAGTGTCCCTAAAGTAGTCGCTAGATAACATCAAAAGTCACTAAAATTTGCTCAAGTACCCATGGATACTGCCCGTAGGTTATGATCTAATCTTGTACATCAAAATATTGAGGGTAAATGACATCTAAAGTCACTAAATTTTGCATTTATTTCTAATTTGATCACAAAAGATTAATTTGATGCAAATGAATCACTAAACTTTAATTTTTATTGTAACAAGTTATGAATTTGAATTTTTTTGGCAATAAACCCATCGGAATGATGACATGACTGCTCAATTAGGCATTTTAATCTTAGTCAACATAACTGGAGTGAGTTTATTGTTGAAAAATTCAAAATTGAACCTTCTTACAATTAAAATTAAAATTTAGTGATTCATTTGCACAAATCAATCTTTGTTAACAAAATTAGAATTAAGTGCAAAATTTAGTATTTTTTGTGTCATTTGTCCAAGTTTCGAAGCTTTTTTCAGTATTTGAGAAATCAAGCTGTACAAAACACGTCCAAATCATTTTCAAACATTCAGCCGTACTCAAAGCACGCATGCACACCAACTAAGAGGCTGATGGTTGATCTTTCAAGTCGTGGACAGAGAGAGAGGAAAGCATCTAACCTCTTTTTGAAATTCTGACTGCCCTTGCATGTTATGAGGATGCAACTTCTTTATAGCAACAGTTCTACCCAACATTTCACCCTTGTAAACACAACCATATCCTCCCTGCCCAAGTTTGAAGCTTTCAGAGAAATTGCATGTCGCAGTTTGCAAATCAGATAATGAAAATTCCGCCAACTCAGGCAACTCTTCAACAAACCCAAGAAACCCATTGCAGTTTGGAGCTCCAGCTTGCCCACGGCTCTTCCATCGCTCAAGCCAACGCACAGCTTCCATTTTCTGCCGCCGGATCCTCTGTTTTTCCTGTCGTAGAGATGCAATTGAAGTTTGAATGAGTTTTAGTTCTCCATCAGCTTCACCCAGCCTATGATTTGCTTCCTGTGCACGACTGTCTAGAAGAGCAACATTTCTCATAGTCCTTTGTAGCTCTTTAGTTTGTTCTTCTTTCTCATCCAACAGTTTTTCTTGTTCCTTTATCGTATTCCTCAGTGCATCCTCAACTTCTTTTCTCAGTTTAGCTTCATTTGCATAGGCAGAATCAAATATTTTGACCTGAAGAGAACTAGGAATCAGAATTCTGACCAAGAAAACAGAATAACTAGATATTGAAGTCAACTACAGGACATGACCAGAAAATCATACAGGCATGATCAATAAAATGTTGTTCAAGTCTCTAATCAGGCAGTAAGATCTTCAAAACTTTTTGCAACTACACCTGCATAAAACATGCTAGAGCTGATTCTGAAGTACAACAGATAGAGAACATAGTAAACTATGAATATCTCAACCTCATTCCCTACATCATAACTCATATTTTTGGTTAATGGTTTGACCAATTGACCAAAAGCATACAGAGCGATAAACTAGAACTCTATAACTAGTCAGAATCAAAAGCATGTCATATTTTCCTAGTTCTCTTTTTCTTTTATTCCCCTGGTTTTATCCCTTATCTTGTATGATATGCATTTCAGAGCCATATATATCCATATGCTGAGAAGGCATAAACAAAAGCATCAAAGCTTATCATCTTGAAAATTCTCAAAGTTAAGGTACAAAGTGAAATGATCACCCTTAGTTTCACAATGGTAGATGCTCCGAGCAAGTCCATGAGAAGAAGTGGGATGAAATCATTTTACCTTTCTAATGGCTTCCAATGTTTGGAATTCCAATTTTTTGCACTTCAACAGCTCTTCATATGCTTCATGTCTTGATGCTTGTGCTTCCATTCTCACTTCTGCAAACTGACAATATAAGCTCTCCTCCTCAACCTTTGAGTCAGAATCTGAAGACGCGCTTCTTTCTATTAACATGCCAGAGCTGCTACTTGTAGGACTACATGAACTATGGATAGACTGGGGAAAACATGTATCCATAGAATTAGATCTAGAGCACAACATTGGCATTTCTGTACAGGCTGATTCACTCTGAACCCAATTGCTAACTCCAGCACAAGTTACACCTATAGTAGAACTGGATCGATGATATACCGGGTGGAAAGGCATTACATTCTTACTATACTGCAAAGATTTAGACCTTAAAGCTTCAGCACCTCCACCTCCTGCATTATTACATGGTGGTACAAGACCTGACCTTTCAGAAGCTTCTCTTGTCCACACGTGTTTCCCTTTGTTGATAAACCATATTTCACAGAATGAAGGAGCACTTTTGGCTACATAATTCGCTTTATTGGAGCCCGTCTTCACCTTCAAGCAACTGCAATGGGGTCATTTGGATTGCACACAACAAAAACAAAGATAAACAAATAACAAATGAATAAAACTCTATAGTATCTATACATTAAACAAAAAGCCAAAACCAGCAGAACTCAGCATATGCCAGCAACAGGAAAACTAGGGTTATACAGAAGATGCTAGTCCATTGACGAAATTTTGCCAAAGAGGCCATGTAATTATTCAGTAATTATTCAGATATCCACATCCTTTTTTCTTAAGCATCAAAAGCTAAAGCCAACTTCATTAGTCAAGCAATAGTCTTATATAGAAAATGGATATTAAAACGTAAGTTAATATTATCTATTATTTCCTTATACACATATCCAATAAACATGAAACTATAAAAAGGTACGTGTCATATTTGCAACCAATCAGCTTCCCAGAAAAAGAAAACAATAAGTCATCCAGATCATCCAGATTTGATTCTCAATCAATAGCATAGAGGCTTCTGATAATATGATTCTAAGCTTCTCATTGAAGTGTTAATGGAATTACAGATGATTGATACACTACTCACTTTTCTGGTATAGCCCCCATAACAAGCTTCCTAGCACCATGTCTGCTCACCAATTCTACTATTCCCTTCTGAACTTGATCACATTCAGTAGTAATGATACTTGCTTCAACCTGCAAAGTAACCATGTTCCCTGAGATTGGTAGATGACTACAGCAATAACAATGATGGAAACTAACAGAAGGACTGAATTTTTATGTTGTTTCTAATATTGTAAAGATAACTCTTCTCTATCAACACTAAAAATTAGAAGAATCAATAAAGCAGAAAACCTAAAACCAGATAGAAAAGGTCTGTTGAATAAATATAATAAAATCAGAATTTTGATTCAACTCCACAAGAACCCTTGGAAACTAAACAGAACTTAGCTCAGCCGGAAACGAGTTGGCTTAGCTACCTAGATTCTTTCCCTCCATCCACTTCTGTTTAGTAACAGAATTAACACACCAACAGAAATATCATTCCGATTCACTCATGAAAAATATTTGACTAATTTACAATGAGCACCAGCAAACCAAAACCTCTCCCCCTTTATCAATGTTAGAGACTGGCAATTCGAACTCCAGCATAATGTCAAATCCAATATAGATGTTCCACAGGGACCCTGTAAAAGCCAAGTATTTAACTAAACTTGATAGCCTGGTCAAAGCTGCAATGCTTCAACAGCCCCATTCAATCAGAAAGAGTAATGTGCTATCAGTATATGCCAATCACATGAAATTTATTTGAAAGGCAATATTGATTTCATTTTTCCTTATGAAGCAAAAGGCTACAAACTATGTACAAGTGAACTGATATGTCATTACCAGGATTTTTTGTCAAATAATCTATAAGACAAGCACATTTAAATCTATTAAACATTTTCAGACAATAAACAACATATATTTTATAACTATACCAATAAAGTACACACAGAAGAAAATGTGACAGATACGACACCTTAGCTCCATGACAAATGGCCAAGTAACTTTCTAAATGCTTATTTGTCAGTTCCTTTTCCTGCCTTCTATGTGCTGAAACAACTTCAGCATTTGCTCGACTTGCTGGTAGTTTTCCCACTGCAGAAAATATCTAAGAATTAATATGACTTGAAACAGCTTAGGGAATATTTATAGTTTGATTTCATTGCAAAAAAAAAAAAAAAAAAAAAAAAATCTAAAGAATCTAAACTTCACATATCTTAATTTCCAATAATCAGAAACTACAGGCATTTTTAAAGGTATAAACTACCCAAAAAAAAAAAAAAAGAAAGTCTGTATTTTTATTTTTACTTTCTTTAGAGAATTGCTTTGTTTATTAATCTGTAAACAAATGGATGCAAGACAAGACAAATCAAGCTAAATTCTACAAGTTAGAAATTCAACAAACATTCATAAAATTCAAATAAAGCACAATTACAAGTCCAATGAATTAAAGGAAGAGAGAGAAAGAGAGAGAGTTACACAAAGTTGGTATCATAGGAGAAGGTTGGTAAACATGAAGAATACAAATTTCTTTATTCCCAAAGCGTTTAAAGCTCCATTGAAGCACACCCACAGCTTTTTCTACAGATTTCCCCACAGCTACATACACCTTTTCCTCATCACCACCACTACTAGTGTTAATACAATAACCTTCTTCAACAATACCAGGCAACTGGATATTCGCTGTCCGGTCAAACCCATCTCGGAAACAGACTGGAGAAGACAACCCAGAAAGGGAATCACGGGTCGGGTCATGATGAGGTGGGTGCATGGGCTTCAGAAGCTCCATAATTTGAGGCAGAGAAAGAGAGAGAAAAGGCTAGAAATGGCAACACGGACAAAGAGAATACTGTTTTGTTTGTTATGGTAGTAACTAACTATCTTCTTCAAATGTGGGAAAGAAGAGCGTATCGGAAAAGTGAGATTTTCTGGCAATTAAAAAATTGATTTTCTTTAGTTTTCTATTTCGTGTTTGGTTCGAGGAAAAGAGAAGAGGCTGTTCAATGCTTGACTTTTCAGGTTGACTTGTGAGTATTGATTTCGCAAGCACTAAAAAACAAACCGAGATTGATGGTGGATATTTTTATAACATAAAACTAAATATTTGTTAATTGGTAATATATAATAATATACAATTATAGAATTTTATAAATTATTTTCAAATTAATCATAAGTATAAATATGGCATTAATAATCCCTACCTTAAAAATTAGAAGTTAATAGCAAATAATAAGGATAACATCAAATATTAATTTCAATGTAAAAAATAGAACTTATAATTCTGATTGATTTATCAATCAAATAATAAATTAAAAAATAATTTACAATAAAGAGATAAAAAAAATCAAATCTATTCAAATAAATAAATCAAACCACTATTGAATAATAAAATTAAAAGTATAATGCAAAAAATAATTAAAAAATGGTCCATCATTAAACAAAAACAAATCAATAATTGCACGAGGAAATATCAAGGAAGAAAAAAATTTTCCAAAGGATTTTTTAGATAGAATATTATTGATTACTACAATTTCGCTTTTTATTATTATCATTATTTAGGGTTAGATATATTCTTGATTTAACCTCTAAATTATTCTTTGGCAAAAACAAAAAAAAAAAAAAAAAAAAAAAACCTCTAAATTATTCAAATTCACATATAATTTTACTTATAAAAACATGAATTTTTGTCCCTTTTCAATAAATAAAAAAAAATCATTTAACGTCTTTATTTCTCCCTCTTCAATAAAGTTTCTTATGGCGTTGTATTTTCATCTGATAATTCAAATGATTAGCCTAGGTGATTGAAGAATTTACTTCTCCTCTTATTGCTTTGGAGTCAAACTATAAATCAATAAATAGATAATTTATTCTCATTTATAAATCCTCTTGCTCGAATATGAATAGTCTACCTTCACTATATCAGGATGGTTTTTACATTTATCAGTCTCTGCCCCAATGCAGATAATATATTTTTGGCCATATCAAATAGATATGACCGATTTAATTGAATTATCGATTTCAGTTTAAAATTGACAATTTTGATTTAATAAAATGATTAAATGAAATCATAACTGATTTTTACAATTTTAATCTTAGTTTAAAATATAGTGATTTTAGTTTCAGATATAATTTGAATCTAGTTTTTTTATTATGATGTAAAATTAATTTTGAACCGATTATTTTATTATATTAATTTTAATTAAAATTAATATAACATAATGAAATAATTTAAAATAAAATTTTAATAAATAATAAAATCTATTAAAATACAATTGTATATTAAAAAGACTTGTATTTAATTTTTAGTTAATTTATTAAAATACAATTATATGGTTGGTTTAACTGAACCATTAGTTTCAATTGGAAACCGTAGGTTTTGATTTTTGATCCGGTTTTTTATAAAAACCAAAATTAAAACCAAGCAACTCATGGTTTCGGTTACAAATCGAAACTATAACAGAAAAACAGTTTTCATTTTGATCATCCCTAATATCAAGAAGGTGAACTTAAAACAATGCACAAAAATTAATTCATAATACTATTTCACTTGCTAAATAAAAAAATAAATAAAATCTTCCATTCCATCTAAAATTTATATTCAAATGATAATAAAAAAATGTTTTAATATTCTTAGTATAAGCAAATTTGTTCCATCATTGATTTATCATTTTACAATTATTTTTATTTTAAAATGATTCAACTAAATAAGTATCACATGCCTTTATTAGTTATTATATAACTTCGGGAGCTAGATTTTAATTCATTTATTTACAATTATAAAATTAAATTAAGAATGATAATAGGATAGAGCGAGATGAATTTTAAGATTTTATTTCATCTCATGAATAATAAAAAATTCACTCTACTTATAAATGACATAGATAAAGGTGGAGTAAAGTAAATCATATTTAAGGTGCCAATACGAATTAAAGATAAAGATCAAAATAGGATTCGAGATAGAAATTTCCATCAAATTTACAATGAAATGAGTTTTTTGGATAGAAGGGATTGAATTTTACTATTTCTAAATTAAACACAACAGTTTTAGTCAACACAAAGCATGAATAGACAAGTAGGCTCATTAAAATTGATATGTTTGATTTGATTGATTAGGAACTGGATAACCTAACCATTTATTATAATTATAATAAATATGTAAAGGGAATTAACGTCAAAAAGCTTACTAACTAATCAACTAAAGTGGATGAGGCAGTTAGCAAAATTTTATTAATTATGTATTGTAAAAATTAAAACCAACAAGCCACAAAGAAATGTTTCTTCTCTAATTTGGATGGAAGAGATCCCATCCTTTGTTGATAAAGGAAAATTTTTTGCCAACGTCAAGTTGGTAACCGCCTTTTATATATTAAATTAATAAATAATTAAATACTTTGATAGAGACAATCTTTTTATTTATTTTACTTATTAAAAAAAATTAATTTCTTTTTTGCTTTATATATTATTATCTTATCATATTAGAATATATATAGTATAAGCTAGAATTTTCCGTTGTTAAATTCATGAGGCTAGATTTTTCTCAATTTTTTCTAAGGCAAATTTAATTTAAGACCATATTGATATTTCTCAAAAGATTTAGGGTACTTTTCTTAAAAGATTCATGACTTCATTAATAAATGTATTTTTTTTTAAATAAATTTGATATCTTGTCAAATTACAATAGAATATCTATATTCACTTCAAGGATGTATTTTTTATGATTGGTATATATATTTAAAAAATATGCTATAGACATTGATACTAGAAATTGAATCAATATAATCAATAAAATAAGAAAGTGAGAAGCAAACTCATTTTATCCATTGAAGTAATGTTTAAAGATTTAAAAGAATTGTGTTTAATTCACTATCATTAATTAATATGCTAAATTTTTTTATTTTATCTTACTCAATTCATTTCTAAATTATTTTTCTTTTAAGTGAAATTTGTTTTATATAGCTATATAGATAAGTGGGATTGATAAGTAAAAATAGAAGAACAATGAAGGGAGTCATTGCTCACTTGTTTTTCATGTGAAGGTTTGAGGCTGGAAAAGCATCTTTGAATATCTTTCTCTCTTCTTGGCAACTCATCATGAATTTAATTCAATATACTTGACCACCCAACTTTCTATATGTTGAGTTTGATCTTGCAATTGCCTAGAAACATCACTTGAGATAGACCCATTAGTTTAAAATTTAGTGAAGAAATCTAATTTTAATCACTACAAGAAAAAGTATAATTGCCGACAAAAAAAGGGTCAATAACCATTAAAATTCCTTCGGTAATGAAAATTACCAACGGAATAAGATGGTTAATAATATTTACCGACGAAAATAGTAATCCATCGTTAAATAAGCGATGAAATATTGATTCGGTAATCTGTTAAACTAATATTCCGTCGGTATTCTATTAGCAAATTTAAAATAAAAATATAATTAATGCAATCCATCGTTATTTTTATTTTTTTAAAAAATTATAAAACCGTTGGTATTTCATCAGTAAAGTTTTCAAATTATTTTTTAATTTAATTACACTAAATTTATATTATTTTATTTTTTAATTTAATTATTTTATATAAAATTTATATTTTCTTATATTGTTAAATTTTTACAGAATCATTTTTAATTAATTTATAATTGAATTAGAAATAAAAAAATATATATATTCATTGAAATAAAAGTAAAAACATTCGTAAAATGTAAAAAAAAATGTATACAACAATAAATAAAAGACTAGTCTAAATCTATTGCATCCTTGTCATCAACCTCCTAATCTAATAGAAATTCTGAAGTCAACTCAAGGTCAGTAGTAGGAGTTGGAGGAGTAATAGATGTAGTAGGATTAGCAACCCAAGCAGCATTGAAAGCAGGACCATGAGCAGCCGGAGCAGTCTCATGACTTGGAGGTGCAGCTGGCCATAGCTGAGATGGAAGTGGAATCCCAATATGGTGAGACACCATACTCATCCACTCAAACTTTGTGCTCATCCTGTCAACTCATCGATTGATCTTTTGCTGGATCTCCTTGGCTGAAGGTTGTGGTGGTGCAGAAGAGGAAGAGTTGGCTCTTGATGAGTCATCAAATAAGTGCTGAGCCTATGAACCCATGCCATTGACCCTTCCTTTCTGGCATCCCCGACTGCCTGCAAGAATAGCTATCACTTGTCTTCCTGAGGAGACCTAGTGGACCTAGATGCACTATGCGACAACTGCTCTTGGAGGTTATTAATATCCTCCTGCATTTAAAAAATTAAATATTACATATATATGTTTAGCACTAATTGTAAAATAAAATAAAATAAAATAAATTTAATTTTGCGTACCTCGAACCCAATATCTAAATGGTGGGGCATAGCTCTATAGGAGGGACAGTGTAAGGCTCATCATCATCATCCTCATCTTGTGGTGCACCCGCAATCCGAGATGGTGATGGAGCAAATGTAGAAGGAGCTGTTAAGGGTATAGAAGAAGAAAGCAAAGGATGAAGGAGCAGATGTGGAAGTTGCATAAGCAGATGAAGAAGGAATAGAAGGAGCAGTAGAAGAAGGAGGATAAAGAAAATGAGGTGGAGGTGCAGGAATAGAAGTAGTAGGTGCATAAATGGAAGGTATAGAAATAAAGGCTGGTGCAGTGGTAGAAATAATAGATGTAGAAGGGGGAATCAAGGAGGGAGTAGAGGTAATAATAGAGGTTATGGGATGGCTGCAATTGAGGATGAACTACCCTCCTTTCTTAAAACATGTCTCGACATCTGTAAATCGAGTTATATAAGGTAACAAAAATTTTCAAATATAAAAGTTAAACATAAAAATCTAGATATATATGCATACAATTACCATGAAAATTCCTAAACTATGCCCATGTATCATCTTCATCAAATATCTCACCAATGATTTAGATTCTGTTTGTATTTCTTTTTCATCTTCTAACTCAACATCTTTGTCATTAATCTCAATGAAATCCAGATCATTTAAAGTGCCAAGTGGATCATCGTCAGTAATATCTAGTAGAAGTTAGTACTCATCACTTCTTGGAATAGTGCATCAGGCGATGTTTTAATTACAACATCATATTTAATTTCTATAACAAATCGAGCTTTAATTTACACACTGCCCATCAATCTTTTTTATCTCATTCCAGACTAGGATAAGAAGCATAGTATACTTGATAAGTTTGCATTGCCAATATAAATGGTTCGCATTTATTAAATGGTTCGTATTTATTAAATCTATGCTTATGGTTGATTTCAAAAAGATTATAATTTTCATTCACTTTTATTCCAACATTACGCATTGGATCAAACTATTCACCTTTAAAAAGCATCATTCTCTTAATTGGAAGTGCATGATATTCCTACTATAGGATCTCGATTAGTTGACTATAACAATCATATGCATTTTTAATATAGTTAGAACCCTTAACAGTTACACCACTATTCACTGATGCCCTATTAGACCCATATCTTTTAGTGTAAAACTTGTACCTATTCATAAAGCAAAATGAGGAACATTGACATAGGTCTTAATGGACCTTTAGCTAGGTCAACAATAATTTGATTGGTAATTCCATTTATTGGATCATTTACCTATAAGATACAAAATAATTAAATTAATTATTTGATATGAAGACTAACTGTAAGACAAATCTTATAAGCATATAAAGTAATAATGTATACATACATATGATTTGAACCAATTACGGAAGTTTGTATCCAAATTCTTATCCACATCATTATTTGATATGTTTGGATAAATTTGCCTCAATATATCAAGGTATAGTCTTCATGATATATCAAAGAATTAGTATTGGTCAAACAACATAGTAATTTCTTAGTTATAAAATAAAAATAAACCATTAACTATATCACTTACTTGACATATTCTAGAACTTCACAACAATTGGGAAGAATATAAGTTTGTGCTATGTGATATTCTTCCTTAGTCAACATTCGTCTTTTTGGCCTATCGAAAAGTCTACCTAAATAAGTGAATATTGACAAATTGTCAAGCATATTATCTATCTCAATCGCTAAGCTTGTATCATTACGAGGTACTCTTCTATGCCTTTATGAACATGTGGGTTGAAATAATGAAAGCAAAATGATGAGACTTTCTCAACTAAGTAGGCATTGCAAATTGAATCTTCAACCCGTAATTTATTATTGACATTTTGTTTTAAATGATGAAGAAATCTAAAACATAACTATAATACAATGCTAATTAATATGAATTTAAGATATTGTTGTGCTTCACAATATATGAAAAAATATAAAGATTTTACCTTTCAAACGGATACATCCATCTGTACTGCACAGAGCCTACTATTTTGACCTTATATGCCAAATAATCCTTTCCAACTTATATAAAACTAATGGAATATCTAATTCCAAACGTGCCACGTCTTCCTCCCTAATGTTTGTTGCAGTGATTTTTTGAAAAATAAACTCAATTCTGAGTTTACTCAAAAGGTAAGGTAGCAACTTCCTTTTAGGCTTACTTGCCAAGTCCAATAGCAACGGATTCTATACCAGCAAACCATATTTAATTGGGCGTTCCCTCTCTGTTCTCATGTATACCTATATGAGATCTCAAACTTGAAACATCACTCTTCCTATGGAACTATCTCATTGTAACTTTTTGGATGGTGACAAAACAACTTCAAATCTTCTCTAGATTTGGCATTATCTATCTATTTACCTTCTATATTCATCACCATGTTAAAGACATTCTCAAACACATTTTTCTCAATATGCATGACATCTAAATCATGTCTGATCAAATTTGTAATCCAATAAGGCAAATCCCATAATATATTTTGTTTCTTTTACCCATATCTCATTCGTCTGACTGTTTGAGCATTCAACTCATCCAACCCTACTTTCATGACTTTCATCAAACATAATCTGATTATTTCCTCCAACACCTCCATACCTAACCGTATAGGTGGAGCCAACTCATTAGCTGTATGATTTTTAATAAATCCAATCTTGTTTCATCTAAAATGATGGTCAAGAGGCAAGAATTTTCAGTGATTGTCAAACTATGATTACTTACCACCATTTTGGAAGCGTAATGCATCATATGTTCCATGCAATATGGAAAAGCAAGTGTATCCTGAGCATTTCAACCAAAAAACAAACTCAAAGTAGGAAAATTCAATATCCAAAGCAATTTAGCTCGCATCTGAAAATTCTGTTTGGCTGACACATCATATCTCTACTCTTCAATCAAAGGCTATAAGAATACATCAAATTTTTATGTTAGATTATTGGCACTAGTAATGAAAAAAAAAAATATAAATTCCTCTTTCATACACATCCCTAGAGGTGGACATGGCAACAATTCGAAACTGCCAATTCTGGTTCAGTCTGATCTTGTTCTGACTTCTCTAAATATCATCCCTTAATTGACGCTTAAACCCAATGGTCTGGTCCTGATTCACAGTTCATACTATTTCAATACTAGTTTGAATACAATTTTGGTTACGATTTTGTATGGTTTCGATTCCAGTTTAAATAATTTAAAAAAAAATTATAAAAATAAATATGAAAAATTGTGAAGTTCAAATTATTTTTGTTTAAGAAAAATAAAAATTAATGTGTTATTAAAATTTTAAGTTCTTTTAAATTTTAGATTAACTTGAAAATAATTGTTTTAATATATATATAAAATAATATAATTTACAATATGTTTATTGAATGATTTAAGACCATAATTGGTTAATTAAAAATAAATAAATAAAGGTCATTCATAATTTTTCATAGTAACTAATTATTTTAATAATAAATTAAAAAAGGGCTTACACTTATTTTTTACATTTAGAATTTTTTAATTAATTAGGTTCTGCAAGAAATCCTATTTATAATTTCATAATTTTGCAATCCTACTATATACATACATACACACACACACATTAAAAAAAATTCATATAGTTTGGATATTTTGAATGGTCTAATTTGGTTCAGTTTTGATTTTTTTTTAACACTCCATTACCCTTAACTAGCCATTAAACTTCTAGTTCATGAACCGAAACCATTGATTGATTCAGTTCTTGGTTTGATCCGAGCTAAATTCGATTCAGTTTGCTATTCGAACAAGCTCTTTGCCCATGTCTACTTAGAGGCATATTATGAGGTGTGACTATGATGGGCCAATATGAATAATGCTATCCACTTTGACCAAAAGGTTGAAAGCCATCAATGTATAAACCCAAATGAACATTACAAATTTTAGAGGCAAACAGAGGATTCTTACTGTTGAAATCCTTCCATATAATAGAACCTAAACAATATTATAACACTCTCTTCCCTTTCATGCTCAGCATGCTACCTCATATACTTGGCAGCTGTTTTAAAAGCATATAGTCTATACAGTCTAAGAGTCAAAGGAAAGTAAAAACATCTTCTTAAATGGAACTTCTTTATATGTACATGCACCAAGACGTCTAAGCCTATATCTAGGACAATCACAGAACTTGTAAGCTCTTAAATCCTTATCAACACCCCAATATAACATGTAATTGTTCTTAAAACAGTGAATCTTCTCCACCGAGAGTCCTAAACCTTGCATTAACTTCTTCGTGCTATAAAGAATTCTCAACCGTGGTGTTATCTTCTGATAACGACTCATTGTATCATTGCAAAATCTCATCATAATACAGTTAAGATAAATGGTGCTTAGATTTTATATTCATCAGTCATGCCATGACAGATAACTTGATGTGTTTTTGTAATAGTCTGAATTTTTGTTTATTTTTAAAAATCTTATTTTTATAAAAAAATTAATATAATTATTTAGTTGTAGGTGTTAAATTGGTATTTAAAATTTTCATATTAATCTAAAAATTTGTTTTATAATCTTGAAATATTATTTAATTGTAATTACATGTTATCTTATATTGTTATT
>CANTUT010000747.1:2500-380740 GCA_947687605.1 Reutealis trisperma | reverse complement strand
AATTGAAATTATATGCCCCCTAATTATACAGTTAGAGGGTCGTGTGATTTCATGCACCAAAAAAAAAAAAAAAAACGCGTTTCCATCGTGAAAAGTTGCGAATGTGGATTAGTTGCCTACATATATATTTTTTATTTTTTTTTTATGTTTTGTTTGAAGGCACAGTGTTCTCTTCGTAAAAAAAAGAAAAAAAAAAGCTTAATTTTAAGAACCCAAATCAATATGGATTTCATCAAATGAAAAGCATTTCATGTTAACAAGTAAATCTCGATTCCTTTCATTTGAACATTCCCCGGATAAATAATATTTCATATAAAAAAAAAATCACAAAACCTGAAATGAAGGGGTTCGAAGGGGAGAGAGAGAGCTTTAGAAATTGGATGTGGTGACTATGACGGGAAAGAATGTGATGGCCATGGCAAAATCGATCAAACTTCTACTACTTTGGCCACCCATTGCTAATTCTTTCTTTCCTCTACTTAAGCCAGTGATTTCCTCCCTCAGAGATCTATGTTTTATATTTATTTTTTTCTTTATAAATAGGTAGATTGCAATGAAAAGCTTGAAGGACAACTACTTTTGTTGGTGGATCTTAACAAAGGCACCATCAGATGCATTGTATTTTGGGTAGCCAGTAGATTGAATCCCAAATTTGAATCTTTCAACCTTAGTTTTATGCACTTGCTTTGGGGCTTTGATTTTAGCCAATAAGATCCCTTGCTTAATTTTGTGTGTTCTATTTTCCATTCCAAAATACATAGTTGAAGTCTATGAAATCAAATGTAGCAATTAGAGGAAGAAGAGAAGTCATAAGAGGCATTGCATGTAGATTTGAAGATAATTAATTAACTTCCTAATTGCAAATTAAGAGTGAGAGAATTAGTAATTCTTGGGTTTGCTTTATTAAATTTACTAATTATTTTGATAACTATTGCTTAACGAAAATTTTGAATATAATTAATGAAAAATTTTATTAGTTTTGAAAATGTGCCTAGAGTGAAAGATCCGTAAGGGCAATTAAGTAATTGCATTTTAAATTGTGGGAAATTAAATAATTTGGGTTAAAAAATTATTCATGTCAGTAAAAAAATTAAAAATTTAATGGCCTTTTTCCACATCAGCAAACAAAATCCAAATCTGCAAAAAAAAAAAAAAAAAAAAAGGCCACATCATCTGCATTTGTCCACTTCATCACACATGACTAGTACACACTAAACCAATGGAGAATCTGGGGGGTAAGCATATGCAATTTGTCAAATTCGGTATTTAAATTGGTCATTTTAAAGATTATGGGGCAAAATGATCAATTGTGCCAAATACAAGGGAAAAATATGCATTAAGCCAACATACATACACACACACACACACACACACACACACATATATATATATATATAGTACACACTAAACCAATGGAGAATCTGGGGGGTAAGCATATGCAATTTGTCAAATTCGGTATTTAAATTGGTCATTTTTAAAGATTATGGGGCAAAATGATCAATTGTGCCAAATACAGGGGAAAAATATGCATTAAGCCGATATACATACACACACACACACACACACACACACATATATATATATATATATATATATATATATATATATACACATTTAAATGTATATGTATATATACATATAAATGTATATATATATATATATATATATATATATATATATATATATATATATATATATATATATATATATATATATATATGTATATGTAGATATACATATATATGTATATATATATATATAGATGTAGATATACATATATATGTGTGTGTGTGTGTGTGTGTGTGTATACATATATGTATATATATATATACCTATATATGTATATATACATATATATGTATATATACATATATATGTATATACATATATTTGTATATATACATATATGTATATATACATATATATGTATATAAACATATATATATATATATATATATATATATATATATATATATATATATATATATATATATATATATATATATATATATATATACATATATATGTATATATACATATATATGTATATACATATATTTGTATATATACAAATATATATATATACATATATATGTATATAAACATATATATATATACATACATACATACATATATATATATATATATATATATATATATATATACATATATGTGTGTGTATATATATATATATATACCTATATATGTATATATACATATATATGTATATACATATATTTGTATATATACATATATGTATATATACATATATGTATATATACAAATATATGTATATACATATATATGTATATATACATATATAGGTATATATATATATATATACACACACATATATGTATATATATATATATATATATATATATATATATATATATATATATATATACATATATGTGTGTCTATATATATATATATACATATATGTGTGTCTATATATATATATATATATATATATATATATATATTGCGACTCTTAATAGGCTCACCAGTTGGCTTGAGAGGTTGATCCCATCGAACTCTTTGTGTATTCACACACTAAGAAGCATGATGGGAAGACTTTTATTGGCTTACGATCATAGCAAGTTCATGTAAGTAATAAAGTTTACTTGAAATTAAAATTAAAATTAAAATGTAAATTATAGATTTTTGCTATTATGTTAATAATTTTTATTGTATTAATAATTTTATTATATAAAATGTAGGAGGATATCACGAACCTCCTTGAACGTATGTCCTAGTTAGCTCCTGGATCTACTGAGCCCATACTAGTAGATGAGAGAGACCTGTATCTTAAGGCTATTGAGGTTTGAGAAGGGTAAGCTATACAGGGATCGATTCACAGGCTTACATATATTATGGAGATCCTGGTGTCTGTTCATCTTCTACTCCACTCCCATGATCACCTTTTACAACTGAGCAGATGTTGCAGGAGATAGACAGACGAGTTTAGGAGGCAGTAAGAGATATACAAATATAAATGTAGCAATAGATGGTGCAACAGTTGCATAACAAATGCAGCATCAACATCAGCAGATGGGAACCTCTTACAGGTTTTAGCACAACAGTATGGGTTTTCTCTTCCACCTTATATGCAAACTACTATTGCTCCTTCTCCACAATCTCATATGTAAATAGATATTGCTCCTCCCCCTCCTTCTCATCCTATTCGTACTTTCGATGATGATGAGGATGACTACATTGTGGATTTGGATATGGAGGATGTTGCAGATTTAGATTTAGATTAAGATTTATGATTGTTTTTTTCTTGTATACATGTGAATGTTATTTTACCCTTTTTTTTTGTCATACAAACACACGATTTTTAATTTATATTGACTTTTATCTTTATTATAATTTATCAGATAACATTTGCATTTTATTTACAATTTAGTACATTTAATATTTATATTTTTAAATTAAAAAAATTAATATCATCATTTACCGATTGAATATAAATAATATTTTAATTTTTTAACTAATTTACCAATCATTTATTGATCAAAATAAAATTATTTTTTAATATTGTAAAAAAGTTATTGATGGATTTGCCAACCAAACTTATTTATTTAATATTATATTCATCGACTAATTTCCAATGGAGGTCACTTTTTTACATATTTTTAAAAATAGAATTATTAACTAACCTTATCTATTTATCGACCATTGTTCGATCGGTAAATTTTTCGACCGACGAGAAAATCGGTTGGTGATATTTTACCGACAAGGTTTTTACTGAGCTTTTTGTTCGATAAGCAATCGGTTGACAATTATTTTTACCGACCATTGTTTCACATTTACTGATTGATATTTTTGTCGGTAAATTGATAATTTATTGTAGTGTAACATATCTAATTCAATGATCTCCGCTCTAAATGATTTTGGACAATGTCTTCTAATACTTGATTATAACATATATTACAAATTTTTTTTTTAAACATATATGTAATGAATTTAAAATATTTTATTATAATATATGGTTATATCTTAGAATTATTAAAACTTAGTCCATATTATATTACTAATTTTTTATCAATACAAATTTAATAAACCTAATATTTAATTAAATTGTATAGATATCAATAGTTATATTCAATTGATATATATATATATATATATATATATATATATATATATATATATATATATATATATATATATATATATATATATATATATATATATATATAATTATAGATTTATAATTCACTTATTTTTTCTTGTGATATAATTTTAATATAATTGGATAACTGGTATAATGTCATGTATAATCTTATAATTTTTGTGTTATCTATATATTATTCAATTAGCATTATTTATATATTATAAATTAAAAATTAAAAAAATTTCAGTTATTTCGGTGCACTTCATCAATTTCGTACAGTTTGGTTCAATACAGTCAATTCTTGGTCTGGATATATATTAATATCTAGAATTGTACCAAAAATTTTCACTTAGTCTTGTTCAACTCGGAAAAAGTTAAAAAATCAACAGTTCGATCCGATTATTTGGTTCAATTTAGAATTTTTAATATTTGTACTCAATCCTAATAGTAAGCCATGTATTGTATTCAATGAAGTGCTATTGATATATTAGTTTCATATTTTCATATTTTAAGTCATTTAGTTCTTCGTGGTCCATTTTCTTATTAAATCGTTGTTGAGTCATTAGTTAAGTCCAGTTGTGGTCTATCTCTTTTGAAATTCTTAGAACTGGTTATTAGTAGAAGTGACTTGTTTTGTAGGAAAGTGGTTAGAAGGAGTCTGTATATATTTGGTAACCAAGTTGAATAAAATATCATATTGAAAATCTAACAAAAGTGTGGTTTGTTCAATGTTGCAACCCAACACGGGAACAAATTTGATTTTTCCTTTCGACTACAACAGATTTGTTGCATTTAGATATTAGCAAGTAATCATTCTTTTTCTAATGTTTACCATATATATATATTTTTTTAGTAATCTCATGCAATCTATAGTATTTTTGTACCAACTTATGACATCACATTAATTGAGATAGGATGTTAGTATAAAAGTGTCGGTTTAATTCGTCCAAACTCTCATGAATCTGATTTTATTAATTAGTTTTTTAGCTTGTTCCTCAATCATACAGATGCAGAGATTGTCAAAGTTAGTATGATTATATAGGGTATACGGCATCAGCGAAATAATTGGCTATGGAGAGACATTGTGCTGCCCCTAATCAGGTGTGTTAAGCTTGTATGGAATTGCATGATGACTAGTTACCATGCAAACATGAGTGGTAAGAACCTTTTTTGTCAGTTCTACTCTCCACTGTCAATGGTCTCCTCCCCCAACTGGTGCTTTCAAATGTAATTGTGTTTATAGCTAAAAATATCAATAGATATCTTTATATTGTTTGAATAGTTTATTCCTATCACAATACTATCAAACATGGAAAATCAATGTTTAATACTACTTTTTTGGTATTTTTTCTAGGATTCAATGATTATTACACTATAATGTTTAATACTACTTTTTTGGTTTTTTTTCTATAATTCAATGATTACTACACTATAATTTTTAGTTTTTTTTATTATATGGGCAATAAAATAACACATTATATATATCGAAGTCGAAGAGTCCTGAGCTCTAATATATAGGCATCCAGTGTCATCAATTATCATGTTAGAAGTATGATATTTAGGCCATTGGTATCAATCAATGATTGGGTATATAGTCAAGTACGTTGTCAACTCAATGATTACCAAAAATCAATTTTAGAGAATATTTGTGCTGTATTGAAGCCATTGATAATATATAATGGCATTTATGAGACTATTTATAGTGATCAGAGAGACCTAAAAATCCCAATTTGTATGCCAACTATATACAGATATAGCCATAGGCCTATATAAATGAGACTTTTAGCCAATTTGGGCCTTGAATTTTTGGGTCAGTGTAAACAATGCCCCCTACAACCCTTTGTCTTAATAAAGATGAAGGGTTGCACCTTTTCAATCAGCCAGCCGAACCTTTTATTAACTTGAATCTCTAGCTTGATCATTTGCATTGTCCAAACCACATGTGTCAACTAAAAGGTTATGGGTGATTGAAATGTCACGTCTTTCCATCTTTCATGCTCCTATAACTGCCCTAAGTTAAAATCCAACCAAAGCAGTTACTTTCCTTTTAGAGTGTAGTGTAGACAATTAATAACATTTATTATGTAAGAGTACCCATGATAGTAAGTAAGAATGTATTGATAGTGCTTGTTTATATTTATAAATAATAATGCTTTATTTCAAATTATGAGATGACACCAAAGTGTAATGGCTGTAAATGAATGATTTAAGAAATAATGGGAAAGGATAAAAAATTGAATGTGGTTTCGATCTTGGGAAGGATTGTAAAATGATAATAAGATTGATGTTCTATGGGTTTAAGTGACTTTACATCTCCCTAAACTCTAAGACAATTATAGTCTGAAGAGTAGGTTGTGATAGAGTTGGTATCAGAGCCAAATGTTTAAGTCTTATATAGGCTTAATAACTATGTGGATTATAGGTTAAACCATGGAGCATAGGAATTCTTGTCATTTTTGGAATGTATTGTTAAGTTAGATCTGTGTTAATAGTATATGTTAAGTTACTCTTTCATCCTTGTGAACTATTTATGCATTATTGTGTTACTATATTGTTATGTCATTTTGCTTGATTGTGGATGTAGATGCCACAAATTCGTAACCTTATTAGAGAGAGGGAAGTATTTGATGTAGCTTTGGCCACTTCGCCTAAGCTTGAAAAGATGGACCTAAAAGAGGATCTTGATCCTATTTGGGTGATAAGAATGAAAGCACAATATGAGAAGGCAATGAGAGAACTATATATGTTAAAAGAGGAAGTACGAAACTTAAAAAGAATGATAAGAAGTGTGAAATGGGAGTTAGTTCGAGTTAGGCAAATGCATCAAAATCCAGAAGCAGAATCACTTCCATCACTTCGTGATGTTATGCTAGGGTTCCTCGAGCATCTATGTGTGGCTTTATCATGACCCACCTTTTAAGTTGTGACAGATCTAGAGTTCAGGGAGACATAAGGTCACTTAAACCCCATAGAACCCATTTAATATATAATATTTTATCATTTGTCACATAGGATCTTATCCCCAAGATCGTAACCTAATTATGTTCCTTATTATCCATTGTCAACTTATAAGTCCCTATTTAACTTGTAACACCTTTTATAAACATAATTTATAAAATTTCAAAAATTTCATTTCATATTAATAGCCAAATGCACATTATTTCATACATTATTGTAATAGTAATAACAATATAGTTTACAACACGTGTAAGTCCAATAATGTTCTTATTCTAAACCTCCTACTACCATGGAGCTCTAAATAGTAGTCTTCATAGTCGAGAATCACAACACTCTAGTATGGCAGAGTAACTTCCAAGTAGGAGAATATAACTTGGAATTCACTTTATTAACTCATCAATCTTGCCTGAAAAATTTAAACAACTAAAGTATAAGGCATAGCTCAATGAGTATATAGTAATACAATACATATGGTGAATACAAGGATTAATTTCAGGAAGGGCTCTTTATATCAATGGAATGTTTTCAATCAATATTATCATTATGGTACAATTTCTCATTTAAAATGGGGATAATATCTTTAGTAGAAATATTACTTTCTTGGAGCAGGGTACTTCTTACATATATTAATTTAAGAGTGGCTGCATGAGCCTTACCCACTCACACATACATTATGTAAGATTGATCAGGTCTTACGGTTAAGCGTTCCCCCCTAACAGAGGTTGGGTACTCTCGCCTTACCCACAGACTTAGACTAAGTGCATAAGATTTGATGTATTACCCCACATCAGAAGGGGATTTTTGCTTATTAATAAGCATTCAATAGGGAGTTCATATAAAGTTCATGTTAAGGAATTCAATGAATGTAGTACAAATTCTCTATGACAGGTTCATAGTAGTCAATTATCATCAAGGAGCATCATATTAATAGTTCAATGTTCAATGAGTAATTCAAGCATATCAAGGAATCAAGAAGCATCATATCAAATGGTTTGATATTCAATGAATAGTTTAAGCTTATCAAGGAATTGGAATACTTCAATGATTACGGTTTGAACAATAAAGGTTCAAACATATGACATATGACATATTATATTATTAAGTACTCACCTTGGACTCCTTTGCTCCTATTTACATTTAACTCTGATGCTAGTAGCGCTCCTCGCATTCTTGCACAATATTCTTGTCCTTGTCTTTAGATTCTACACATTAATCACTTTCTCAGTATGACATTTGTTTATTTTAGCTTAACTTACTAACATTTCTATCTTATTCATTAAAGCACAAGTTATTACTTTTAAAGTCAAGATATACTATATATATACTTGGTAGTAAATTTAACATTTTCCTTAGTTGTTCTCCAAATGCCAAAAGTTATTCATTTTAAGAAGGATAATTCCTTTCCTCTCAATTCCACATTTCAACTTTGAGTAACATCAATTTAAGCAATTTCTAATATTCAATAGAGTTAATACTATTCCCACCATCAATTCCATAAATGAACCTAGTTCATTAATCTTGGGGAAAATCATTTCTATTAATTGGATTTCAAAATTGACATTGTACAAATCATATGACACCATTCTCAAGCATGATTTTCCCTTCAATTTCATAAATCCAAGTCCAAATTCTCAAAAACCTTAATTTTTGATAAACGCCAGAATTTGGGGAAATCATCAATTCTTCATCTAATCTTCATATTAGTTGAAGAAATATGCAATTAACATATCATATAGCATATATGATTACTTAACTATCACAATCTAATATTAGAACACCAAGTTCCTCTTTAACTATGTTTATGCCTCTAAGGCTTTCAAAACTTGAGTCATGTTTCCAAAACTTATTCTAATACTTATAAATCATTTTTCCTCATCTAAAATTATTCAAAACATATCTTATGCATAATTGTTCTAGCTTGGCTAAACCCCTATATATAGGGTGCCAAGGAAATTTTCCAAATAACCTAATCACTACAATCACCTTTAGAAAATAAAAGAGAGAATAGATATAACTGCTCACTTTGATTTGCTTTACTTTGCTAAAACTCTTGTTGTAAGTGAAGTAGAGAGGTTGTAGAGGGAAAGAGATGGAGGATCTTAGTGTAGAACGAGAAACTAAATGTGATTTCTCAACATAATTTTTGCATATATATCTATTGGATTGAATGGTGAGGATTGATCAAGTTAAAACCAATGGTTAGTGTGTGATCTTGATGAATGGCTATGATTGCATCAAGATGGATGGCTAGGACTAATCAAGATGGATGATTAGGATCCTTTCTATAATGGTGAAGGTTATCATTACGTGTTAGAGTGTCCAAGTTAAATTTAGGCATATGTGTAGGAAGAAATAAGAGTTTTATTTGGTTTTGGATTTCACTTAGTCAATTTTGGGTGGCTAGCTTTCCCAACACCTAACTCAACCTTAATTAATTATTCTTAACTCTAGTTAAGGCATAGATTTATCCATTTATGGGCCTTGTGGGCCAATCACTCCATAGACTTGGGCTTTTGAATCCAAAAGCCCATTAACAAATCTATATATATACACTTCAATTTTGGCAACTTGGTGCATTTCCCATTTCATTCCTTTCACTATAACATATATAATTCCACTTTCCAATATCACTACACATTATAGAGGTTATTAGATAAATCTTATTTACTCCATAGTACACATTTTCTAGCCTTTCATTAGCATTGTTTAAATGTATACGTCATGTAAACTTAGTTTGACCTCTATTATACCATTATAACTTTGATTAAATTGAACTCCTCATATCACTATTATCACCTCTTAATATCTTAAGAGATGTTAATACCCATTCACTAGCACTTTGAATTCGTATCTCAATTAAATTACTAGCATAGTCACATTAAGTCTAACTCAATTTGACTTTCACTTATCATAAGAGTACTTATCAAAATTGCCTACATTCCTCACTTACTGTCACATCATTCATTTAGAATTCACTTCTTATAATACTCTTATAGTTCTTGAGGCCCTAAATGGCACAGTATGTGAATGCTATAATATCATCATTATTGCCTACAGTTGGGTAAAGAGACCTCGAGTATTACATTCTACCCCCCTTTAAAAAAATTCATCCTTGAATTTTCATAAAGCGATTGATAATACTTAGGTTACATTTATTATCCCCATAGATTTTGATCATTTCCTTATTATCTTCCTTATTCCATTGTCGTTGATGAGCCTCCTTAATATAAATCCCTAGATTATAAGATCTAGTTTGAAATCAATGTTGTATCATTTTCCTATCCATCAAATATATAATTTCTCCTTTCTCATCTTGCATGCTATAAGCATATTTCCTTTTGATAAACTTGCTACCACTCATTTCTTAATAGGTTCACAATTTCTTCTCTCTAGATCTAATTTTTTTGGAACATGCACCATTCTCATTAAAATCTCATCAATTTTATTCTCCCATACTCCTATAATTTTTCATATTCTTAAATCTTGTATCACTCATAAACGTTTACACTTCTCATATTGACTTAACATTGAAAACATCATTGTAACTAATCGATTATGTTACATCATATAATTATTCTAGTAAGACTAATTCCAATTGCCACATTTTGTTAACTATCTTTCTTTCCATATTCAAATATTCACCCTATCATTCATTTGTCTCCATAACTTTTCTCTACTTATCTTTCTAGAATCATTTCCTCATCAATAAAGTCCTTTATCCATATTATCTTATTTACTTTTCATTCTCGTTAACATTTATAATTTATTTTTGCCTCTTATGTTCTATACTTTTTACCTTAAAACTTAATCCATCTCACCCTTTCTCCATGGAGTTACTTTCAAAGCTTATCATTTCTTATGGCATATATCTTAACTTATTCAATTCTATCTCTTCATTAATTCAATTTCATCATAGAACACTTCTCTCAGATAAGATTTGCCTAATCAATTGACTTTGTAAACACTTTTATGTTATAACTTATATTTCTTTTAGTTTGCTTTAATTCCATACTTCGTATATCTAGATATTTCCTCATATACTCTTTTCTTTTGAAATGATCCAACATTAAATCATGTTCCATTTTGGTCCTTGATTGTCCTTACAACTGTATTCTCTCAATGATTTAAAAACTTCTATTCACATACTTAATCATCCTTCCTACAAGTCACCTTAGTACATATACAATTGATCACTTCCTCCTTTAAATACAGAGTGATCTTTCATTAAATCACATTAGATTCATATTCTTCCTTTAACTGTACCTAATATTCTCACATATAACATAGAAATCTCTATCTCTCTTATTGTTTTAATTTGAAAAGTAGGATCTAGGCCACAATTTTAATAATACTTGCTCTAAGCTATCTCACATATATCTTAATATACAATATCTATATAAACTATTTGTAGTTTCGCTTGGCTATTGCTAAGTATTATCTTTTGCTTTATAACCTTAATGGTTCATAACTTCTTATCATTTCATATAAACATATCATTTCTCAAAGGTACATATCGTCTAGCCAATTCATTATCTCTTAGATACCTTTCATAATATATTTAAGAAAATATATAACACTATAATCCAATTTACCTTTCCAATAATCTCATCATAAGAACATGAAGAAGGAAATTCATGAAAGTGCTAGTTAGGATAACTTACCCATAATTTCAAGAGTATAAGAATAATTCATTTCTTAAATTAAAACCTTAAGATGTACATCAATACTTGATGATAATAATCTAAATGAAAAGGGACTAATATATATAGAGTCAAACATGGCTACAAGAAGAAATTTCATAAATTCTTAAAAACTAGGTATAAGCTCCACAGATAGGGACACGCCCGTGTTGCTAGGCGTGTCAGGCTACTGCCTATTCCCATTAATTACACAGTCAAGGACATGCCCATGTCACTGGGCGTGTCTAGCTACTGCCAAATTTCAACAATTACACATTCAGGGACACGCGCGTGTCACTGGGTGTGTCAGCTTCTAGAATTTTTGGTTTTCATTACTTTCAATACTTTTGAGCCTTAAACTTATCATATTTGGTACCCTATCTCAATCACAACTTCTTATTTGTTTAGGAATCAATTTCTAATTAGAGAATTCCAATCTTTGTCTAAAATAAATCTCATATTCTCTCTACATTAGGGTTTTGGCTTCTCCATATAAACTTAACTAATCTCATGTAAAGAAAAGAGTAATGCTTTGTTCAATAGACTTCAATTCTTTATATTTCGTTTAACATTAGCACCTCATATGTATACTAAGGATTCATATACAGTTCATTGGTTACCTTTTTGTCACATCCCGTTTTCAGAGACATGACGGTCGTAAAATATGGGGAGATATAAGGTCACCCACGCCCGTAGAACCCATTCATACATATGCAAAAATTGCCTAGGATTGTACCAAAACTCATAAATTAACTTAATAAATCCATTTATAAAGGAAAAACCTTAAGTTGCAAAAGCTAAAAATATACTTTAATACAATCCATAAGAAAATAATAATAAGACTTCAACTAAGGTCACCAACAAGATATTCTAAAATAAAATTCCCATAATAACTCCCGGAGCATCTAAGGACTCATCATAGCATAGTATTATTACAATTTTGACAAGGGAATTTCCCAAGCAGAGTAGGCAGCTTGAGCGATTACCTTACCTCCTCATAGTGCTCACTTGGAACCATATAAGGAAAAAGGAGTGAGATAGATGAATCAAATGAGTAAACAATATGACTTATACAATAACATACATCCCTTATAAGGTTTCATAGCGTATAGTTCATAATTTATTTTTCACAGTTCATGGCTTACGATTTAACAAGGTTTATAGAAATCAACTTATAACTCATAACATATAGAGTAGAGGCTGCTACCTTGTCTGCTCGTAACATAATGAAGAGTGAAGGCTGCTGCCTTATCCACTCATAACATAATATAGGGTGAAGGCCTTTGCCTTGTCCACTCATAACATTATATAGAGTGAAGGCTGCTGCCTTGTCCACTCATAACTCATAACATGTAAAGTGAAGGCTGATGCCATATTCACACATAACTCATAACATGTAAAGGTTGCAGCCATGTTCACACATAACATATAATATGTAAAGTGAAGGCTGCTGCCATGTTCACCCATAAGGTAACAATAGCATTGAACGGTACAATCACACAAAACATAATAGAAATAGGAGTTTAGCATTTTTAATCAAAGATGAACAACAGTGTAGTTTTTGAAAAATATAAGTTAGGGCAATAATCGCAAGGGTATTATCATTGGATAATCAAAAAAGGTTTTGGACCAATTGTTCTTTGGCAACCCAAGCTTACATCGAAGTCATTAAAATAGAAAAGAACTTGGGTTTTAAGATATCAAAGGTTCACAAAATATGATAGCTTGCACTTGTAACTTGAAACATAATGTTTACTCACACTTGTAGCATGAGTACAGTGTTTACTCACCTTATGGTTCCTTCACTCCTAGTACACGTAGCCCTTTCAAACATCTAAAACTCCTCAAGCTCTAACATAATATTTAATTCAATACTTAGTATTTATTTAATCATGATGCTATCCTATCCTATAACTACCCCATGCACATATAACATTCACATACACTTAGAGTTGCACATATAAGTGCACTTCATCACTTGCATATAACATATTGACCTTAAAAGTCCTGTACACTTAGCCTTTATAGGCCTATATGAAAACACATTATAAGTCATGTCAATACCTTTCTAAGGTCAACACAATATCATTATCTTAATATCAATTCACTTTAACAATCATCTTAGTATACTTAACACTTCCATCCATGTCAACTTATCAATAGCCTTTCAAGTTTCATGCCTATCTTTTATGCCCAATTCATTAAATCAATCTATTCATCAATTTGAGATCATTAATTTATTATTGATTCATTGTAAAACCTATTTCCGTATTACCCAATCACATTCACATTTTAATCACAACATAAGGTTAAGATACCTTAAGTATACCAAGTTGCTTTTAGCCTTGTCTAGAGTCATTCCCTCAACCAACATGAAATTTAACTATTTATCATTCATTCATACATGTCAATAATCAACAAAATATGTCACATAAAAGACATTGGGATAAAAATCCCATGGTAGGTCGAATACCCCATTAAAAAGAAAATATGAATTTTCTTACTTTTCTTACTTTTTGTCTATTACAATAATTTGTAAAACTTTTCTTGTTTTAGGATGCAAAACCATAAACTTTTCTTGTTTTTGGTATTTTTCAGTCATTATAGTAATATGTTAACTAGTATTTTAAATCATTATTTTTCATTCAATCACATCAAATATCAGTTTAGAACATCCACATGTATGAATTGGCAGCCATGGATCATAATTATGCATGACAATTACAAGTTTTAAGGTTTAGGGTGAAAATCATGAGTTTTCGAGCTTTCCGTGCTTTTTGTTCATTACAGTATTATATAAGCACATGATTTAAATAAGTGTTTTTCATTTGAACAAAATAAATATCAGTTTAGAACATCAATCACCACAATTTGACAGCCATAGAATTATCAAACCATAGAATTTTCCAGCTTTCAAGTTCTAGGGCGAAAACCTTGAATTTCCTTATTTTTTGAAACTTTTTAGTTGTTGCAGTAATATGTAAGAATATGATTTAATCCAATATTTTTCATTAAAACACATCAAAAAATAGTTTAGAATCTAAATATGTAGTAGCTGCCCCCCTTAATGGATTTATATTTGAAAATTTCAAATTTTCAGTTATAGGATTCACCTTTGGCGAAATCGCGTAGGAATGTTGATGTTTTCGGTAGAGAAATTAATTTCTCCTTCAAAAACTCACCCAAACTGAATTAAATCTATAGAAATCAGTAAATATTTAGTTCAAAATAATTTTCTTATAATTTATTTCATAGAAATCAGATGGGAAATTGAAAAGAAAGAAAAACTTATGAATACGAGTAAGAAATTGCAAAGTTGAAATGTGTTTTCTTAATTTCGGTAGAGAAAATTGTTTTGAGTGAATTTTTCTATCAAATTACAAAAAAATAGAGTGGTGGCTGCTGGAAATATGGTGCGGGCCAAATTTTACATTAAATACTAGGGTTTGGGGGTGTAATTTCCATTAATACCCTTAATGAGCTAGGTTAGGAGTATTTTAGTGTAACGGGCTTTTGGATATTTGAGATTTTTAATTAATTTAGGGGCTAATTATAGGCAATTAAAAATAAAATATTTTTCTTTTTATTTTTTGTAAAATTTTCCTCAAAACATTTATTTAAAAATTATTGTAAAATATTCATAAAATTATTTTATGCATAAAAGTTGCCTATTCGCATGAAAATTCATTTTATGTAAAATAAATTATTTTATGCTAATGCACCTCAAATAAATTATTTATTTCACAATAATAACTCATATTAGGCATGTTAAAATTAATTTAACATGCCATATACCCATAAATCACATCACACATGAATTTTCATAAATTCACATAGTTTGTCACAATAACCCTAAATCCAAACAATTTGTCACTAAAACTCTTAGGGTAAATGTGGGTTGTTATATTCTCCCCCCTTAAAAAAAATTCATCCTTGAATTTTCCAAATCTAATAGCACAACATACTCTATTTAATTTCTCTACCACGCTTTTGCTGCGCCACTCAAACACAATATCTAACTATAATTAACATATGAAATACTGTAAGGCACATACTCAAAATCTATCCAAAATCATACTGATAAACCTTCAGCTTAAGCTACACCTATGTTAGTCTCCTGTTTAAACAAATCCTTAATAATTTTGTATCCCCTAACCCTAAACAAAAGTAATAGAACCTTTAATTTCACCTTCAATATAATATAATCCCAAGTATTTCTTTTCCTTATATCTTTATTAATATTAACATCTATACTAATACCTTAATCACCACTTCCATTCATTATTTATCATGTTAGTCATATAAGAATCAAATAGCTAAATTCCAAATTAATAACGCCAATTGATATTCGATAATTCTCTTTCCATACTAATAATTATTACTTAATCTATTATAACCTCAATAAATATTTTCATACTTAATACCTTGCTAACATTAAAATTTCTACACTCCCATCATTTATCAAAATATTTAAACTTAACAAACATTCCTATATATACATCATATCCTAAATGAACTTGCATTCTATTAATTTATAATCCCAAATAAACTTCTCATAACTATTTTAGACTTACTTTCTTTCTATATAATATATACATCAATACCATGACTTAATTACCTAATGCCTTGTAATATTTTTTTATACCTTTAGCTTGTAATATCATTTCACTTTAGGTTTTCCACTTACATCTCGCTATACTTCACATTCCTAATCATTTAACTTATCCATATTAAAATAATAAACCTTCTAATACCGTTGCCATTTAATGAAATCTCTATGCAAACTCTCATTTCTTTCCAAATCTATGCCATTCTAGGTTATCTCAATAAAAATTCTTCCTGTACTAAAGATCACTACCAAATTTTTCAGTAACCTCAATTAAACATTATTGTATCTAACACCTTAAAATATTTCTCATCCAGAGGACTCAAAGCCCTTTCAAGTATATTTAAAACTATTTAATTTTTCAAAACTACTTAGCATCATACTTATCCTTTTTGTCATCATTAGAAGTGCAAGAATACTTATCCTTTTATATCTCCCCCTCTTAAAAGAATTCATCCTTAAATTTAATTAATTACTTATATATCCTCAAAAGCTGGGGATGCTTCTATTACATTCTTTCCTTGGCTTCCTAAGTACACTCATCCATTCCATAATTACGTTGTGGACCTTAAACATAGGTATTTCCTTGATACACTACTATCTCCCATCCTTAGTTCAAAATTCTAATTGCTTTTCTCTATAGTCAATACAAGCTCCATATTCATATAGAGAATCCATTCCTAAGATCACATCAAATTCTAGGACACCAAATTCTAACACTCCATAGGAAGTTTCCATCCATCAATGTCTACCTTACAATCCTTAAATATATACTTTAATTCCATCATTATTCCTAAAGGAGTTGACACTAATAAGGGATCATTAATTAATTCCTTATCTCTTATTGAGACTCTTAGCAAAATATGAAGACACAAACGAATGGGTAGCACTAGAATCAATCAAACATCTTGTACTAAATTTGAATGGGAATAATACCTTCTTCCTTTAAATAACACTAGATTAATACTCCTCCTTTGACTATACTTGATATTAACATAAGTGATAGAGAAATTCCCAGCTTTCTTATTGTTCTAGTCTACATGGTAACATCTAAGTCACAAATTCCTTAATATACTTTACTTACTTCATAACGTACACTTATGTATATATAATGTAACAAATTTGTTTCATTCTCTCACTAATCATTACTAAATATCATTTCTCTTCTTATGGCATCAATCACAATTATAATTTAATAACTCTATATAATTCATATATCAAACCATTGTAACACATAAGCATTTCATACCTCATAACATTATACCCATCAATCATTAATCTAAATTGGATCACAACTTAGGTAACTTCTCTTTCTACTCCACTTAACCCCACTATCAAAATATCACATATCATGCATTTTCATGAGTACCCATCATATCATATCATAAGACACATATCACATATCACTTGTCACATAGCATATGTCATATAGCATATAGCATGTATCATGTATCATAATCATGTAACATATAACTTATAGCATCATGAATTCTTCTATCATATAGAAGTGAATCATGTCATCGGTAAAAAGAATCAATGCACACTAAGTCACTAAGCAATCAATTAACATCATTCGCATCGTAGGAGTCTTATACCCCTAGGCCAATAGTTATCCACTACTAATGCAAACCTCAACTATGCCTCTCGTCAAGACGAACATCAGGTGCATGGTTTCCCATATGTTCAACATCTCTGGCCTTAATCTACTCCATATTTTTCTCATAGCATACACTAAGGACCTCAAATGTTGATTTTTCCCTCATCAAGTCTAAGTAGTCGAACCTCTGCATTTTACTTTGAATCCATTTATAATCTAGACACTCTACAGGGTTTTTTGCATTAAGAGTCTTTTTTCTCTTCAAGTGCATCACAAGTACGGCCTTCTCAAACATCTCTGGTCAAGTCCTTTTGTAGGTATCATAGGGTGTTATGAGTTGCGATCCTTGAGTAGGGATAATCTTCTCGGTCATCTAGTAAAAGAATCATAAGGCACACAAGCAAACAATAATAAAGAGTACTATAACTTATTACGATTTTCGCAAAACTATACTAGCGATAGACTACAATTGACATGATAGGAGAATTCCTATACTCTAGGATTATACTTAAGCAATCCCATAATTAGACAAGTCTAAACAAAACCTTTAAAACTATAACTCTTATACCAACTTGACACTGGTCAAGTGGCAACAAAGGAAAACCTATAGCTCTGATACCATCTTTGTCACATCCCATTTTCAGAGACATAATGGTCCTAGAACATGGGGAGACATAAGGTCACCCATGCTTATAAAACCCACTCATATAGATGCAAAAATTGCATAGGATCATACCGAACCTCATACATTAATGTAATAAAACCTTTTATAAAGGAAAAACCTTAAGTTATAGAAGGCAAAAATATACTTTAATATAATCCATAAGAAAATAATAATAAGACTTCAAATAAGCTCACCAACATGATATTCTAAAATAAAATTCCCATAATAACTCCTAGAGCATCTAAGGATTCATCATAGCATGGTATTATTACAATTTTGACAAGGAAATTTCCTAAGCGGATTAGGTAGCTTGAGCAATCACCTTACCTCCTCATAGTGCTCACCTGGAACCACATAAAAAAAAAAGGAGTGAGATAGATTATCTCAATGAGTAAATAATATAAATTATACAATAATATATATCCCTTAGAAGGTTTCATAGCCCATAGTTCATAATTTATTTTCCATAGTTCATGGCTTGTGATTTAACAAGGTTTACATAAATCAACTTATAACTCATAACATATAGAGTGGAGGTTGCTACCTTGTTTGCTCATAACATAATATAGAGTAAATGCTGTTGCCTTGTCCACTCATAATATAATATAGGGTGAAGGCTACTGCCTTGTCCACTCATAACATTATATAAAGTGAAGGCTACTACCTTGTCCACTTATAACTCATAACATGTAAAGTGAAGGCTGCTGCCATGTTCATACATAACTCGTAACATGTAAAGTGAAGGTTGCTATCATATTGACACATAACTCATAACATGTAAAGTGAAGGCTGCTGCCATGTTCACACATAACACATAATATGTAAAGTGAAGGCTGCTGCCATGTTCATACATAACTCATAACATAATTTATAACAGATAAAGGTAATAGTAGCATTAAAGGGTACAATCACACTGAACATAATAGAAATGTGAGTTTAGCTTTTTTAATTAAAGATGAACAACAGTGTAGTTTTTTAAAAATATAAGTTAGGGCAATAATCGCAAAGGAATTATCATTAGATAATCAAAAAAGGTTTTGGACCAATTGTCCTTTGGTAACCCAAGCTTATAAAGAAGTCATTAAAATAAAAAAGAACTTAGGTTTCAAGATATCAAAGGTTCACAAAACATGATAGCTTGCACTTATAACTTGAAATATAATGTTTACTCACACTTGCAGCATGGGTACAGTGTTTACTCACCTTGTGGTTCCTTCGCTCCTAGTACACATAACACTTTTGAACATTTAAAACTCCTCAAGCTCTAACATAATATTTAATTCAATACTTAGTATTTATTTCATCATGATGTTATCCTATCCCATAACTACACCATGCACATATAACATTCACATACACTTAGAGTTGCACATATAAGTGCACTTCATCACTTGCACATAACATGTTGACTTTAAAAGTCCTATACACTTAGCCTTTATAGGCCTATATGAAAACACATTATAATTCATATCAGTACCTTTCTAAGGTCAACATAATATCATTACCTTAATTTCAATTTACTTTAATAATCATCTTAGTACTCTTAACACTTCTATACATGTCAACTTATCAATAGCTTTTCAAGTGTCATGCCTATCTCTTATGCTCAATTCATTTAATCAATCTCTTCATCAATTTGAGATCATTAATTCATTATTGATTCATCATAAAACCTATTTCCATATTATCCAATCACATTCACATTCTAATCATAACATAAAGTTAAGATACCTTAACTATACCAAGTTACCTTTAGCCTTATCTAGAACCATTCCTTCAACCAACATGAAATTTAACTATTTATCATTCATTCATACATGTCAATAATGAACAAAATATATCACATAAAAATTATAGATATTAAGATAAAAATCCCATGGTAGGTCGAATATCCCATTAAAAAGAAAACCTGAATTTTCTTATTTTTTGCACTTTCCGTCTACTATAATAATATGTAGAAACATGGTTTGAACTAAGATTTTTCATGTAATCAAAATAAAAATCATTTTAGAACATCAATCTATATGAATCGGCAACATTAAGTGTGACATATACATGAAAATTCCAATTTTAGGTTTTAGGATGCAAAACCATGAACTTTTCTTTTTTTCAGTATTTTCTGGTCATTACAGTAATATATAAAATTGTGTTTTAAACTATTATTTTTCATTCAATCATAGAAAATATTAGTTTAGAACATCCAAATGTATGAATCGGCAGCCATGGATCATAATTATGCATGAAAAATCCAAATTTTAAGGTTTAGGGTGAAAATCATGAGTTTTCGCACTTTCCGCGCTTTTTGTTCATTACAATAATATATAAACACATGATTTAAATGATTATTTTTCATTCAAACAAAACAAATAATAGTTTAGAACATCAATCACCATAATTTTGCAGCCATAGAATTATCAAACCATAGAATATTCCAACTTTCAAGTTATAGGGTGAAAACCTTGAATTTCCTTATTTTGTGAAACTTTTTAGTTATTGTAGTAATATGTAAGAATATGATTTGATATAATATTTTTCATCAAAACACATCAAAAATAATTTCAGAATCTAAATATGTAGTAGCCATCTCCCTTAATGAATTTATGTTTGAAAATTTCAATTTTTGAGTTATAGGATTCACCTTTGGCAAAATCGTGTAGGAAGGTTGATGTTTTCAGTAGAGAAATTAATTTCTCCTTCAAAAACTCAACCAAAATGAATTAAATCTGTAGAAATGAGTAAATAACTAGTTCAAAATAATTTTCTTATAATTTATTTCATAGAAATTAGATGGGAAATTGAAAAGAAAGAAAAACTTACGAATACGGGTGAGAAATCACAAAGTTGAAAGGTGTTTTCTTAATTTCGATAGAGAGAATTGTTTTAAGTGAATTTTTCTGTCAAAATACTCAAAAATAGAGTGGTGGCTATTGGAAATATGGTGCTAGCTGAATTTTACATTAAATACCAGGGTTTGGGGTGCAATTTCCACTAATACCCTTAATGAGTTAGGTTATGAGTGTTTTAGTATAGTGGACTTTTGGGTTTGGGCTTTTTAATTAAATTAGGGGGATGATTATAGGTAATTAAAAATAAAATATTTTTCTTATTATTTTCTTGTAAAATCTTCCTCAAAACATTTATTTAAAAATTATTTTAGAATACTCATAAAATTATTTTATGCATAAAAATTATCTTTTTGCATGAAAATTCATTTTATGTAAACTGAATTATTTTATGCTAATGCACCTCAAATAAATCATTTATTTCACAATAATAACTCATATTAGGCATATTAAAATTAATTTAACATGCCACATACTCATAAATCACATCACACATGAATTTTCATAAATTCACACAGTTTGTCATAATAACCCTAAATCCAAACAATTTGTCACTAAAACTCCTAGGGTAGATGTTGGTTGTTACACTTTCATATTGGACTATCCATTACATATACATACATATCATTTCCTATACTCAAAATTTATCCATTTCCAATCTAATCTTATAAATTTCCAGAGTTTCTGTCATTATCATTATGTAACTTGCTTCAGGATATCTCATATCCTAATCATTGCACTTATTAATTATTCATATCACCATTCACATTTCATGAAATCACATTTAGATTTTTATTTAATAGCATTAAGCTGATATCTATTGTGTGTATACTTCATAAGCAGAAAGGATTTAGTATACCTTCATCATTGTTCATACTATATACATATTTTTTGAATCTTCAATTGCACTAAACCATGTCAATAATTGTCAATTAAATATAATAGAAAATTTATTCCTATTTAGTCACATACACATATTCACTTACACACTTTTAACATGTACTATCATTTTCTCATATGCATAATTTATCCTCATCATCCCATTTCCATGTAACACATAGCTTAGTCACATATATCAGTTATATCACCTTATTATTCCTTTTTCACAATCATTATGTACATATCATATATCATATGAAGAACTTAGACTTTTATAGATAATGTGGATCTATAGTTATCAATATACTTCAAATGACAAGAAGGAATTCTTATGCTCCATGGTTTAACCTATAACCCATAGTATTTACAAAGTCTAAAGTAGACTTAAACCTTTGCTTAGATATCACTTATATCATAATCCACTTTTAAGCCGTGATGGTCCTAGAGTCTAGGGAAATGTAAGGTCACTTAAACCCATAGAACCATATAATCTTTTATCATTTGTCACATAGGATCTTATCCCCAAGATCATAACCTAATTACCATCCTTATTACCTATTGTTAGCTTATCGGTCCCTATTTAACTTGTAACACCTTTTATAAACACAATTTGTAAAATTTCATTTCATGTCAATAGCCAAGTGCACATTATTTCATACATTATAGCAATAGCAATAACAATATAGTTTACAACACATGTAAGTCTAATAATGTTCTTATTCTAAACCTCCCACTACCATGGAGCTCTAAATAGTAGTCTTCATAGTCGAGATCACAACACTCGAGTCTGGCAGAGTAACTTCCAAACAGGAGAATATAGCTTGGAATTCACTTTACTAACTCATCAATCTTGCCTGAAAAATTTAAACCACCAAAGTATGAGGCATAGCTCAGTGAGTACTTAATAATATAATATGCCTTGTGTCATATGTTTGAACCTTTATTGTTCAAGCCATAATCGTTGAATTATTTTAGTTCCTTGATAAGCTTGAACTGTTCATTAAATATCATGATGCTTCTTGATTCCTTGATAAGCTTGAATTGCTCATTGAATATTGAACCATTGATATGATACTTCTTGATGATAATTGACTACTATGAACCTATCATACTGAATTTGTACTATTTTTATTGAATTCCTTAACATGAACTTTATATGAACTCCCTATTGAATGCTTATTAATAAGCAGAAATCCCATTTTGATGTGGGGTAATACATTAGGCCTTGTGCACTTGGTATAAGTCGGCGAGTAGGGGGAGAGTATCCAACCTCTATTTAGGGGGGAACGCCTAACCATAAGACTCAATCAGTCTTACGTAATGTATCTATAAGTGAGCAAGGCTCAGGCCACACTCTTAATTTGATATGTGTAGGAAGCATCCTACTCCCAAGAAAGTGATATTTTTGCTAAATATATTGTCCCCATTTTAAATGAGAAATTGTACCATAATGATAATATTGATTGAAAACATTCCATTGATATAAAGAGCCCTTCCTAAAATTAATCCTTATATTTACTATATGTATTGTATTATTATGTAGTCACTGAGCTACGCCTCATACTTTAGTGGTTTAAAATTTTCAGGCAAGATCGATGAGTTAGTAAAGTGAATTCTAAGCTATATTCTCGTGTTTGGAAGTTACTCTGTTAGACTCGAGTGTGTGAGACCTTGCTTGAGCACTAGTCCGGTCCGCTAGAGGGAATTGAGATGCTCATTTGGTTTTAGACTCACGATAGAACACTCAGGTTAGGATTGATTATTTTTGAAAATGATTTTTGGGAGTCGCCACCTTAATTTTATTTGGTCAAGAAAACATTAAGGAAAAAACCCAAATTGACTCCAATTCATTAATTTTGCAATTAATTTACCCAAGGACAAAATAACTAGCCTAGAATTAGGTTAAGTTTGGGGATTTGGTTTTTGGTTTTAAATAATTAAAATTTAGCTCTTAAGTTTAATTTGACTTAAAAACTAATTTCATGAATGACAAATATTATATGACAACTATAATAACATGATTAATGCATGAGAATGGTATGAGTGCAATGAGAAAATTAAAATGAAACATTAAAAAAAGGGGAAAGGAGATTGGTTGTGATTTGGATTTGAGGTTTGGATTTAGAGTCCAAACGTGCCTACGTACCCATTGAATGGGGATCAAAACCCACGTAGTTCGTTCCACAGTTAAATGGAGGGGTTTAGGAGGTTGATCATATTAATTTTGGTTTGGGTGTTTTGAGAAAAAAGACTGATACCTTTGCTTTTGCTGGACAGAGGGTTCTACCAAGATTAATTAATTAATTAAAATGATTAATTAATTAATTAAAATGATTAATTAACTAATTAATATGATAAAATGGATGGATAAATTTATTAATTAAAAAGATTAATTAATTAATTAATTTGGATGAATGGTGGATTTAAGAAAAGGATTGATTTGATTTTGAAAAAAGTGATTTATTAATTAATTAAAAAGATTAATTAACTTGGTTAAGTTGAGGTAATTAATTAATTAAAAAGATTAATTAATTAATAGAGAGTGATTTGAGGGAGAAGAAGAGAGGAATTAGAGAATAGCTATCAACACTAACTCAAAATGTGTTTGAAATGAAGAAATAAAAGGGCAATTTATGGGAAAATGAGGTGGGGTAATTTGGGAAGTGAAAATGTGAAAAGACAAAAATGATAGGGCTAAAAAATTTTAAAAAATGAAAAAGGGAGGGCATTTTTGAATTTTAAACTAGGTGGGCAGCACAGATTCGCGCCATGGGTGGTGCAAATCCGTGCTTCCCTAACGAGGTAGGCGCATGTAAGAAGCGTGGTCAGTCACGTTAAAGACACATGGCTGCTACAAATGGGTGGTATGGATCGACGTCCCCCCTGACACGGAACTGCATCAGTTTCTGACTCACTTTTTTAGCTAGTTTTTCAGTCCATTTTTAAGGCTTTTGGGTCAATTTTTGGGAGTTGTAGAACTTAGAAAATTATTAGAGAGTGTCGATAGGCTCGAAATTAATTTTAGAACATTTAGGCAGCCATTTTGAAAGAAAATATGATCAGTTTTGGAAAAATACAATCTAGTACAGAAGGTCTGATTAGAGTAGGAAAAGCATCAGATTGTGCCAAAAATACTTCAGTCGGCTTTGAAGAGTTCAAAATTGAATTTTAAAGGTGCTGAAATAAGGGTTCATAGCTGCCTCCTCATAAGAATTGGCTTTGAACAAAAGGTGATTCTAATGACAGTGAAAATTAGGAAGAGGTGCCTTGTTAGACTTTGGGCTTGTGTGATATTGTCAGGTCCTTTAGGTGAAGGCCCTTTAGGATAAATGAGGTTTTATTAATGGTTATCAGTCCAACCTTGACGTTGGATTCAAGAATGGTCTTAGTGAATTTCAATTAAAGCTACTTGTTCAGCCCTAATGTTAGAGGTAAGGATGATTTGGGATAAATCTCAATCAAGGCTACTTGTCTAACCTTAATGTTAGAGGTAAAGATGATTTGGGTAAATCTCAATCAAGACTATTTGTTTGACCTTAATGTTAGAGTTAAAGATAATTTGGGATAAATCTCAATCAAGGCTATCTGTCTGGCCTTAATGTTAGAGGTAAAGATGATTTGATTAAATCTCAATCAAGGCTATCTATTTGGCCTTAATATTAGAGGTAAAGATGATTTGGATAAATCTCAATCAAAGCTATCTATTAAGCCTTAATGTTAGAGGTAAATCTCAATCAAGGCTATCTGTTGGGCCTTAATATTAGAGGTTAAGAAGATTTGGATAAATCTCCATCAAGGCTATCTGTTTGGCCTTAATGTTAGAGGTAAAGATGATTTGGATAAAAAAGGTGGAAAGTGGAACCATATGGATGTCTAGATGATCATTTATGGACATTTATGGGTGAAAAAGAATTTTGAATAAGATAATTTAGTGAAAGGAGAGCCTTGACCTATGGCAAGTTGGCTCGCGAGATTCTGACAAGATTTTGGTAGAAGAAGAGCCTCGACTTATGGCAAGTCAGCTCAAGATATTCTGAAAAGATTTTGATAAGAGAGCCTCGACCTATGGCGAGGCACCTCAACAGATTCTGAAAATGTCTTGATAAAGGAAGAGCCTCAGCCTATGGCGAGTCAGCTGAAAAGATTCTAAAAAGATTTTGATAGAAGAAGTGCCTTGGCCTATGGCAAGTCAACTTTATAGATTTTGAAAAAATTTTAGCTACGCCAAAGAAACTTAGGCTTCTAAATGTGAGGGGTTAGGCCTTTTAGAAGGCTTAAAGGAACTTTGATAGGAGTAAAGAGGCTTTGGAAGTCACACTTTGTTGATTAGATTTGGAAAGGTATCATTTAGCTTCAAGGAGACACTGGTCAGCTTTAGGAGGTATTGGTCAGCTTTGAGAAAGTACTGGTCAGCTTTAAGAGATGTTGGTAAGGCTATTAGCTTAGCTTATGCATAATGATGCATGATTGCAGATGATAAATGCTGGTGTACAGATGATGTATGCATGTTTCAAAATTCATAGGTCTTTTGACTTCTATGCCATGCATGATTTGTGATGATGCCTGTAATGGATGATTGAATGGATTTATGAGGGTAAATGTAATTTTTTCATGTGACTTTTTAGTCTGTCGAGCCATATATTTGTGTACTAAGAAGCTCCACAAAGTTTGAGAAACTCAAGTTGGATTGGTATGGGATAGTTGCCGTGGTGACTTTACGAGGAGTTTGAGGGGATTGAGATTTTTCTAAAGGTTTAAGCTTTGAGGTTCGATGCCCTAAGGTTTTTGTTTTGGTGCTATTGAGAAGGAGTTGTGTCCATTCTCGAGGAGTTTGGCATTTTTTATATTTTTTAGGAGTTTTGGACTTGCCTTAAGATGTTGTAAGTTAGATGGTGGTTGATGATGGTCAGGTGAATTTAACCACTATGATTGAAAAGTTTCATGATCCTGCTGATTGGGGTAACGCCAGTGGTAGATGAAGCAGAGGCATTTTTTGGTTAGAGCTGTGCTGGCAAAGACACTGATGAGCCTTGACTGCTTTATTTAGGATTTAGAGAGATGAACTATCTTGCTAGTTATTCAATTAAGTGAGAAAATTTTCTCTATTCTTACCCTTTCTATTAGGGGTGCTTTGTGGGTGTCTATTTTAAGTTTTGTGTTATCTTGGAAGTGTGGTCGATGGATCATCTTCTGGTGGTGGCCCTTGCTTTTTAGTTCGCACATGCTTTATTGAGGCTTGGTCAGAGATTAAACAAATGGCTGTCAAAACTTACTCAAGAGGACAGACTTTAACATTGGTAATGGTAAGGGATTAGATATCTCATAATTAGGGTCATGGGTGTCGAGTAGTTGGCTGTTAGATTTGGTTTGAATGACTTTCCACTAGGGGATGAGGGTCTTAAAGTAGATGAGGTAGACTCAGGATGTTCCCCTAGTTTTTCTTTCTTGTAGTCTATGCATATCACAACTCTTATTGCCAGAGCTGTTAGGTGGTGGCTGGCTGAGGAGTTATCATATTGTTTATTTTGGGATTTTACTTGGAACTAAAGAGAGGTATGCCAAGTAATTGAGAAAGAGTATCAAGCTGCCTATTGAGGGGAACAGAGGATGATGTAGTTGAGAAAAGAGAGACTGTATGAGGGACCATTAGTGGCAAATGGACTGCAACATATACAAAGGGGTGACTTGATCTTTGAAGGAGACTCGGGGATCTACTGAAAGTGTGACACCATAAGTTGCAGTAACAACTCAAACTACAATGGTAGGGACAAAGGAGATTGTGACTGCATTAAGGACAAGATGACACTACATTGGAGGTTCAGAGAAGGACTATTGCAGTTAAGGTAGAAAGGAAGACTGGCTGGATTATGAGCTCCCTTTTTTTTTTTTTTGCTTTTTGAAATAATTACAGGTTGACAGGAATACATGAAATAGGATAGCTTATATACAACATTGAAAGGGCTATCCTTTTTGTCATAGTAATGGTTTTGTATTTTGCAAGATTGATCATCATTAAATGAGACATCTTTTATTTTTGCTCTAATTTCTACCTAAGTCGCCCTTTTGGGTTTTCAACTTAGCGAGCATTCTTTTCTTCTTCTTCTTCTTTTTTTTTTTTTTGTCTTGTCTCTGTCTTTTTTTTTTTTTTTTTTTTTAAGCAAAAGAAGTGAATGATGTGCTAGGCACAAAGAAAAATGAGAATGTGATGCAAATAAAATATTTTGTATTATGATTTGGATCACACCCAAGACAGGCTTCTTATGTATCACTTACATCACTTTTCTGTCAGTTATTTCTTTTAAGGAGAATCAAGTCCACGTAGTTGTGATTATATATGCATGAGAAACAAAAATGAAATGTAAATGTCATCTTTGGATGATGTATCTTTTCTGCTGATATGAGTTGCCAGGATGGGAGAATTCATTTCCATCCATGTTCGTGAAGATAGTGCCTCTATTGGATAAGATCTTCCTATTTTTTCGTCATTCTCCATAGCTTCTTCTCAATAGGCTTCTTGTAGGTTAGGATCTTATAAACTATGATGCTTGGAGTATCCCTAACATGTCTTCATCTTGTATAAAATAGCTCATAAGCTTTTGTTATGCAATGTATATGATTTTTTATTCTTTTCCTTTGTGCCATAATTAGTTAATCCTTTTACCTTTTCACATTTTTATTTTTTTTTGCCTTTCTTTTTAAGATATCCCATTTTAAAGATAAATTAGAAAATTTAAAGGAATTTAGAAAGTTTAAACTTTTTATTACTGATAAAAGTCCTACCATGAGTACATTGAAGGATAAGCCTAAAAGGCAAAATATAGACTTAGAAGGAGAAGACCTGACAGACTCAAATACAAAAAAAAAAATTTAACAAAAAATTGACTCAAACTTTAACTCAGACTCAGACTCAGATGCAAACTCAGATTCTGATGACTCAGACACTGACTCAAAGGACTCAGCCATAGATTCGGAGGACTTAGATAGTGACATAGCAGGGTAGCATTCTTCCCCAAATACCAATTACTCGGTGGAGCTTAAGATGGTCGGGTGAGCTCGATGGTTCAAAAAGGTTTGGTGGCAATGTTAGGATTTGGGTTTAGGAGCAATGATGTCTCCACTGTCAGTAAGGTCTTGAATTTTGTACCTCAGAGCCTTGCACACATCAGTTTTATATCCTGGCCCTTAATGATAATCACAATGCTCATTAGCATTATAGGGCAAGGGGTTTGGAGGAGGGTGCAGGTCTAAGGGCTTAACTATATTAGCCTCTAAGGCTTTCTTGTAAATGATGCTGAGGGGCATGCCCAGCTAAGAGAAAGTCCTTCTTATTTCCAAATTCATTGGTTGGTGATAAGACACAACATTGACCTCCCCCTCTCTTTGGGTGGTATTGTTGGTGTAGTTAGTGTTCTTATGATACCTCAAACTAGAGGACTGATCCTTGACTTGTCCCGATTGTATCAAATCCTCGATTTTGGAGGCAATGGCAATGAAAGCTTTGAAGCTGAAAAGGTACTAAGTTTGCAGATGAGCGTGATATTGGGGGAGGAGGTTTTTGACAATGATGTCAATTTGCTCTACTTCAGATGGACAGTTCACCATTTGAGCTGCTTTTGTCCTCCACCTTGTAAAAAATGTAGTAAAGGATTCTCTTAGCCCTTGTTTGATGGTTTCCAAATCTCGACAGGCACTTAACAGCAGCTCTAGTAAAGGATTGTTGGAATAACTGAGCAATGAGCTCGTCGTGCACACCAAAAGGTCTCATGGCACCCACATACATTTTGAGGTGTGTTTTGGGACACGTGGTGCCATTAAACTTATTAATGACTAGCATTTTAAATTATAGTGGAACCCATGCATTTGGGAAGAGAGTTAAAGAGTCAATATCTATCATGTCTTCATGCTTCTTGACGTTCTTGAGTGTTTTTTCCATGCCCTCAACTTTCTCCATCAATTTTTTAACTTTGGGAAAGCTAGAGAAATCTCCATTTTGAAAAGGATTCATAGTGGGACAGGGAGTGGTTGTGTTTAAATCATGGTAGGAGAGGTTGGAGTCTCAGGTGCTTTCCTTTTATCGGTGAGATCGATAATAGGGGGAGTAGGAGTAGGGGCATGGCTAGTCCCAGCTTAGGTAGATGCGGGCTCAACACAAGTAAGAGGAGTAGGGATAGTGGCATTGGTCATTTCCTTGACCTCATTGATGATCAACTGGCATTAGGAGTTGAGGGCATCAGTAAAGGTGGCAAACTAGGCATTGAGAGCATTGGTAAAAGTTTCAACTTGGGTCTTAAGAGTGGTGGTGAGTGTAGCCTAAAAAGTTTCCTCTTATTTCTTGAGGAGATTGGTGAAAAAGGTGTTCATTACATCTTGGTCAAAAATGCTAGATGTGTTGGACATTGGTACCTTGAAATAGAAAACAGACAGAAAAAAGGGTAAGAATACAAAATTATGAAGGAAAAAAGTAGTATGAATGTGAAGGTGTGTCAAGAAAAGGATTCCCTCCATATGATTGGTCACCGGGTTTACATGTTGACAGGGTGAGTGCTTGGGGTATTATGGTAACAAACCATTGGTTTAAGGTTTTGAGGTTTTACTTTGTCGAGTTTCCTATGTTTATGTATGGATGGCGATGTCATGATGCATGCTAAAAAAGGTTTCATGGGCATATGTACAAATATCTCCATTATTACAATACATGGAACCTAGGGTCAACGTTAGGGTGACTATATGCAAAAGGGTGAAGGGTGGTTTGATTAAGGGTTCCCATCCCACTAGAGCATCGATATACCTAATCATATGTGAGGAAAGGAGCCTCATGTGGGTCTAACGGTACTGATTACTCATTACACCACTGAAATGATTGGGGATTCATCATGGGGTTGAATACTTTCACTATCTCCCAACATACTCAAAAAGAGTTATCGAGCCAATGCTACTCGCCATCCAAAAGTTTTCCTAAAGATAAAGTTAGGCAAGGAGCCTTTATTATGCAAAGTGATGCATGAAAGTCAAATTACACTTAATGCGCTAAATAGAGATTATTTTTGAAAAAAAATTTCCTTAACCAAATAATAATCCTCTTATTTTCCTTTTATAAAAAAGGTGGCAACAGTCCCTAGTGGAGTCGCTAGTTGTGAGGCCTTGCCCGAGCACCCGCCTGGTCCACTAGAGGGAATCGAGGTGCTCATTCAGGTTTAAAATCATGATGGAACCCTTGAGTTTGGAATGGTTATTTTTGAAAATGATTTTTGGGAGTCGCCACCTTAATTTTATTTAGTGGGGAAAACATTAAGGAAAAAATCCAAATTGACTCCAATTTATTAATTTTACAATTAACTTACCCAAGGATAAAATAACTAGCTATCACGACCCATCTTTGAACCATGACTGTCCTAGTTATAACCAATTAAGTGCCGATAAATATCACATTACCCTTAACCCAAGATCAAATCCAAAATTACTATTCTTTATTACTGATTACCATATTAATTATCTATGTGACAATCATTTATTATTTAAATCCATTTTCATGCTTATCATTACTATCATTTTCATGCTTCATTTTCCAATATTTTAATCACAACTCACCCATATATTATTTAAGTATTTAGACTGTGATAATGTAGTATAAAACCACACATATACTAATAATATTCTAAATTATACCATTATTATAGACTTTAACAATCCATGGAGCTCTAGAGTGAAACTTCCAAAATACAACATAATACCAAAAGTAGCAATGCAATTTCCAAGTGAAGACGTAGAATTTGGAATTTACCTTGCTGGTCTATCAACTAGTCCTGAAAAATAAACAACAACTATGGAATGAGACAAAACTCAGTGAGTACAAAAATAATATTATATAGGTTAAACAAATGATGTATGATGAATGCAGATTCCTCATAGCAACAAAGTAAAGTGGATAAGGAAATTTTCTTATGAAACAATTTTTCCATATATATATATATATATATAATAGATATTACATCTTTAGAAGAAAAATTCATTTCTCAGAAATAGTGTGCTTCCCCCATAATCAATCGAGTGGTGGTATACGCTTTGCTCACTCCCCTATTGCTAGTCACACGTACAACTAATCAGGCCATATATACCAGAGACCTTAAACCCTTCCCAGCTAAGGTTCGGATAATCTCACCCTATCCATGGGTTCCTTTACAATTGTGCACAAGGTCTTATGTATTACCCTACATCAGAGGGGTATTCTACTTATAATGGTATCATTACATTTAAAGGTCAAAACAATATAGGCTCATTGGCCAAATGCCATAAAGAACTATTTTATTCAGTTTGGCTCAATAATCAGTAAAGTAAATAATGTTTATCAAAGAATTGCAATGCATTTCAATTAGGAAATGATTTAACATTTATGCTCATATTTAAGGCACAATGTAACAACCTACACCTACCATAGAAATTTTCATGATAATTTGCTTGATTTAGAACTATTAAGGTTTGATTTAGAACTATTAAGGTTAAGTGTGTGCTTGTGTAAGAATTAGTATTCTATGTGTTGATGAGCATATGGCATATTAAATTAATTTTAATATACATAGTATGAGTTGTTATTGTGAAATAAATGATTTACATGAAGTGTATTTGCATAAAATAATTTATTTTAAATAAAATGAATTTTCATGCATAAAGGCAATTTTTAAGCATAAAAATAATTTTATGAGTATTTTAAAATAAGTTTTAAATAAATGTTTTGGGGAAATTTTAATTAAAATAATAAGAAAAATGTTTTTATTTTTAATAATTATAATCAGCCCTAAATTTAAATAAAAAGCCCAAATACCCAAAAGCCAACTACACTAAAACCCTCCTAACATAGTTCATTAAGGGTATTAGTGGAAATTGCACCCAAACCCTAATATTTAATGAAATTTTCGGCCAACCTAGGTTTTCCAGTAGCCATCACTCCATTTTTCTGTATCTTGGTAGAAAAATTCTCTCAAAATATTTCTCTATACCGAAATTAAGAAAACAACTTTCAGTTTTGCGATTTCTTGACCATAATCATATGTTTTCCTTCTCTTTCAATTCCTAAATTGATTTCTATGAAATAAATTATGAGAAAATTATTTGAACTAGTTTTTTATTGATTTTTATAGATTTAATTCTACTTGGGTAAGTTTTTGGGAGAGAAAATTTATTTTCTACTGAAAACACAAATATTTCCGTGAGATTGCTCCAAAGGTGAATTCTATAACTTAAAATCACAATTTTTACGCATAAACATCACTAATAGGGGGCACTTTGTGCATCATTGGTTTGTAAACTGATTTTTGATTTGTTTTGATGAAAAATATTGGATTAAATGATATTTCTGCATATTTCTGTAATGATCGAAAAGTTTTAGAAAACAAAGTAATTCAAGGTTTTTATGCTAGAACTTAGAAGATGGAAAATTCTATTATTAAATTAACATGTGGCTGCCAATTTGCATGAGAATGAATTCTAATATGATAATTTTTTTGTTTAGATGAAAAATAATGATTTAAATCATGTGTTTGCATATTGCTATAATGAACGGAAAACGGGAAAAGCGCGAAAACTCATGATTTTCACCTAAGTCTTAAAACTCGGAATCTTTTTGTATAGATCCTATCTATGGCTGCCAAATCATGTACGAGCATGTTTTAAACTGATATTTTATATGATTGAATGAAAAATAATGGTTTAAACCACCTGTTTACATATAAATGTAATGACCGGAAAATACTGAAAATAAGAAAACTTATGGTTTTGTACTCTAGAACCCAAAAATTGAATCTTCATGTATGAGAAATACCATATGTGGCTGATTCATGTGAATTAATATTCCAAAATGATTTTTTTTGTGTTTGCATGAAAAATCTTGGTTCAAATCATGTTTTTACATATTACTGTAATAGACGGAAAGTGCAAAAAGTAAGAAAAATTTAGTTTTCCTTTTGATGATGCATTCGACCTACATTAATATTTTTATCCCAATGTTTATAATTTTTATGCAATGTATTTTGATGATTATTGACATGTATATATATATAATAAATGATAAAATTGCATGTTGGTTGAAGAAATGACCCTAGACAAGCTTAAAGGCACTTTGTTATACTTAAGGTATCTTAATCTTATTTTATGATTAGAATATGAATATGATTGGGCATGATGACTTGATGATGAATATGGTCTTGAGTCGATGAGGTGATTGATTGAATGAATGGATCATAAAAGTTAAGCATGACACTTAAAAGGGTAAGTGATTAGTTGACATGTATGGAAGTGTTAAGTAAGTTGATTGTCAAAGTGAATAAATATTATGATTTTATGATGACCTTAGAAAGGTATTGACATAATTGTAATGAGTTTTCATGTGAACCTATCAGGGCTAAGTGTGCAAGACTTTTAAAGTCAACATGTTATGTGTAAGTAATGAGTACACTTATATGTGCAACTTTAAGTGTATGTGAATGCTATTTTGTATGGGGTAGTTATGGGATAGTAGCATCATGATTAAATAAATACTATGTATTAAATTAAATATTGTGTTAGAGTTTGAGGAGCTTTAGAAGTTCAAAAGGGCTATGTATACTAGGAGCAAAGGAACCACAAGGTGAGTAAACAATATGTTCATGTTACAAGTGTGAGTAAACATCGTATTCATTCTTCAAGTGTGAGTAATATCATGATATATTACAAATATGTGATATGTTACAAATATGTGATATCTTGTTATGTGAGCTTTTGTGATCTTTGAAACCCAAGTTCTTTCTATCATAAAATTTGATTAAGTGATTTCTTTGTAAAGCTTGAGTTGCCAAAGGACAATTGGTCCAAAAACCACTTTTGTTATCCAATGATAAATTCTTGTGATTATTACCCTAACTTATAATTCTTTCTGGAACTACACTGTTCTAGTATCTTTTGTTCAATAAGTTAAACTGATATTGTCATTGTGAAGTATGTGATTATTGCCTTAAATGTTATTGACATATGTGATTACCATTAACTCTAGCTATGGTACCTTTAACTCTTTATGCAGAATCCTCATACCAATACGGGTAATCATCGGAACCTATGCACACGATCTTAACCCGATAGATGGGGGTAGTGTATCTACCTCAGCTAGAAATGGGCGGTTCTAGCCGTGAGGCCTGATCAGCTTCACACCTTATAAGTGATAAGAGTTGGAATTTGGTATAAGGCCACCTCTCCTCAATGTATTCGAGTGATAGAGCAATAGCCTTCACTCACTATGTGATGGCTCAAGCATTCTACTTCACTTTGGGGATTCCTTATCAAAGTCATTAATAATACTATGTTACAAAGTGTTGTCATTAGATGCTCTAAGAATATTTATTTTTGATGTTTATTTTGAGATGTTATTATTTCCTAAGCTTTGGAGTGAATTATGAATATTATTTTCCTTATGTATTATATGTGAAGTGTCTAATTGCAGTCTTTTGCTATTGAAGGTATTCATTTAATGATCCTCAGACCGTCATATCTCTAAAGTTGGGATGTGACACATAAGTTGTATTATATTATTAAGTATTCACCACTTACTCCTTAGCTCCTATACTGATATACTCAATGTAAATTATTGTGAGGCTCTTCGATATCTTGAGTAATGCCTTTGCCTTTCGATTCTACAAATACACCCAAACAAGTGTACATCAATCGCTATTCTTCTAATTTTCTTGCCAAACTCTAACTTAAACTTAACATCATCTTCCTACTATTAATCATCAAAACACATTCCAACACATTAAACAATAACATATTCAAACACATTAATTATTTAACCAATTTATTCCAAAAATCCCATGTTGGCCGAATCCTTTCACCAAAACAAATAAGTTCCTTTTCCTTTCTAATTCCTTAATTAAATCCTATATTTATCAATTAGAATCAATACAATTAATTTTATAGCATTTAATGGAATTAACATAATTGAATAATTAAAATTCTTAATTTTGTATGTTCCAATTAGATTTGGGAAAAATCATTTTTGCCAAACAAATTTCAAATTAATTTTATAAACATCAAATTGAATCAATTGCAAACTTAATTAACCAATTAATTTTAAAAATTCAAGTTCAAATCTTGAAATTCCCAATTTGACCTAAAAACTCTAAAATTTGGGAAAAAATATCAAATTCATTTTCAAACTTCAAATTGAACATGGATTTATAAAATTAACACTCAAACAATCAATATTCATCAACCAATTGAAATTAATCTCTTTCAATTCCCATAAACTCTAACTTTACGAAAATGAGATGATTTGGGGTAAATCCAAAATTTCTTAATCAAATCTTAAATTGGTCTTTCAATAATGAAATTGGCATCATACAAAACCTATAACAATAATCAAACATCAAAAACACACATCAAATCATACACTTCCCTTATACTATGGATGATGCTTTCAAAGATTTCAATTTTTGTATAAAATCTCCAAATTTAAATTTTACACTTTTAAACCACTTTTCAACATGTCAAATAACCTTAGATAGTGTTCAAAAAATTTTAGAAAACTTCCCCTGAAAATCTTATTTTGGCCGAACCCCTTATTTGAAATTCCCCATCATTGATTTTTCATGCTTCCTTTGCTATTCCTCATCTACTAAACCCCAAATCCTTAACTTCCATCATTATATTCCATTGATTAACATGTAAAACTAATCCTTCCTTGAATTCCTCCAACAAAATCAAACCACAGAAATGAAAAAAAGAAAAAAGCATATAATTGCTAGCAATCCATCACTCTTAGGCTAGAAATAAAGAAAGAATCACTTAAGCCTAAAATCTTACCCTGAAATGCTTTAAATTTGGTTTTAAGTTGAAGAAAAAGTTGAGAGGTTTTAATCTTTGGTGAGAATATGATTTTGGTGCTAGGTTACAAATGAAAAGAATTAACATATTTTCACTTTATATCTAAATGAAATCAATGGTGGTGATTTAATCTTACAAGATCAATGGTCACATTCTCGCCTAAGATGGATGGCTAAGATTGATCAATATGGATGGTTAAGATTGCCTTTAGGTGTATGGTGACTTAACATCAAAATGATGAATTCAATAATCACTAAAATGTATATGGACATGGTGATGGGAAAGTGAATTAGCTTAGGTGTTAAAGGTTAACAAAAGTCAACAATGGTAACTAATCTAACCTAACCTCTCCCTAATGCTTGGTCAACAATGGTAACTAATCTAACCTAACCTCTCCCTAATGCTTGGTTAATTTATTCTAACCTTAGTTTAGTCAAGCTTTGTCAATTTATGGGCCTTAGCAAACCGACCATTTCCTAGGCTTAGGCCTTGAGTCCAAAAGCCCATTAACAAGCCCACCCGAACACGTCTCCCAAACTCAAAAAATTTCCATAACTTTTTCCCTTCCCTTTTACTTGGAATTTTAAATCCTATCTTTCCATATCATAATAAACTCAAACAAAGACATATTTTCTTAAATTAATTCAATAAAATATACATGAATATTCATACTTCATAAAAATACACATTCATACACTTAGCACCAAAAAGGGTTCCTTTCATCCCATCACTATATCATTGGTACTATATTCATAAAAATTTATATTCTATGGTATTATTTTAACTCTAATGAGCTATGGAAACCTTGGGTATTACATTCTACCCCCTTTAGAAAAATTCATCCATGAATTTTAAAAACTTACCTGTTATGTCTGAAACAAGTGCGAGTACCGCTGTAGCATATTGTTCTCACTTTCCCATGTGCATTCCTCCATATTGTGGTTACGCCATTGCACTTTCACCATTGGTACTTCTTTGTTTCTCAGCTTCTTTTCTCGTCGATCCAAAATGGCAATTAGAACTTATTCATAGGAAAGGTCTTTATCAATCGCAATATGTTGGGGTTGTAATATATGCGATGGATCAAATATGTACTTCCTCAACATCAACACATGAAAAATTGGATGTACGTGTTCTAGTGCAGGTGGTAGTGCTAACTTATATGAAACCCCTCCAACCCTACCGGGAATCTCGAAAGGTCCAACAAATCAGGGAGATAGCTTTTCCTTCTTGCTAACTCTTATCACTCCCTTCATTGGTGAAACCTTCAAGAATATATGATCCCCTACTGCAAATTGAATATCCTTCCTCTGAAGATCAACATAGCTCTTGTGATGACTAAAATAGGTTTTAGTCTCTCCTGGATAACCTTCACCTTTTTTGTGGCTTCTTTTATCATGTCAGGGGTTTCAAGATATTTATCGCCAACCTTCATCCAACATATCAGAGATCGACACTTTCTATAGTATAATACTTTGTAAGGCGCCATTCCTATAGAAGAATGATAACCATTATTATATGCAAATTCAATAAGTGGAAGGTGTTTATCCCAACCACCTCTAAAGTCCATAACACACATACGAAGCATATCCTCTAGTGTTTGAATTATTCTTTCAGACTGTCCATCTATCTGCGGATGGAAAGGAGTGCTGAAGTTGAGTTGTGTTCCTAGTGCCTCTTATAAACTTTGCCAAAATCTCAAAGTAAACTGGGTACCTCAATCTAAAATAATTGAAAGTGGAACTCCATGCAATCTCACAATGTCATCAACATAAATACAAGCATAATCAATTGCTGTACATATGGTCTTCACTTCAATAAAGTGTGCTAATTTTGCCAATCAGTCCACTATGAACCAGATAGAGTCATAACCTTTCATTGTCTTGGGTAGTCCCACTAAAAAATCCATAGTAACACATTCCCATTTCCACTCTAGCAATTTTATCTCCTGAAGTAATTCAAAAGGTCGTTGATGCTCAAATTTCACCTGCTAACAGGTAAGGCAAGAGGCAATAAAATTCGCCGTATCCTTCTTTAATCCTAGCCACCAATACAAACCTTTTACATCATGGCACATTTTTAGTGGCACTTGGATGTACACTATAAGGAGTCTGGTGTGCTTCCTTCAGAATCCTCTCTCTTAGCCCTTCTACATTTGGCACAAAAAGCCGATCACCATACTTTAGAATGTCTTCCTCCACTCTGAACTCTAGAGCTTGTTTCTTTTCTAAGTCTTCCTTAATCTTCACCAAATGAGGATCTTGACTTTGAAAAGTCTTGATTTCATCAATAAGCTTTAGCTTTATTTGGAAGTAAGCTAACAATACTTGTGAATCACTTACCTCTAATCGCAAGCCCTCATTGAACATTTGCTTTAACTCCTTCACTACAAGCCTCCTTCGTCCAGCTATATGAGAAGGGCTACCCATTAATTTTCTACTATGAACATCTATAGCAACATTTGCTTTACCAGGATGATAAAAGATATGAAAAATCATAGTCCTTAAGTAATTCTATCCATCGTTGCTGTCTCAAATTTAAATCCCTTTACTTTAAAATGTACGGAAGGCTCTTATAATCAGTATAGATCTCATATTTCTCCCCATATAAATAATGTTTCCATATTTTTAAAGCAAAGACAATCGTTGCCATTTCTAGATCGTGAGAAGGATAATTTACTTTATGTCTCTTCAATTGCCTAGATGCATAGGCAATAACCTTCCCACTCTGCATTAGTACACACCCTAAACCAACTCTCGAAGCATCACAGTATATAGCAAAACCTTCATTTCCATCAGGTAAAGCTAGTACTGAAGATAAAATCAAGAAATCTTTAAGCTTTTGGAAATTGTCCTCACAAGCTTCATCCCATTTATACCTAACCTGCTTCCTAGTAAGCTTCATTAATGGTGTAGCTATCTTGAGAAGTCTTTTATAAATCGATATAATAACTTGCTAACCCTAAAAAACTCCTAACCTCCGTAACTGTTATGGGTTGAGGCCAATTCGCTACTACTTCCACTTTCTTAGGATCTACTTTGATTCCATCTTTACTCGCCACATGTCCAAAGAAATAGACTTGCTTCAACCAAAAGTCACACTTTGACAACTTGGTGTAAAGCTTATGTTCCCTCAAAGTATGTAACACCATTCTCAAATGCTCTTTATGGTCCTTCTTGCTCTTTGAGTAAATTAAGATATCATTAATAAACACAATCATAAATCTATCCAAGAAAGGTTTGAATACTCGATTCATCAAGTCCATAAAAACTGCTAGTGCATTGGTCAACCCAAATGGCAACACAGTAAACTTATAATGATCATATCTTGTTCTAAATGCAGTTTTTCAAATGTCCTCACCTCAAATCTTTAGCTGATGATATCTTGATCGTAAATCAATTTTTGATAAGTAATTTGCCCCTTGTAGCTGGTCGAATAAATCATCAATCCTTGGTAAAAGATACCTATTCTTTACTGTCACGTTGTTCAACTGTCTATAGTCAATACACAATCTAAGAGATCCATCTTTCTTTTTGATAAACAAAATTGGAGTGCCCCATAGAGAACTACTTAGTCTAATAAAACCCTTGTTAAGTAAATCTTATGGCTGGACCTTCAACTCCTTTAACTCTAAAGGTGCCATCAGATAAAGTGGTATCAATATCGGTTGAGTTCTAAGTAGAAGCTTAATTGAAAACTCAATTTCCCTATCCAGTGGCATTCCCAAGTAAATCCTGAAGAAAGACATCAGAAAAATCCTCTACGACATGTATCTTCTTAAGATCACTACCCTCCTTATTAACATCCACTACCTGTGCCAAAAATGCTTGGCATCCCTGCCTTAGCATCCTTTTTGTTCTTATGGCCGAAATAAGATTCATAGGAAAATTACTCTGATTCCCTTGAAATCTAAACTCCTACCTATATCCTCCTTTAAAATCAATTCTTTTACCCTGATAGTCTATATTAGCATTATGCCTGGATAACCAATCCATACCCAATATAACATCAAATCTTAATATTTCTAACTTAATCAAATTCACAAGAAGTTTTCTACCCATAATTTCAACAACACAGTCTGTATATATTTGAACTACTATCACATTATCTTCTAATGGAGTGCTTATAATCAAAGGTTCAGGCATAACTTCCTTATCTCTTCCTAACATCCTAGCAAAATAAGGTGAAACAAAAGAGTGTGTCACACCCAAATCAAACAAATAACTAGCACTAATAGATTGAACACAAATAGTACCTGTAACAATATTATTTGAAGTTCCTACTTCTTGTTGATTGAGAGCATGCACTCTCTCTCGACCTTTGCTCTTTGTGACTTTGACATTATTCAAAGATTGCCTTGCTCCTCTTCCTCGTCTTCTTTAGCTATGGTTTTCATGTCGATACATCTGCACGATAGGTTATGACACTACTATCACTGCCTTTTGATTGACTGTCTATGGACAATCTTTAATGAAACGCCTCATCTGATTGCATTTCAAACATGCTCTTGAGGCTCTTTTGTATTCTCCTTTATGTGGCCTTCCACATAAAGCACATATGGGAATAGCTTGACTCTGCGGTCTAGATAGAAAATTACTCACATTATCCGGTGTAGATGCCATTTAACCACTACCAGTCCAGAACTGATTTTGTCCACTTCCTCCCAATTGATAAGGGGTGGAAACAGTGAAAGTTTGTTTTGGACCCCTATTTTGACCAAAACTACCACATTGCTGACTACCCTGTCCTTTATTCTTACTCTTCTGTTTTTTATCCCTTTCCATCCATTTTGCTATTTCTACCTTGTGCCTCACCTCCATGAGCTTAGCCTTATCAATCAATTTGGCCATAGTGGAAAACTCAGTAGCCACCAAAACATGATATACTAGAGCTACCAATCCTTGGAGGAATCCGTCAACTCTACTTGCTTCCATTGGCATTATGAGTGGCATACTTGCTCAACCTTTTGAACTCCCAGACATACTCTGAAATTGTCATCCCAGGCCTTTGCTTCAATTGTTCAAACTAGGGTGCACGATTCTGTCTCTCCCTTTTAGATAGAAATTCATTCATCAATTCCTATTTGAACTCTTCCTAAGTAGGTGGATCATCTCCGTACAATCGCTCTACTATATTTCTCTGAAACTAACTCCATGCTTCACTCTGTAGTTGAACTACTATTAACTTAATTAGTTTCTCATCAAAGCATGTCATCCTTTGGGCTATCTTATCCATCTCCTCTAAAAATTTTTAGGGATCCTCCCCTTCTTCCCCTAAAAATTCTGACAGTTTGAACTTCTTCAAATCATGCACCATAACTCCATCTCCTAGTAACATCTTTCTCCTCACCCTACGTGGTGGTCATGGTAAGAAGGGAGGTATATCATCCACTTGTGGTGCAGGTGGCACCATAGGTGGTGGTGGGATTTTCTAATGCTAACGCCTTAGTTCTAAAAGTTCTTGCCTCATCACTTTATATTCTTGTCATAATGCTTCCATATCCCTTGGTGGTCTTTGTTCTCCACCACTTGCAATATGTTGCCTTAATCGGGAAGATTCTTGATCGGTATTCTAAATAGATGTAGCATCATATGCTACATCTAGAATGATGCTATTAGCTTCTTGGGACCCTTGTCCCTGTGGTTGAGCAATCTTATGGGGCAACATCTATGTGGAAAATAACATATATAGTGTCATTCACACATCACAATTTTGATATTCAACATATGCAAAAAAAATTTTATACATTAATCACCAATTTACCTTACTCATATCATCTCATTAATCATACATATACCATTTAGCCATTGCATATAACCCATAGAGCAAAATCATTTTCACATATAACCATTTCCATATAAACATTATAATGTACTCATCATCGTTTCTTTATTCTACAAACATACACACATATGTATAAGTACTACATAACTATAACATTCTTTTGTTACCCTAAGTTTAGATCATCCATAACATTTTTATACATATAAACCATACTATGCTCAAAATGTTGTAATAACCCACATCTACCCTAGAAAGTTTTAGTGATAAATTATTTAAATTTAGGGTTATTGTGACAAATTGTGTGACTATATGAAAATTTGTGTGTGATGTGATTTATGGGTTTGGAACATGTTAAATTACTTTTAATATGCCTAATATGAATTATTATTATGAAACAAATGATTTAAATAAAATGAATTAGCATGAAATAATTTATTTTTCGTGAATGAATTTTCATATCAAAAGGCGATTTTTAAGCATAAAATAATTTTATGAGTTTTTTTAAATTATTTTTAAATAAATATTTTGGGAGGAATTTTAATAAAAATAATAAAAAAAATTATTTTTAATTACGTATAATCAGCCCCAAAATTAAATAAAAGCCCAAATACCTAAAAGCCTATTACATCAAAACACTTCTAACCTAGCTCATTAAAGCTAAACTTGAAATTGCACCCCAAACCCTAATATATAATGAGAATTTTGGCCAGCCCTTAATTTCCAGTAGCCACCATTCTATTTTTCAGTATTTTGACAGAAAAATTCTCTTAAAATTTTTCTCTCTACTGAAATTCTCAAAAATACTTTCAACCTTGCGATTTCGCGACCATTTTGTAAGTTTTTCTTTCTTTTCAATTTCCTATCTGATTTCAATGAAAAAGATTATGAGAAAATTATTTTGAACTAGTTATTTAATGATTTCTATAGATTTAATTCAGTTTGGTGAGTTTTTGAAAGAAAAATTAATTTCTCTACCGAAAACATCTACCTTCTTATGCGATTTCACCCAAGGTGAATCCTATAACTCAAAAATTAAAATTTTCAAACATAAATTCATTAAGGGGGCAGGCTACTGCATAGTTAAATTCTAAACTGATTTTTGATGTGTTTTGATGAAAAATATTGGATTAAATTATATTTCTACATATTACTGTAATGATTGAAAAGTTTCAGAAAACAAAGAAATTCAAGGTTTTTGTGCAAGAACTTAGAAGTTGGAAAATTCTATGATTTCTTGTACATGTGGCTGCCAATTTGTGTACGGAGGAATTATAATTTGATGTTTGTTTTGAAATAATGTGTTTATATATTACTGTAATAAATGGAAAGCGCAAAAACTCATGATTTTCACCCTAAATCTTGAAACTTGGAATTTTCATGCATAATTATGATCAATGGTTGCCGATTCATACATGTGGATGTTCTAAACTGATATTTGCTTTGATTGAATGAAAAATAATGGTTTAAACCACCTATTTACATAATATTGTAATGATCGAAAAACACCAAAAACAAGAAAACTCATGGTTTTGCATTCTAAAACCAAAAATTTGAATTTTCATGCATGAGATATACCTATTGCTGCCAATTCATGTAGATTAATGTTCTAAAATGATTTTTATTGTGTTTACATGAAAAATCTTGGTTCAAACCATGTTTTTACATATTCCTATAATAAACAGAAAGTGCAAAAAGTAAGAAAAAAATCAGTTTTTCTCTTAATTAAGTATTCGGCCTACCATGGGATTTTTATCCCAATGTCTATAATTTTTATGTGATGTATTTTAATGATTATTGACACGTATGTATGTATGTAATTGGTTAAATTGCATGTTGGTTGACGGGAAGACACTAGACAAGCCTAGAGGCACTTTAATATACTTAAGGTATCTTAACCTTATGTTGTGATTAGAATGTGAATGTGAATGAAAAATATGGAAATAGATGTCATGATGACTTGATAATTAATTAACGGTCTAGAATTGATGAAGAGATTGATTGAATGAATGGGTCATAAGGGATAGGCATGACACTTGAAAGGCTATTAATAAGTTAACATGTATAGAAGTGTTAAGTGTACTAAAATGATTGTTAAAGTGAATTGATATTAAGATTATGACATTATGTTTAACTTGAGAAAAGTTTTGGCATGAATCATAATGTGTTTTCATATGAGCCTATGAAGGCTAAATGGGCAAGAATTTTAAAGTCAACATGCTATGTACAAGCGATGAGTGCACTTATATGTGCAACTCTAAGTGTATATAAATGTTATGTGTGCATGGGGTAGTTATGGTATATGATAGCATAATGATTAAATAAATACTAAGTATTGAATTAAATATTATGTTAGAGCTTGAGGACTATTAGAAGTCAAGGGCTACAAGTACTAAGAGCAAAGGAATCACAAGGTGAGTAAACATTATGCTATTGTTACAAGTTCAAGCTATCATGATTATGTTATTGGAAACTTTGAGATTCTTGAAACCCAAGTTCACTTCCATTTTAAATTTGATTATGTGATTTCTTTGTTAAGCTTGGGTTGCCAAAGGACATTTGGTCCAAAGCTACTTGTGATTATCCAATGATAAATACGCTAACTTATATTCTTTCTAGAACTACACTATCATTGTATCTCTTGTTTGAAAGTTAAACTACTATTGCTATTGGGTTTGTTTTAACCCTTTATGCAGAAATCCTTATGTTTATCCAAGTAATCATCGAGACTTGTGCACATGGTCTTAACCTGATGGATAGGGGTTGTGTATCCACCTCAACTAGAAGGGGTGGTTCTAGCCGTGAAGCCTGATCAATTTCATGACTTTGTAAGTAATGGGTTGGGAGTTGGAATTTGATATGAGGCCATCTCTCCCTTGAGTGAATGAGCTAGTATAGTCATTTACTCTAATTGGATAATAAGTGTTTTAAGTGTGATTTCTGCAAACCTGCTAAAGTGAAATTCTTACTAAATTGTAAACTATGAAACCATGATTTGTAAATCGTGAACTATGTGTTATACGCAATGGGCTTTCCTTAAAAATGGGATATATGATATCGTTTATGTTATATTGTTTACTCATTAAGATTATCTATCTCACCCCTTCTTCCTTGTGTGGTTCTAAGTGAGCAAATATGAGGAGGCAAGGTGTTGGCTCAAGCATTCTACTTCGCTTAGGGATTCCTTGTCCAAAGTAATTGGTTTAATATGTTATGAAGAGTTATCCTTAGATGCTCTAGGAATATTTATTTTGGATGTTTATTTTGAAATGTTATCTTTTGAGGTTTTAATTGGATTCTAAATATTATTTCCTTATGGATTATGTTGGAAGTATATTTTAACTATGCTTTCGCAACTTAATGTTTTCTAAAAAAAATATAATAATAATAATAATAATAAAGGGTTTATTTAAGTTAATGTAAGAGATTTTGGTACAATCTTAGGCAGTATTTGTATAAGTATAAGTGGGTTCTATGGGTGTGGGTGACCTTATGCTTCCCCATGTTCTAAGACCATCATGTTTCTAAAGTTGGGATGTGACAAATGTGATCATGGTCTACCCATCCATAATCTATCCCACTAATCCTGAGAGTCCTTCTCTCTCTCCCGGCCCCACCTACCTATGACCCGTAGACATCATAGATGAGGATAACAAATGTCTCCTCATAGGACACCTCGCCTCAAAGTGGTCAAATCTCCCATATGTAGTACACAGATGCTTGGGAAATCCCAGCATCAAATCCCTGAGAGGTGGAATCAGTTCCGCCTCTAGATTCCTATACATATTGCTAACCCTTGCCAGCTCCCACTTCAAATCCCTCACTGTCCCCCTCGGGTTAAGTACCTCATTCCGTAACATGTGAAGCTCCCTCATAATCTCTTCATTCTTAGTCTTCATCCTAACTACCCAAATAGGATTAGGATCCTCCTCTAGATCAGTTTAATCCAAGTCAAGATAAGTAACCGAGGTTGCATCAGATACATCCTTCTCCTTAACAGGATTACAAATCCTTGGCATTTACACATTATAGTCACAAGCAATATTTCACAACTCAATAATATCATGTAACAATAACATATAAAATCCCATAAATATCATAGAAGGATGATAACTTAATGTATAATGTTAACGCAGATCTAACTTAACAAAATACTTTACTGACAATAATGAATCTTATGCTCTATGGTTTAACTCATAACTCGAGATATGTATAAAGGCTTAAATCTTTACTCTAATACCACCTTTGTCACCACCTATCTTCAAGCCATGACTGTCCTAGGGCATAGGGAAACATAAGGTCATCTAAATCGTAGAACCTACTTATAACCTATTAAGGCCAATAAATATCACATTACCATTAACCCAAGATCGAAATCAAAATTACTATTCCTTATTACTGATTACCATATTAATTATCTATGTGACAATCATTTATCATTTAAATCCACTTTCATGCTTATCACTTTTGAACTCCATTTTCTAGTATTTTAATCACAACTCACCTATATATTACTTAAGTATTTGGACTGTGATAATGTAGTACCAAACCAGACATATACTAATAATATTCTAAATTATACCATTATTACAGACTTTAACAATCCATGGAGCTCTAGAGTGAAACTTACAAAATACAATGCAATACCAAAAGTAGCAATGCAATTTCTAAGTGAAGTAGAACTTGGAATTTACCTTGCTGGTCTATCAACTGGTCCTGAAAAATAAACAACAACTATGAAATGAGACAAAACTCAATGAGTACAAAATAATATTATATAGGTTAAACAAATGATGTATGATGAATGGTGATTCCTGATAGTAACAAAGTAAAGTGGATTAGGAATTTTTCTTATGAAACAATTTTCCCATATATATACATATAACAGATATTATATCTTTAGCAGAAAAATCCATTTCTCGGAAACAGTGTGTTTCCCCCATAATCAATCTAGTAGCATCATATGCCTTGCTCACTCACACATTCCTAGTTACACGTACAACTGATCAGACCATACGTACTAGGGACCTTAAACCCTTCCCAACTAAGGTTCGGATAATCTCACCCTGTCTGTGGGTTCCACTACCATTGTGCATAAGGTTTGATGTATTGCCCCACATTAGAGGGGTATTCTGCTTATCATGGTATCATTATATTTAAAGGTTGAAATAGTATAGGCTCATTGGCTAAATGCCATAAAGAATTATTTTATTCAATTTGGCTCAATAATTGATAAAGCAAATAATGCTTGCTAAAGAATTGAAATGCATTTCTATTAGCAAGTGATTTAACATTTATGCTCATATTTAAGGCATAAATTGTATTATATTATTAAGTACTCACCTCTCACTCATTAGCTCCTATACCGATATACTCAATGTAAATTATAGTGAGGCTCCTCAGTATCCTGAGCAATGCTTTTGCCTTTTAGTTCTACAAATACACCCAAACAAGTGTACATCAATCACTATTCTTTTAACTTTCTAACCAAACTCTAACTTAAACTTAACATCATCTTTCTACTATTAATCATCAAAACACATTCCAGCACATTAAACAACAACATATTCAAACACATTAACTATTTAACCAATTTATTCCAAAAATCCCATGTTGGCCGCATCCTTTCACCAAAACAAATAAGTTCCTTTTCCTTTCTAATTCCTTAATTAAATCCTATATTCATCAATTAGAATTAATTCAATTAATTTTCTAGCATTTAATGGAATTAACACAATTTAATAATTAAAATCCCTAATTTGGTATGTTCCAATTAGATTTGGGAAAAATCATTTTCTCCAACCAAATTTTAAATTAATTTTATAAACATCAAATTGAATCAATTACAAACTTAATTAACCAATCAATTTTAAAAATTCAAGTTCAAATCTTGAAACTCCCAATTTGACCTAAAAACTCTACAATTTGGGAAAAATTATCAAATTCATTTTCAAACTTCAAATTGAACATGGATTTATAAAATTAACACTCAAACAATCAATATTCATTAATCAATTGAAATTAATCTCTTTCAATTCCCATAAACCCTAACTTTACAAAAATGAGATGATTTGGGGAAAATCCAAAATTTCTTAATCAAATCTTAAATTGATCTTTCAATAATGAAATTGACATCATACAAAACCTATAACAATAATCAAACATAAAAAAACACACATCAAATCATACACTTCCCTTATACTATGGATTATGCCTTCAAATATTTCAATTTTTATGTAAAATCTCCAAAGTTAAATTTTACACTTTTAAACACTATTCAACATCCCAAATAACCTTAGATAGTGTTAAAAAAAATTTTGAACACTTCCCCTAAAAATCTTATTTTTGGCCGAACCCCCTTTTTGAAATTCCCCATCATTGATTTTTCATTCTTCCTTTTCTTTTCCTCACCTATTAAAATGAAAAACTAATCCTTCCTTGAATTCCTCCAACAAAATCAAACCATAGAAATGAAAAAAAAAAAAAAAAAAAAGAGCATATAATTGCTAGCAATCCATCACTCTTAGGTTAGAAACAAAGAAAGAAACACTTAAGCATAAAATCTCACCTTGAAATGCTTTAAATTTGATTCTAAGTTGAAGAACAAGTTGAGAGGTTTTATTCTTTGGTGAGAATATGATTTTGGTGCTAGGTTACAAATGAAAAGAATTAACATATTTTCACTTTATATGTAAATGTAATCAATGGTGGTGATTTAATCTTACAAGATCAATTGTCATATTTTTGCCTAAGATGGATGGTTAAGATTGCCTTTAGGTGTATGGGGACTTAGCATCAAAGTGATGAATTCAATAATCACCAAAATGTATATGGACATGGTGATGGGAAAGTGAATTAGCTTAGATGTTAAAGGTTGACAAAAGTCAACAATGGTAACTAATCTAACCTAACCTCACCCTAACCCTTGGTCAATTTATTCTAACCTTAGTTTAGTCAAGCTCCACCAATTTATGGGCCTTAATGGGCCAGTCATTTCATGGGCTTAGACCTTGAGTCCAAAAGCCCATTAACAAGCCCACTCGTATATGTTTCCTGAACTCAAAAATTTTCCGTAATTTTTTCCCTTCTCTTTTACTTGGAATTTTAAATCCTACCTTCCCATATCATAATAAACTCAAAAAAGACATATTTCCTTAAATTAATGCAATAAAATATACATGAACATTCATACTTCATAAAAATACACAATCACACACCTATCACCAAAAAGGGTTCCTTTCATCCCATCACTATATGATTGGTACTATATTCATAAAAATTTATGTTATATGGTGTTATTATAACCCTAATGAGCTATGGAAACCTTGGGTATTACACTAGCCTTGAACTAGGTTGAGTTCAGGGATTAGGTTTTTAGTTTTAAATAATCTAAATTTGGCTCTTAAGTTTAATTTGACTTGAAAACTAATTTCATGAATAACAAATATTATATGACAACTATAATAACATGATTAATACATGAGTATGGTATGAGTGCAATGAGAAAATTAAAATAAAACATCAAAAAAAGGGGAAAGGAGATTGGTTGGGATTTAGATTTGAGGTTTTGATTTAGATTCCAAACATGCCTACGTGCCCCACTGAATGGAGATAAAAAACCACTAGTTCATTCCACGATTAAATTGAGGAGTTTGGGAGTTGATCAGAGTGATTTTGGTTTGGGTGTTTTGAGAGAAAAAGGCTTATACTTTTGCTTTTGCTGGGAGGAGGGTTCTACCGGACAGAAGTTTCGTTTTATCGGGACCGGGTGATTGGATTAATAAGGAAATTAATTAAAATGATTAATTAACAAATTAATGTGATGAAAAGGATGAATAAATAAATTAATTAAAAAGATTAATTAATTAATTTGAATGAGGGGTGGATTTAAGAAAAATGATTAATTATTAACTAAAATGATTAATTAACTAATTAATGTGATGAAAAGGATGGATAAATTAATTAGTTAAAAAGATTAATTAATTAATTTGGATGGAGGGTGCATTTAAGAAAAGGATTGATTAATTAATTAATTAAAATGATTAATTAACTAATTAATATGATGAAAATGATGGATAAATTAATTAATTAAAAAGATTAATTAATTATTTTGGATGAATGGTGGATTTAAGAAAAGGATTGATTTGATTTTGGAAAAAGTGATTAATTAATTAATTAAAAAGATTAATTAGTTAATTAATTGAGTGATTAAAAAAAAGAATTTTAGTTAATTAAAAAGATTAATTAACTTGGTTAAGGTGAGGTAATTAATTAATTAAAAAGATTAATTAATTAATTATAGAGTGATTGGAGGGAGAAGAAGAGAGGAATTAGAGGATAGCTATCAACTCTAACTCAAAGTGTGTTTGAAATGAAGAAATGAAAATGGCTATTTATAGGAAAATGAGGTGGGGGTGATTTGGGAAGTGAAAATGTGAAAAGATGAAAATGATAGGGCTAAAAAATATTAAAAAATGAAAAAGAGAGGGCATTTTCGAAATTTAAAGTAGGTGGGCAGCACAGATCCATGCACTGCATTGTCCTAACACTACAGCCGCATGTAAGAAGCACAGCCTGCCTCATCAAAGACACGCGATTGCCGTGACCTGACGCGGAGCCACATCAGTTTCTAATGCACTTTTTCCAACTAGTTTTCTTCTCCATTTTTAAGGCTTTTAGGTCAATTTTTGGGAGTTTTAGAACTTAGAAAAATTATCAGACAGTGTCAATAGACTCGAAATTAATTTTAGAACATTTAGGCAGTCAGTCTAAGAGAAAATCCAACCAGTTTTGAAAAAATACCGTATGGTACAGAAGGTCCAGTCAGGGTAGGAAAGGCATCAAATTGTGCCAAAAATACTTTGGTCGACTTTAAAGAGTTCAGAATTGAATTTTAAAGGTGCTGAAATAAGGGTTCACAGAGTGTTGTGATTCTCGGCTATGAAGAGTACTATTTAAAGCACCATGGAAATAATTGGAATTTGTATACCTAGGCAGTAGCTCGACACGGGCAGAGACACGGGTGTGTCCCTAGCCAAGCCAGAGTCTGCCCTCAATTTTTAAAGTATTGTGAAATTTCTTCTTGTAATTATGTTTGACCTATTTCCCATTTCAATTAATGTCATCACACATTGATGTACATGATAAGATTCTAATTTAAGAAATGATTCACTCTTACACTTTTGAAAATTGAGGATAAGTTATTCTAACTAGCTTTTTCATGAATTTCTTCCTTTGTATTCTTGTGATGGGATTATTGGAAAGATAAATTGGACACTAGTGTTATATGCTTCTTTAATGTGTTATGAGAAGTATTTAAGAGATCATAAATTGATTATGATAAGAGTAAGCAAAGAATTGGATGATATGTGTTATTGTTGAATGATATGCCTATATGATGTGTTAGAAGTTATGAACCATCAAAAGTTGTAAAATGAAGGTTAATAGTAAATAATATGTCATATCCTAACCTTAGAGATATGACAATCCTAGAACATGGGGAGACATAAGGTCAACCAAGCCTGTAGAACCCACTTACTCATAAACAAATCATGCCTAGGATCTTACCAAACCTCTTACAATAACTCATTTAAAACATTTAGATGAATACCTTAAATTGCGGAAGTCTAAAATTAAAATTACACATAAAATCCATAAGGAAAATAATATATCTCAAATGAGTATCAATCAATATTCCCAGAGCATCTAATGAAAAGACTTCATAAAATAGTATTATTGATAACTTGGACAAGGAATCTCCCAAGCGAAATAGAATACTTGAGCCATCACCTTGCCTCCTCACATTTGCTCACCTAGAACAACACAAGGAAAAAGGGGTGAGATAGATGATCTCAATGAGTAAACAATAAGACACATACATTATCACATACTCCTTTGGAAAGGAAACACATAGCTTATACATATAGTTCATGATTTATAATTCATGAATCAAGTTACAATTTAGCAAGAGTTCAATTTGGCAAGTTTGCAGAAATCACATTAATAAAGAGTGAAGGCTATTGCTTTATCACTCAAACTTATAAAGGAGAGGCGGCCTTATACCAAATTCCAACTCCTATCATGTAACAACTCACACCCACCCTAAGAATTTTCGTGATAAATTGCTTGAATTAGAATCTATAAGATTAAGTGTGTGCTTGTGTGAAAATTTGTGATCTAGGTGATTGATGAGTATGTGGCATATTAAATTAATTTTAATATGCATAATATGTGCTGCTATTGTGAAATAAATGATTTACATGAAGTTCATTTGCATTAAAGAATTTATTTTAAATAAAATGAATTTTCATGCATAAAACAATTTTTAAGCATAAAATAATTTTATGGGTATTTTTAAAATATTTTTAAATAAATATTTTTGAGGGAAATATTCCAGAATTAAAAATAAAAATATTGTTTTCATTTTAAATCCATTCAACCGAAATTTTTAAAGAAAAAGTCCAAATACCCAAAAGCCCACTACACAAAAATGCTCCTAACCTATTTCATTAAGGGTAATAATGGAAATTCCACTCCAACCCTAATATATATTCCAATTTCCGGCCAAACAAGGGTTTCCAGCAGTCATTCTCTTATTCTTTCTGTATTCTGGCAGAAAAACCTCTCAAAATAATTCTCTCTACCGAAATATCGAAAACACTTTACCGTTTCGCGATTTCGTGACCGTAATCGTAAGTTTTTATTCTCTTTCGATTTCTAAACTGTTTTCTATGAAATAAATTATGGAAAAATTATTTTGAACTGTTTGATTACTGATTTCTACAGATTCAATTCTGTTTGAGTGAATTTTTTGGAGAGAAAATTTATTTTCTACCGAAAACACGATTCTTTCCGCAAGATTTCTCCAAAGGTGAATTCTATAACTTAAAATCACAATTTTATTGCATAAACATCATAAGAGGGGGGTGATTTGTACTTGTTTGCATTCTAAACTGATTTTTTATTTGTTTTGATGAAAAATATTCCATGAAATAATATTTCTGTATATTTCTGTGATGACTGAAAAGTTTCAAAAAACAAAGGAATTTAAGGTTTTCGTGTTAGGATTTGGAAATTGGAAAATTCTATTCTTTCATGAATACATGGCTGCTAATTTGTGTGAATTGATGTTCTAATATGATATTTGTTTTGTTTAGATAAAAAATAATGACTTGAATTGTGTGTCAGTTTATCGCTGAAATGAACGAAATGCGCGGAAAGCGCGGAAACTCATGATTTTTCACCTAAGCCTTTGAACTTGGATTTTTTTTTGTATAAACCTTACCTATGGCTGCCAATTCATGAAGGAATATGTTTTAAACTGATATTTTCAATGATTGAATGAAAAATAATGGTTTAAACAACCTGTTTGCATATTTTTGAAATGACCGAAAAATACCAAAAATAAGAAAACTCATGTTTTATGCACTATAATGCAAAAGATTGAATTTTTATATATTAATGGCACCAATAGTGGCCGATTCTTATGGATTTAAGTTCTAAAATGATTTTTGTTATGTTTACATGAAAAATCTTGGTTCAAACCATGTTTTTATATATTTCTGAAATAGACGGAAAGCATGAAAAGAACAAGAATTTGGTTTTCACCTTAATGATGCATTCGACCTACATGAACAATTGTGTCCAAATGTTTATAAATTTTATGTGATGTGTCTTGGTGATTGTTGACATACAATAGTAGATGATGAAATTGCATGTTAGTTGAAGGTATGATCCTAGATAAGCTTAAATGCGTTTTGGTATACTTAAGGTATCTTAATATTATATTGTGATTAGAATGCAAATGTGATTGGGAAATATGGAACTAGATGTTATGATGACTTGATGATGAATATATGGTTATGAGTTAATGAAGTAAAAGGGACCATAAGAGTTAAGTATGATGTTTGAAGGATTAATTGTTGAGTTGACATGTATGGAAGTGTAATGTGAACTAAGATAATTGACAAGTGAATTGATATTGGGGTAATGATAATGTGATGACCTTAAAAAGGTATTAATATGATTGCAATGTGTTTTCATGTGAGCCTATAAGGCCTAGATATGAAACACTTTCAAGTCAATGTGATATGTGCAAGTGATGAGTACACCTATGTGTGGACTCTAAGTGTATGTGTATGTTATATGTACATGGGTAGTTATGGGATAGGAACATCATGAGTAAATAAATACTAAGTATTAAATCAAATATTATATTAGAGTTTGAGGAGCCTTAGAAGTGCAAAGGGGACTATGTGTACTAGGAGTAAAGGAGCCCCAAGGTGAGCAAACACAATGTTCTTGCTATAAATGTGAACAACATCATGTTGTGTTACAAGAATGTGATATATTGTTATGTGAACCTTTGTGATCTTTGAAACCCAAGTTCTTTCTATTCTAAATGTTATTACATGATTTTCTTTGTTAAGCTTGGGTTGCCAAGGGACATTTGGTCCAAAACTATTTTGTTTATCCAATGAGAATTTTTTTATTAATGATACCCTAACTTGTATTCTTTCTGGAACTACACTTTCATTGTATTATTGTTGAAAGCCAAGCTACTATTGTTATTGAAATACATGTTATTGTTGCCATATGTGATATTGTTAATTGTGTTTACCAATAGCTCTAGTTATGGTACCTTTACCCTTTATGCAGAATCCTCGTGCCGATGCGGGTAATCATCGGAACCTGTGCACATGGTCTTAACCCAATGGATAAGGGTAGTGTATCCACCTCAACTAGAAGGGGCGGTTCTAGCCGTGGAGCCTGATCAGCTTCACGCTTTCTAAGTGATGGGAGTTGGAATTTGGCAAAGGCCACCTCTCCTCGATGTGTTTAGAGTGAATTGAGTATAGTCTTCACTCTATAAGTGCTATAAGTGTGATTTCTGCAAACTTGCTAAATTGAACCCTTGCTTAAATTGCAACCTGATTCATGAGTTATAAACCATGAACTATGTGTATAAGCTATGTGTTTCCTTTCAAAGGAATATGTGATAATGTATGTGCCTTTTTGTTTACTCATTGAGATCATCTATCTCACCCCTTTTCCTTGTGTGGTTCCAGGTGAGCAAATGTGAGGAGGCAAGGTTATGGCTCAAGCATCCTACTTCGCTTGAGGCATTCCTTGTCTGAGTTATCAATAATACTATATTCATGAAGTCTTGTCTTTAGATGCTCGGGGAATGTTAATTGATACTTATAGAGATTTATATTATTTTTCCTTATGGATTTTATATGTAACGATTTACTTTAAGTCTTCCACAAATTTGGTATTTATCTAAATGTTTTAAATGAGTTAATGAAAGAGGTTCGGTAAGATCCTAGGCATGATTATTATATGTTAATGGGTTCTACGGGCGTGGGTGACCTTATGTCTCCCCATGTTCTAGGACCATCGTATCTTATAAGGTTGGGATATGACATATCACTTATAAGGCATGAAGTTGATCAGGCTCCACGGCTAAAACCACCCCTTCTAGATGAGGTGGATACACAACCCCTATCCATTAGGTTAAGACCGTGTGCACAGGTTTCGATGATTACTCGTATCGGTACAAGGATTCTACATAAAGGGTTAAAAGTACCATAGCTAGAGCTAATGGTAATCACAATTAACAATATCATATAAGGCAATAATAACATGTATTCCAATAACAATAGTGGTTTAGCTTTCAAACAAAAGATACAATGATAGTGTAGTTCTAGAAAGAATATAAGTTACGGTGTTAATCACAAGAATTTCTCATTAGATAAACAAAATAGTTTTGGACCAAATGTCCTTTGGCAACCCAAGCTTGTCAAAGAAATCATAAAGAATATTTTAGAATAGAAGAACTTGGGCTTCAAAGATCACAAAGGCTTACATAGTAAAATATCACATTCTTATAACATAACATAATGTTGTTCACACTTATAACATGAACATGGCATTTACTCACACTTGCAGAATGAATACGATGTTTACTCACCTTGGGGTTCCTTTGCTCCTAGTGTACGTAGTCCCTTTACGCTTCTGAAGCTCCTCAAACTCTAACATAATATTTAATTTAATACTTAGTATTTATTTACTCATGATGCTCCTATCCCATAACTACCCATGCACATAAAGCATATACATACACTTAGAGTTCACATATAGGTGTACTCATCACTTGCACATAACACATTGACTTTAAAAGTCTTGCATGCTTAGGCCTTATAGACTCTCATGACAATACATTACAATCACATCAATACCTTTTTAAGGTCATCACAATATTATTACCTCAATATCAATTCACTTTAACAATTATCTTAATTCACTTTACACTTCCATACATGTCAACTTAATAATTTACCTTTCAAGTATCATGCTTAACCCTTTTGATCCTTTTTATTCAATTGTCACTTCATCAACTCATAACATGTGTTCATCACCAAGTCATCATAACATCTAGTTCCACATTTCTCAACCACATTTGCATTCTAAACACAATATAAGGTTAAGATACCTTAAGTATACCTTAAGTATACCAAAATGCATCTAAGCTTATCTAAGATCATACCTTCAACTAACATGTAATTTTATCATTTATTATACATACATACATGTCGATAATCATCAAAACACATCACATAAAATTATAAACATTGGGACAAAAATATTTATATAGGCCGAATGCATCACCAAAGTAAAAACTAAATTCTTTTTCTTTTTGCTAAAAACTAAATTCTTTTTCTTTTTGCACTTTCCATCTATTTCAGAAATATATAAAAACATGGTTTGAACCAAGATTTTTCATATAAATACAACAAAAATCATCTTAGAATTTTAATCCATATGAATCGGCCACACTTGGTGTTGTTTATACATAAAAATTCAACTTTTGAATTATAGAGCACAAAACCATGAGTTTTCTTATTTTCGATATTTTTCGGTCATTTCAGAAATATGTAAACAGGTTGTTTAAACTATTATTTTTCATTCAATCATAGCAAATATCAGTTTAGAATACATCCATACATGATTCGATAGCCATATTAGTATTTATACAAAAAAATTCCAAGTTTAAAGGCTTAGGTGAAGAATCATGAGTCTTCACGTTTTCTGCGCTTTTCATTCATTACGGCAATAAACAAACACATGATTCAAATTATTATTTTTCATCTAAACAAAAAAAAAAATCATATTAGAGTACTTCCTCACACAAATTGGTAGCCACATATCAATTTAGTAAGAGAATTTTCCAACTTCTAAGTTCTAACACAAAAACCTTGAAATTATTTGTTTTTTTTTTTTAAACTTTCCGGTCATTACAGAAATATGCATAAATTTTATTTAATCCAATATTTTCCATCAAAACAAATCAAAAATTAGTTTAGAAAATAAAAAATGCACAAATTGGCCCCCTAGTGATGTTTATGCATAAAAATTGTGATTTTAAGTTATCGAATTCACCTTTGGAAAAATTTCGCAGAAAGAATTGTGTTTTCGGTAGAAAATAGATTTCTCTCCCAAAAACTCACCCAAACAGAATTAAATCTATAAAAATCAATAATCAACCAATTCAAAATAATTTTTCCATAATTTATTTTATAGAAATCAATTTAGAAATTGAAATAGAAGAAAAAGTTACGATTATGGTCAAGGAATCGTGAAACGGAAAGGTGTTTTCTTAATTTTGGTAGAGAGGAATATTTTGAGAGGATTTTTCTGCCAAGATACAGAAAAATTAAGGCGATGGCTGCTGGAACTCCATTCTGGCTGAAATTTAGAATATATAATAGGGTTTGGGTGAAATTTCCACTAATACCTTTAATGAACTAAGTTAGGAGGATTTTAGTGTAATGGACTTTTGGGTATTTGGGTTTTTTATTTAAATTTTGGGCTGATTATAATTAAAAATTAAAAAAAATATTTTTCTTTTTATTTCTGCAATATTTCCCCCAAAAATATTTATTTTAAAAATTATTTTAAAATACTCATAAAATTATTTTATCTTTAAAAATTGTCTTTATGTATGAAAATTCATTTTATCTGAAATAAATTCTTTTATGCAAATGCACTTTATGTAAATCATTTATTTTACAATAGCAACTCATATTATGCATATTAAAATAATTTAATATGCCACATGCTCATCAATCACTTAGATCACTAATTTTCACAAAAGTACACACTTAACCTTAATAGTTCTAAATCAATCAATTTATCATGAAAATTCTTAGGGTGGGTGTGGGTTGTTACATTCTCCCTCTCTTAAAAGAAATTCATCCTTGAATTTAAATCCTTACCTAGTTGCTCTTGAAAAGCTGAGGATGCTTCTGTCGTGTTTCTTCCTCTGCTTCCCAAGTGTACTCATCTATCCCATGATTTTGCTACTGAACCTTAATCATGGGTATCTCCTTATTTCTTAACTTCTTTACTTGTTGATCCACTACAACTATTGGTGACTCCTCATAGGATAGTTGCTCATCTAACGTAATGTCTAGAGGTACAAGAATGTGAGATGGATCTGACACATAATTCCTTAGCATTGAGATGTGGAACACTAGGTGCACATGCGCCAAAGTTGGAGGCAGGGCAAGTCTATAAGACACTTCTCTAACCTTATCTAAGATTTTGAAAGGACCAATGAAATGAGGTGATAATTTCCCTTTCTTGCCAAATCTCATAACTCCTTTCATTAGAGAGACCCTTAAGAACACGTGATCTCCAACGACAAATTAGATTTCCTTTCGCTTAGGGTCCGCATAACTCTTTTGCCGACTGAACACCGTCCTCAGTCGATCTTGAATTAATGATACTTTCTTGGTAGTTTCCTTAAGCAATTCGGGCATTTCTACATGCTTGTCTCCAAGTTCAATCCAACAAATCAGAGAATGACATCTTCTTCCATACAATGCTTCATATGGTGCCATGCCAATGAACGAATGATAGTTATTGTTGTAGGTGAATTTAATCAAGGGTAAATACTTATCCCAGCTACCGCCAAGTCCAAGACACACATCCTTAGCATATTCTTGAGTGTCTGAATTGTTCTTTCAGACTGGCCATCCATTTAAGGGTGAAATGCCATACTAAAATCTAGTTGTGTTCCTAATGCTTCTTGCAACTTCTGCCAGAATCTTGAGGTGAATTGAGTTCCTCAATCTGAGATGATAGAAATTGGCACTCCATGTAGTTTCACGATCTCATCTACATACAACTGTGCATACTAAGCTGCAGAATATGCGGTCTTAACTCCTAGAAAATGAGTAGACTTTGTCAATCTATCCACTATGACCCATATAGAGTCATGTCCTTTGGAGGTTCTAGGCAAGCCAACAACGAAGTCCATAGTGATGTGTTGCCACTTCCATTTAGGTAGTCAAATTTCTCGTAGTAATCCTGAGGGTCGTTGATATTCATACTTCACTTGCTGGCAAATTAGGCAGGATGCCACAAACTTAGCCACATCTTTCTTCAGTCCAGGCCACCAATAGTTAGCTTTCACATCATGGTACATTTTGGTAGTTCTAGGATGAGCACAGTAAGGTGTCTGATGTGCCTCCTTTAATATCATTTCCTTTAATCCATCCACATTAGGCACACATACTCTATTCTTGCACTTTAAAATTCCATTAACCACTTCAAACTCAGAGTTCTTTCCTTCTCTCGTCTCCTCCTTCAACTTCATCATGTGTGGGTCCTTATCTTGTGAATCCCTTATCTCTTCCATTAACTTAGACCTTACTTGAAAATGAGCCAATAAAACTCTTAATCCTCCAATCTCCATTTTCAATCCTTGATTAAACAATTCTTTAAGTTCCTTCATGATCGGCCTCTTCCTCACATCCACATGGGCTAGGCTTCCCATCGACTTTTGACTCAAGGCAACTGGCATTACATTCGCCTTCCCGGGATGGTAGAGAATTTGACAGTCATAATCCTTCAATAGTTTAATCCATCTCCTTTGTCTTAGGCTGAGGTCTCTTTGGCTCAAGATATACTGAAGACTTTTATGATCCATGTAGATTTCACACTTTGTCCCATACATGTGATGTCTCTAAATCTTTAGAGTGAACACTACTGTGGCTAGTTCTAAATCGTGAATAGGGTAATTCACTTCATGTCTCTTTAGTTGTCGTGATGCATAGGTGATGACTTTACCATTTTGCATCAAGACACACCCAAGTCCTACTCTCAAAGCATTATAGTAGACAGTGAATGCTTCTTCTCCTTTTGGTAATGTCAAAACTGGAGCCGATATCAAACACTTCTTGAGCTTCTGAAAACTCTTCTCACAGGACTCCCAATTGAATTTAACTTGCTTTCTAGTCAACTTGGTCAATGGAGCTGCTATCTTAGAAAAGTCCTGTAAGAATCTATGATAATATCCCGCCATGCCTAAGAAACTCTGTACTTTTGAAACTATTGTAGGCCTTGGCCAATTTGCTACCACTTCAACTTTCTTCGGATCAACTTGAATCCCTTCCTTACTATATGTCTAAGAAAGTTGACAGACTCTATCCAAAACTCACACTTGGATAACTTAGTGTAGAGTTGGTGATCACATAATGTTTGAAGCACGATCCTCAAATGTTCTTCATGTTCTTCTTTATTCTTTGAGTAAATCAGGATTTCGTCAATGAACACGATCACAAACTTGTCAAGGAATGGTTTAAACACTCAATTCATCAAGTCCATGAAAGTAGCAGGAGCATTCGTCAAACCAAATGGCAAAACCGTGAACTCGTAGTGTCCATATCTAATATGGAAAGTAATCTTGCAGATATCTTCTCCTTGGATCTTTAGTTGATGATAGCCAGACCTTAAGTCGATCTTAGTGAAGTGACTAGCTCCTTACAATTGATCAAAAAGATCATTGATCCTCGGCAATGGGTATCTATTCTTTACAGTGACTTTGTTAAGCTGGCGATAATCAATGCACATTCAGAATGAGCCATCCTTCTTCTTCATGAATAGCACTGGAGCGCCCCATGGCGAACTACTTGGTCGAATAAAACCCTTATCAAGTAGATCATGCAATTGCATCTTTAACTCTTTCAGCTCTATTGGTGCCATACGATATGGCGATATCGATATAGGTTGCGTACCAGGTAGCAGTTCAATATTGAACTCGATCTCACGATCAGGTGGTAATTCGGGTAAATCTTCTGGAAAGACATCTATGAATTCATCCACCACTAGAATGCTCTTGTCTCGAATGGTAGCTTCCTTATCAGTGTTGATTACATGGGCTAGGTACGCTTGGCATCCTTTCCTTAACATCCGTCTTGCTTCTAAAGCTGATATCAAGTTTAGAGGATTCTCATTCTTATCTCCTTGGTACACAATCTCCTTCCTATCTCTATTTCAAAACTCAACAAGTTTCTTTCTATAGTTGATACGAGCTTTATGCTCATTAACTAGTCCATCCCTAATATCACATCGAATTCTAGTAAATCCAATTCTAGCAATACTACTGGAATTTTTTTCCATTAATATCTACATCACAGGCCTTATACTCATACCTTACTTCCATCACTTCCTTTAAAGGAGTTGATATTACTAATGGTTCACTCATTAATTCCTTATCTATACTTAGGTACTTAGCAAAACAAGGTGACACAAAAGAATGGGTAGCACTAGAATCAATTAAACATTTTGCGCTAGAACTTTGGATGGGGATGATACCTGTGATGGCTATGTGCGAATCGCGAGCCTCTTGCTGATTTAAAGTGAAGACTCAACCTTTGCCCTTATTCTTTATCGTCGGTGCATTCCCAATAACTATTCCTTTGTCCTTGACCCCTTGTCCTTACGATTGAAATGGTTTAGATGGTGGTGGTGCTGTGCTCGCATTTCTATGTTGTCCCCTATGACTTTAGGGCTCCTCCATTTCTATGCTATCCCCTATGACTTTTGTTCCTATGCCTTACCTTCTGTCTGGTCTCGTTCAGCTCATTCAGCTCCCTCCACCTTGTACCTTTCCTCCATTATCTTAGCCTTATCTATAAGCTTGGTTAAGGTTGGAAACTCTGTTGCTGCTAACAAATTGAATAGAGGTGTGATTAATCCTCTTAGGAAATGATTGATGTGACTTACTTTAGTAGGAACGATGTTGATAGCAAATCAGCTAAATTGATTAAACTCCTTAGCATAATCTGACACGAAAATCCCTAACTTTTGCTTTAGTTGCTCAAACTGCAATGCTCTATCTTGCCTTTCTCCTTCTGGCAAGAACTGATCCATTACTTCTTGCTTAAACTCTGCCCACGTAGGTATGTCTACCCTATAAAGCCGTTCTTCAATACTTCTCTCGTACTAATACTAAGCTTCTTTCTTGAGTTGGAGTCCTACTAACTCGATCACTCGAGCATCTGAACAAGATAAATGACAGACTAGCTTATCCATCTCATCTAAAAATTCATGCAGATCATCTCCTTCCTCACCACCAAAGTTAGGCGGTTGCAGCTTCTTAAACTCTGTAATGGTCATCCCTTCATTAGGTAGCTGCTTCCTCTCTCTTTGAGCAGGTGCCACTACCACAGATGGCATAACTCCATTCCTTTCTTGAGTTGGTGGTGCTTCCCGCCTTCGAGCTCATAGCTCATCCAGTTCCTTACACAAGTCTCTCATTTCCTCGTGTATGGCGTGCATTTCTTGCAAAGATGCTTGCTCACTAGAGCTCATAGTCGATGTCCTCGAGTTGGATCTTTCTCTTGACCGTACAGGTGCAGAGGCAGCATTCGATGTAGTGTCTGATATAACATCATCGTTAGCCCTAACGAATTTGGCAACTATGCAAACCTTTTTCTTGGGAGGTATTCTGTCTATCATAATAAGGGAATTTAGTACTGATCCCCTAACCTAACCCCTTTAATTCCACCTTATACTAGCACACATCATCATGCATTTACCATATCATATCATTAAGCACATGTCATGTATGTATCGCATATCATGTAGATTTACACATATCACATATCACATAGCTTTGCACATATCACACATCACAATCAAGTAGCATATATCTCATAAAATAACATCATGTCATAATCATAAAAGAAATCATCTCATACTGGGTAACTAGGCAATCAAGGAAAAATCATTCATATCATATAAAGTGCTATGCCATTACATCGATCATCACCATCTACTCGACCTAGCTCTCGTGTGCACCTCTAGAGTAATCAAGAGCAATATGGCCACTGCTGCCACATCGGTAGCAAAGAAGATATCTATCTTGATGGTGATTCATCGAAGACATAGACCTCACTGGCGAGTAGTCTCCTCTATGCTCAATAATCCCTGACTTGAGTTGCTCCACATCCTCTCTTATGGCATGAATCATAAGCTTAAGATGTCAGTTTTCCTCCTTTAAGTATGAGTAGTTATCTTATTATAAACCCAATCAGGATCTAAGCACTCCTCAAGGTCCTCCTCTTCATCAAGGGTCTCCTCCTTGACGGGGCGAATCACATATAGGACTTTCTCGAACATCTCCAGCCAAGTCCTCTTACAGGTCGCATGGGGTGCTCTTGGTCGCAGTCCTTGAGCAGGTTTAATCTTTTTGGTCATCTACCAGAAGAATCATAAGCAAGCAAACAACAATAACGATTTACTAAAATCTACTAGGATTTCGAGAAACTATGCTAGCGATAGACTGTAAGTGACATGACAAGAAAATTCTTATGCTCCAAGATTATATTTACATAACTCATATAAAACTAGCCTAAACTAGACTTTCAAAACTATAGCTCTGATACCACCATTGTCATATCCCAACCTTAGAGATATAACGGTCCTAGAACATGGGGAGACAAAAGGTCACCCACGCCCGTAGAACCCACTTAGTCATAAATAAATCATGCCTAGGATCTTACCAAACCTCTTACAATAACTTATTTAAAACATTTAGATGAATACCTTAAATTGCGAAAGTCTAAAATTAAACATTACATATAAAATCCATAAGGAAAATAGTATATCTCAAATGAGTATCAATCAATACTCCTGGAGCATCTAATGAAAAGACTTCATAAAATAGTATTATTGATAACTTGGACAAGGAATCTCCCAAGCAAAGTAGAATGCTTGAGCCATCACCTTACCTCCTCATATTTACTCACTTAGAACCACACAAGGAAAAAGGGGTGAGATAGATGATCTCAATGAATAAACGATAAGGCACATACATTATCACATATTCCTTTGGAAAGGAAACACATAGCTTATACACATAGTTCATGATTTATAATTCATGAATCAAGTTACAATTTAGCAAGGGTTCAATTTGGCACGTTTGCAGAAATCACACTTATAACTTATAATAAGTATCCTCTACCAACGATTGATGATTTAATTGATCAATTGCAAGGAGCTAGTTATTTCTCTAAGATAGACTTATGATTGGGTTATCATCAACTTAAGATTTGATAGGAGGACATTTGTAAGACTGCATTTAGAATAAGATATGGACATTATGAATTTGCAGTATTGCTAATTGGGTTGACAAATGCACTAGCGGCTTTTATGGATTTGATGAATCGAGTGTTTAAGCCGTTTTTAGATAAATTTGTGATTGTATTTATTAATGACATTCTAGTCTATTCAAAGAGTAAATAACAACACGAGGAACACTTGAGAATAGTGTTACAAACTTTGAGAGAGTATAAGCTATATGCTAAATTATCTAAATGCAATTTCTAGATGGAAAAAATATGCTTTTTGAGACATATAGTAAGTAAAGAAGGAATCAAGGTAGATCTTAGGAAGGTGGACGCAGTAGCAAATTGGCCTCAACCCATAACTGCTATAGAAGTGAGGAGTTTCTTAGGCATGGAGGGTTACTATCACCATTTTATAAAGGATTTTTTGAGAATAGCCGTGCCGCTGATGAGACTTACTGGAAAACAAATTAAATTTAAGTGGGATGAAACTTGTGAAGAAAGTTTCTAAAAACTAAAAGTTTCTTAATCACAGCTCTTGTATTGGGTTTACCTGATGGGAATAAAGGTTTTGCTATATACTATGATGCTTCTAGAATTAGTTTAGGATGCGTATTAATGCAAAAAGGAAAAGTTACTGCTTATGCATCTAAACAACTGAAACAACATGAGATGAACTATCCCATGCATGATCCAGAAATGGCGGCAGTTATCTTTGCTCTAAAAATATGGAGGCATTATTTGTATGGGGTGAAATGTGAGGTTTATACGGATCATAAAAGTCTTCAATATATTTTAAAGCAAAGAGATTTAAACTTGAGGCAAAGAAGATGGGTAGAATTATTAAAAGATTATGATTGTCAAATACTTTACCATTCCAGTAAAGCCAATGTTATAGCAGATGCATTAAGTAGGAAGTCAATAGATAGTCTCTTATATGTTACCGTGCAAAAGAGGCCAATAGTAAGAGGGTTAAAAGAGATGTTTAATGAAGGTTTATGATTGGAAGTAAATGAATCACAAGTATTGTTAGCTTACGTCCAAGTAAGACCTAAACTCCTTGACGAGATAAAAATGCTACAAAACCAAGATCCCCAACTAATGAAAATCTTTAATAATATGGCAAAAGGACAAGCCTCAGAGTTTCACATAAAAAGGGGTGTTTTGAAATGTGGAGATCGATTATGTGTGCCTGATATAAAAGAGTTAAGGGAGAGAATTTTAAAGGAGGCACACCAAACCACATATAGTGTACACCCAGGTGCTACCAAGATGTATCACTTATTGGTGGCCTGGAATGAAGAAGGATGTGGTGAATTTTGTAGCTTCCTATCTCACTTACCAACAAGTGAAATTTGAGCACCAAAAATCATTTGGATTACTTTAGGAGCTAAGACTACTAGAGTGGAAGTGGGAATGAATTACTATGGATTTCATAGTGGGTCTACCCAAGACTGTAAAAGGGTATGACTCAATATGGGTTATAGTGGATCGATTGACAAAATCTGCCCACTTTATTGAGTTGAAGACTACTTATTTGGTAGTCCAATATGCTCAAATATATGTCAATGAAATTGAAAAATTGCATGGAGTTCCACTTTCCATTATCTTGGATAGAGGGACTCAATTTACATATAGATTCTAGCAAAAATTACAAGAAGCTTTAGGCACACAGCTTGACTTTAGCACAGCCTTCCACCTATAAATGGATGGGCAATCAGAAAGAGCAATACAGACGCTAGAAGATATACTTCTCATGTGTGTTATGGATTTTAAAGGAAGTTGGGATAAGTATCTCCCACTTATTGAATTTGCTTATAATAATAGCTACCATTCCTCCATAAGGATGGAACCATATGAAGCACTATATGGCAGAAAAATGTTGATCTCTAAATTGTTGGATTGAAGTAGGTGAAAAGTACCTTGAAGCCTCAAATATGACTAGAGAAGCTGCTAAGAAAGTGAAAGTTATTCAGGAATGGTTGAAAACTGCTTTTAGTCGCTAGAAAAGTTATACCGATCGCAAGAGGAAAGATATCCATTTCGCAGTGGGTGACCATGTCTTTTTGAAAATCTCCCCCATAAAGGGAGAGATGAGATTTGGCAAGAAAGGAAAACTCTCCCTACGCTTCATTAGACCCTTATAGGTTCTTGATAAGGTCGGAGAAGTTTCGTATCGGTTAGTATTGCTTCTAGCATTGGATCATGTGCATCCAGTTTTTCATGTGTTAATGTTAAGGAAATATGTTCCTGATCCTTCACATGTATTGCAACCACAAGCAGTCGAGATCGATCAAGACCTTACCTATGAGGAGATTCCAATCGCTATATTAGATCTATAAGTGAAAAGGCTTCGAAACAAGGATATACCAATGATCAAGGTTCAATGGTGTAATCATGATATGGAGGAATACACCTGGGAAAAAGAAGATAACATGCTCTAGAAGTATCCACAACTATTTCATTAGTAACAGGTAAGTTTTCTAAAAAAAATCGAGGATGAATTTTTTTAAGAGGGGTAAAATGTAATACCCAAGTCTTTTATAGGTCATTTCATTACTAATGATGCTCAAAGGCTATTTTTTTTAAAGGTTGGCATGGTATAGAAATGAAAAGGAGTCGATAGTAATCTTGTGGTATGAATTGAATTGTTTGCCTAACACACGACCTTATTTTATTTAATTATGCTTTAATGAATTGAATAGAGTTCATGTGGTAGCTAATATTGATCTTCACCTTCAATTTTTACTGTAAAACCTAGATTTTTGCTTAGAGAAACTGCCTCCAATTAATAGAATTCAGGACCCCTAATTCTTGTGCAAAAATTTCTTATATACTTTGACAGAATTACTGCCACACCCAACCCCATGGCTATGGCTTTAGGCGGGGGAAACTTTTGGCTTTACAAAAACAAGTAGAATCTTTCTTGCTTGTCCCATGGGTATACCCACACTCGTGGCCTTGGGCATTGGATAAGCTTTGTTTTTTTTTAAACATAAATTAAACTCAATTTTAAACATAAATCATGATAAATAGGGGGGTAAAATATAGGCAATTATATACTTATCAAGAGCATAAATTGTAGGAAAGAAAAAAAAAAAAGAAAGTTTCTAAGTTTAGCATGGGGTTGGTGAGATCACGAGCTTGTTATTGGGCCTTGGGTCATCAAAAGCCAAACCCAACCATAGTGGGCTGGCCCATGGGTCCATAATTGATGTAACTTCAAGCCCATATGTTAGAATAGCTAGCCCAATTAGAGTGGTTAGCCAACATCAAGTAGAATATGTTGTAGTGAAAGAGTGGAAAATTTTGACTAGTTAGCCTCAAAGATTGATCAAAGTCAAAGTTCTAAACCAAGTAAAATTCTCACCTTCTCTACACCTAAGTCTCGATACACTTTGAGCACTTCAACACCTTATGATGATCATCACCATTGTAGAGAGAATCATAGCCATCTAACTAGATCCAATCTAAGCCATTCATTAAGATTAAACTTCAACCATTGGATCTAGCTTGATTAAATCCTCACCATTTAAGTCATTACATATATATATATATATAACAACCATTGGATGGACCTTTGATCATAATTACTATGCACCCAAATCCTTTCATTATGGATTTCTGATATTGGCTACAGTCATGGATTGGTCAAACCTTATATGCTTTGATCATATGGTCTCATCTCAGTTCTTGGTCTCGATAAACTTGACTCTTATTGGACAATCTTTCTAGTGAATCTCATCCACCTTAGCTAACGAATTCCATATGAAGAACAACTAGATGTCGTAGAATCCCTTTCTTGTTTACCCAAGTTAATGGATTCTTATAGAATCCCTTCCTTGTTTACCCAAGTTGATGGATTCTTTATTGGAGATCATTTACCTCCACATATCACTAGTTACAACCACCATATGCCATATACCTTTACATGAATAACATCGATATGTAAGCTTTAATAAATCCTAAACCACCAATATATTAGGTAACGTATCACCTCAAGTCAAAGGACTATGCATAATTATGACCTAGATGATGAAATATTGATTAGTGGTAAAGCCCTATGCATTCATCATCTAACATCATTGTTCAACTCACTCATCTTTATGAGAGTTCACATATTGTCATGACATCATATGTCTTTAGCATGAGACTCACTACCTCCATTACTATAAGTATCACTATAACAACCCACATCCACCCTAGGAGTTTCATGATAATTTGCTTGAATTTAGAACTATTAGGACTAAGTGCGTGCTTTTATGAAAATTCATGTGTTATGTGATTGATGAGTATGTAGCATGTTAAACTAGCTCTAATATGCATAATATGAATTATTATGTTGAAATAAGTGATTTAGATGAAGTGTATAAGCATAAAATAATTTATTTCACATAAATTGAATTTTCAGGCACAAAGCGATTTTTAAACATAAAATAATTTTTATGAGTATTTTAAAAATATTTTTAAATAAAAATTTTGGGAGGAATTTTAAGGAAAATAATAAGAAAAATATTTTATTTTAATTATCTATAATCAGCCCATAAATTAAATAAAAGACCCAATTTTCCAGAAGCCCACTACACCAAAACACTCATAACCTAACTCATTAATGGCAAACTTGTAATTTTGCTAAAACCCTAAATATATAAGCAAAATTTTGACCAGCCATTGTTAGAGAGCCACCATTCTGTTATTCTTCATAATTTTTACAAAAAAAATTCTCTCAAAAAAATTCTCTCAGCCTAAATTCACAAGGTACTTTCAAACCTTGCGAATTCGCGATCGTTTTCATAAGTTTTTATCTTCTTTCAATTTACTATTTGATTTTTATAAAACTAACTATGAGAAATCTGTTTGGGGTATATATTTACTGTTTTATTGCTGTATAATTCAGCCTAGGTGAATTATTTGGAGGAGAAATTAAGTTTCAACTGAAAACACAACTATTTCCTTGCGAATCCTCTAATAGTAAATCCTAAAACTCAAAATTAGAATTTTCATGCAATTTTTTGAAGGGGGGCTGCCATTTTGTGTGTGAATGTATTCTAAATTAATTTTTGTTGTGTTTAGATGAAAAATATTGATTTAAATAATATTTCTATATATTACTATAATGGTTGGAAAGTACCAAATACAAGAAAGATTCATGGTTTTCATCCTAAAACTTAAAAGTTAGAATTTTCATGTGTATAAAATTCAAGAAGGTGCCGATTCATATGTATTGGTGTTTCAAAATGATTTTTGCTGCGATTATATGAAAAATATTGGTTAAAACCATGTTTTTGCATATTACTATAATGAATGGAAAGTGTGGAAAGTAAGAAAATTCATGTTTTTCCTTGATGGGTGCATTCGGCCTACATTGGGAATTTGATCCCAATATCTATAATTTTTATATGATATATTTTAATGATTATTAATATGTATCCATGAATGATAAATGATTAAATTGCATGTTAGTTGAAGGAGTGACTTTAGGCCAAATACTAGAGGAATTCGGCCCACCTAGGGTTTCCTAACCCCAACTACTATGTTGTGATCAATATGTGTAAATGATTAAGTAACACGTGAAATAGGTTTTATGATGAGTTAATAATGAATTAATGATCTTAAATTGACTATGAGATTGATTGTATGATTTGGTCAAAAGAGATAAGCATGACCTTTTAAGGTTAATTATTAAGTTGATATATATGGAAAGTGATAAGTGTACTAAGTGGAATGTTAAATTGAATTAATTTTAAGATCATGATATTGTGTTTGACTTTAGAGAAGTCATAGTATGAGTTATAATGTGATTTCATGTGAGCCTAAGAAGATTAAGAGTGCAAGACTTTAAAAGTCAATAAGTTATGTGCAAGTGATGAGTGCACTTCTAAGTGCAACTCTAAATATATATGAATGTTATATGTGCATGGGGTAGTTATGGGGTAGGATAGCATGATGTTAAACAAATGCTAAGTATTGAATTAAATATTATGTTAGAGCTTGAGGAGTAATAGAATTTCAAAGGGCTACAAGTACTAGGAGCAAAGGAATTGATGTGTATTTTGCAAGTGTATAGATCGCATAAGTAATACAATAGTGAGTGAGTTATCGTTCCACTAGAGACAAGGTTCAAGTACTAGCTCAAATGTTGATTGTTGTCTAGTTAATCAAAAGTTTGAGTAATATTTAAATTGAAATAACTAAACTAAATTAAAAACTTAACTAAAATAACACAAGTGAATTGCAAGAGAAAAATTGATGATAGAAGCTACCTAGATATTTGAATCCTCCTATACCCCATATGTATTTCATGAATGGACACACAACTAAACCAAACATCATATCAAATTGGCATTCCACTAAGTTAGATTGAAACCTCTCTTAAGCGATTCAATCCCTAATTACTAAGTATTATAAAAGGAATCTCTTCTCAATTTATAATTAAATAGAAATAGCATTAAAATCAAAGAACCAAAAACCAAAGAATCTTATAGGTCTATCTTTAGTACCCGAATCAATTCTCAACCTTTATGAGTGATCAATTCTAGCTAAGCTTTCTGAAGTCAATTAGTAAGAAAACTAATTCCAATTATCAAGCATGCAATTGAGAATTAGAAATAATAAAGATAAATCAATCCAAATGAATGATTTAATTGATTAAAAACCCATTCAATCCATGCAAAGTAATCTAGGACTCATGAAATACCTAGGTATGAAAAATTTAGTTCATAATGAAAAAGTGACAAGAATAAAAGATAAAGGTAAGAGAAATTAAAAAATCCATAATGGATGAATGATAATCCAAACTCGAATATTCAATTTTCTCTAAACGTGCAGCTCTTGCCTCTTGAGATCCGAGAGTGACATGGACAGTGACATGCCTATGTCGCTAGGCATGTCAATTGAAAATTTGTCCAAAAATGCACAGTTTCTCAATTTTTATCTACACTTCCTGTTCAATTGACCAAGGCATTGTAAAACATAAAAGATTCCTAGAAATATTCTAAAAAACACTTGAACAAACAAATTAAACTCAATTTAATAATAAAATGCTCTAAAAACAGGAGGTAAAATATAGCCAATTATACACTTATTAAATTCCCCCACACTTGAGTTTTTACTTGTCTTCAAGCAAATTAAATCACAATAACAATTAGAAAATGGACAATCCTCTAAAGCAAAAAGAAAACACAATGATTAACAATACTCAAATCAATAAGGCTCAAAATTCTTAATCAAAAATCAATTCTCAAATGTAGCAGTCAAATTAAAGGATCCTCAAATCAAAGAACCTCAAACTCAAAGATAAAACTCATAATCCTGAAGTCTAAATTCCAAAGATAAAAGATTGAGCATACAATCCCAAAGAAACAAAAGCCAAACAAAAGTAAGAAACAAAAGATTTTCTCTTAGGCACTTAACTACTCTCTCGATTTTCTTCTTATTTTAACATCCAATTGCACCTTTTTACACTTTTTTTTTTATTTAAGGGGCCGACTTGTTTGAATCATCATACTACCCTTTTGACATGAAGGTAAATATTTGTGATGTCGACCCTAGTTACTCAACTAGAATCATGAATCCAAATGGCTACTAGCACTATTCATAATTCCAACTCCTTTAATTAGAAGAGTCAAAATCAGTGGAATAGGGAAAATTTTTCAAAGCTCCTTATGCAATTTACTATTTTTTTTAATCAAGAAAAATAGTTAAGGAACCTAAGATATTAAGTGTATCTTACTAATCCTAACTCAAGTTACAAAGGAATCCGCATATGCTAAAAAATGTAACTAAGGTTTCAAACTCCAGGCATGCAAATTTTATCAATTTAATTCCCCAGCTACGACTATCACACTAAGTCAACCATCCCAAACATCAATGAGAAATTGTCATATATAGAGAAAAACAATCATCAATTATGAGCTAAAGAGGGACCATTCCAATTCATACCATTATTACAATTTAACTTGCTTGAAACAAGATAGGGTAAAAATAATAAATAAATATCCCTGCCCCACACTTAATTTACACATTGTCCCTAATGTGTTGAATTCAAAGAAAGGAAAAAGGAGAGAGAGAAAACTACCCTGTCATTGCCATGAATCAAAATGTATGGATGCCAGATTGGTGGCCTTGCCATGTCAATTTTAACTATAGACCAGGAGACATTGTACTAAACAAAACATGAAGATTCATAAAAGCCAAAATAAAAACAAAATAAAAGAAAATAAAAATACGAAAGATAATATATAGAGTACAGTAATCCAAAATAAAATAAAAATAAAGAAAAGTATGAAGAAAAGAAAAGGATAAAAAAATAGGACTATTTGTCCATCTCATCATCGTCTCCATCACCATTATTAGAGACATCAACATGTTATGGCAGCTGGGATGGTAAAGGTGGCTAGTGCTGTGGCTAAAACCCCTAAGATCTCTAGAATTCTAACATAGACTCTTGAAGCCATGTCCACTGTGCTCACTCATAATTAAGGGTTGCCTAAATAGAGGCCTAATGTTGCTCTGTGGATTGTCGCATATCATGTAGAGCAACCCACATGTGCCACTGATTAATCTCCAAATTCCCTAACTTGCTCTTAATCCATTAAATCTAGTGCTCAAACTCTATAGGTTTCATGTCATCATCATAAACAGTGCTGATGGTATGGCCCTAGTCTCTAAAAGTAGGCATTTGCAAATATGCCAGAGCAGAGGGCCCAACTGAATTAGAGGGAACATCAATAGGTGGAGACTGTGGTGCATCAGAAGTGGGTACCGGATCAGGAATATCGATTGGCTGAGGTTGAGGCACATCAAAAGTGGGAACTAGAGGAACTGGAGCAAAAATAGTAGTAGGTGATGCATATGACTCGACAGTCCTCATTAGTTCCAGCCTCTTTAAAGTATCCATACTTAGTAGCTTAGGGTTCTCATCCACCATCATAGGCTGGCACTTGTCCAACACACCCAAGGCTCAAGCCAACTTAGTGATATACATCCCACCATACAGACAACGAGATGATCCCTTCTTCCACTACTCATAGAAGAAGTATGTGAGAGCATTGGTAGCATTACAACAAACCCCATCAACCATACACTTCAAAAAGAAAAGGTCATGTAATCCCACAACTCCTGTACTGTGCTATCGGGCAGCAATAGTTTGTGCTAGTAGGTTGTGCACCACTAGATGAGTAAAAGATGCAAAGTTCAATGCCTTGGACACTTTAGGCACATACTTGCCTACTCTCAGGGCGAATCGCTCCTAAACTCTAGCAAGCTCAGCATTATATTCAGGAAAATCTACCTCTGCCTACCTATATGCATCAGTCCCAACCTCCTCCTTGGTATATAATCCTAAGTGCACTTCGAGCTAATTAATGCTCAAGTGAAATGGTTTGCCACCTAATCTAAACCTTATGGTTGGCTCAAACAAGGAAATTTTTGTCTTCTCATACTGGAATGTATAGTAGAACTCTAGTGTCAATCCCTATATGCTGCCTTATTAATGGCAAAGAACTGTTGCCAACTTAATTGGTGTATCAAACCTTGAACCTCATCAGTAAGACCTTTTTGGTTCAAAGCCTCCCAATCTAAAACCCGTGCTGGAAAGCAATTCCTATTTGCTAACAATGCAAACCTCTTCCTGTCCTCATCCTTCATAAACTTGAGGCATTTGTGATCCTTTATAAATGTGACTATTAGGGTAGCTACAGTTTGACTTAAACTACCTTCCCCCTAGCCTTCTTAGTGGGCAAAGTCTTGCCCTATCTAGCAGATGGTCGCTTGTGTGAACTTATCTTTTGCAAAACCAATAATAAAAACACAAAACAAATCCAATGCTAATACAATGATGTTAGAATTTTCAAAATTTCGATAATATAATGGCATAGCATGGATCATGCCAAAAGTTTGGTACCTAGGCAAGCAACTCAATCTAACAAACATATTAGCAGATAATAACAATGAATTGCATAACCACAGTGACACAAAGCCAAGAGAATGACAATGGATTTGCAAAAATTAAGAATTACACACATTCACATACTAACCCCCAACAAAATTGCAAAAAATAAATAGCGTTTAACCCTAAATACAAGACAAAACACAAACTCATTGCAATACATTCATGATTAAAGCACAAATTCATCAAAACCCCATGATTAAAACCCTAAAACTTATAAAGAAATCGAGAGAAAAGAGTGTAGAGTTCAAACCTAGAAAGTAGTGTTAACAAATCTAAAAATTGCAAGCCCAAAACACAATATTATCGCTTAAAAATCACTTATTGACGGTCAACACTCCCTTTAAAATGATTATGTGTGGGATTTTGAGTGTGATGATGGAAGAAATTTGAGCAAAATCTATATAGATTTGAGAGAAAATGAGAAAGGATTGAGTTTAAAATAGGTCGAGTTATGCTTAAAACCTATCGACATGTGCACCAACACGCCCATGTTGCTGGGTGTGTCACCTTTCTAGAATTTTTTTTTAACTTTTAGATAAATGACATGGGCACTAACATGCTAGTGTCACTGGGAATGTTGTAGCTACTGCCAAATTGCATGAATTACATGGCCATTGATATAGCGGTGTCATTGGGCATGTCGAAGCTACCGCCAGATTGCTTAAGTGACAGGGCCATTGACACGGCTGTGTTGTTGGGCATGTCATAGCTTCTGGAACTCAATTAAATGGCACATCCAGAGACATGCCTATGTCATTGGACGTGTCACCTACCCCATAACACTTGGTCAAAATTTCAATGTCTTTTTGCTCTACAGACTTGCTCGACCATAAAAACCAACACCACCAAGCAAAAAAAAATAAAATTAAGAAAAATAATAAACCAAAATAATAAAAAATAAAAAAATAAAAAAAAAGCTAAAATCACTCAAATTAGTGGGTTCCCTCCTACCCAACACTTCTTTACGTCATCTTAGCTGGACGTTTAGGGTGATTGCTCACCCCACCTCAAAAAGTTGAATTTTTTTTGCATGATTTTGAAATGTACCCTTTTTAGGTTGAAGTAGCTTACTTGACTCACATGCAAAGAATTTCTTAATCCCAAAGGATCCACAACATTTAAGTTTTAACTTCTGAAGAAAATTCAAAGCTTTAGAGTTCAACAACCAAACCTGAACATCTGCTATAAACTTCCTTTTTCTCTTGATTTGCTTACTTAGCTTGAACTTAAACGTCTTCTTTCTTCTTCCCACAGATGCCTCCTCTGTCTTCTCGGCTTCAACATGAATTAAAGGCCCATCAATATTAGGAACTTTGTCCTTCTCAATTTCCTGGAAAACATCACACTCCAAAGACTTCTTTTGAACAACATCAATCATATGATTTACTGTTTCATGCTCAACTATATTTTCAAAAGAATAAACATTATCTAGTATGAGTGTGTGATGAGACATTTTAGGAATTTGGAAGACAACTTGTTCCTCACCCACTCAAAGTGTCAACTTACCATCATTGACATCAATGATGGCCCTAGTTGTGGCTAGGAAAGGTCTACCTAAAATGAGTGAGTTCTTAGTATTGTCCTCCATATCCAACACTATAAAATCCACAGGAAAAATAAAATGACCAACCTTGACCAACACATCCTCAATGATACCCTTAGGGTATATAATGGACTTATCTGCCAACTAAATACTCAATTGTGCTAGTTTTGGTTCTCCCAAACCTAATTTCTTGAAAACCTTGTAGGGTGTAACATTAACACTAGCCCCAAGGCCTACTAAAGCTCTATCAATTTATAAACTACCTAACAAGCAAGGAATAGTAAAGCTCCTTGGATCCTTGAGTTCTTTTGGTAGTTTCCAGATAATCATTAAGCTCTTCTCTGATAACTGAACCATGGATACTTCCTCCAACTTTCTCTTTTTGGTCAGCAATTCTTTTAAAAATTTTACATACTTTGGCATTTGCAAAAGAGCGTTTACCAAAGGAATATTGATATGTAATTGCTTTAAGAGTTCTAAGAACTTACCATGATGAGCATCCATCTGATTTTATTTTAACCTCGTCGGATAAGGAATGCGAGGCTTGTAATATTAAACTAGAGGGGTAGGCTTAATTGTTTCCTCTTCTTTACTCTTCTTTCCCTTCGCCTCGTCACCCTCAACTTGTACCATCACTTTCTGCTTCTCATTAGCTTCTAAACTCTTGCCACTTCTCAAAGTGATTGCCTTAAGCTACTCCATCAGATTTGCCTCAGTGTTGCTAGGCAAACTTCCTTAGGGTCTGTGAGGCCTCGCCCAAGCACCGGTCCAATCCGCCGAGGGATCGAAATGCTCTTCGGGAGAAACTCTACGATTAGAACTTGCTGTGAGTTCGGAAAATTGATTTTTGTAATGTGATAGTTGAAAAGTGAGTCGCCACATTAATTTATTTATTTTAATTGGAAAAATTAAAGAAAACCCAACATGATTGACTCGAAAATTTGATTTATCCCAATGGAAAAATGCACCAATCCACGAGTGACCAAGAAGGGTTCGGGGATCAGGTTTTGGTAATTACACATTTAAGAAAATGTTATTTTCTTTAGTTTGGCTCAAAATGCAAAATAACTCTTAAAAAAGGAATTTTTGTGTATGCATGAACAGGAATATAATGATGAATGAACAGATATATATATATGATGCGATGGAATGATAATAATAAATAAATAGGCAAGATAAATCCTACTTAATTATTACAATATCAAAACAAATAAAATAAGGAGGATCTTTCCTCTAGCTCTTATGGGTACTAGAAAAAACACACATTCCCCCAAATAAACTAAAAATAAAATCATAAATAAAAAATTAATACAATTAAATTAAAATAAAAGGACTAAATATTGATAAAAAGATTTTTGGAGTTGATGCCCTTCAGAATGGTAGCTTGCGTATCCTATCCAATAGGAATCAAACCTCACATAGTTCTCCTTTCTTACGAAGAAGGGGTTTTAAAAAATATGTTGGTTTGCTTATTAACTTAATTCTAATTCTTAAATTAATAAGTGTTTAGATCTTTTCAGTTTTAGACCTAAAGAGAATTCTAGATCTGAATTTAGAATTTTTAAAAATAGGAAAGGGATTATACCTTTGCTTTTCTTGGCTTTTGAATGAATGGAACTAGTTTTGCTCCAGATCTCAACTCTACCTTGAATTTGAAGGAAACTTGGAATCTGGATCTAGAAGTAACAAGTGTGTGAGTATACGGACGAATTTATGCTTTGAAAACTGCTATGAAATCTCTTGAATTACTTTGAAATGCCTTGGAAGTCATCCTAAATGAGGCTGGAGGAGGCTCTTATTTATAGAGCTACCAGAGGAGGTTTCGGCGGTACGAACAGCGGCGTCAACGCGGTGCCGGTGGCATGGGTGGGACGGCCAATGCGCCGGCCGTCCGGGCGGCACGGCAGGCGTGCCACCCAACCGCCGGCCTTAACTTGGTGCCGCACATGGCGGCACGGTAGGAATGCCAGCGGTACAAAATGCGTGCCGCCTTCTGGGCGGCACTGCAAATGTGCCTCCCAGATGACAGCGCGCCACTTCATGCGGTTTGACCTATTTTCGTCCATTTCGGGCTCATTTTAGTTCCGATTCGAGCTTGGTTTGATCCTATAGGTTCATAACTGAAAGACGATCGACTGGAGGTGAAAGATTTAGGAAATTTATTTTTTCGATTGGGCGCTGCCCCCTTGACCCCTGCCCGCTAACCAGCTAGTGGGACTGCTGTATGCATAGCGCCTTATTCTTAGTAGGTGTCACACTGTAGCCGAATTAGGAGGTGTAATTTTGAGGGTTCATAGCTGCCCCCTCATCAAAATTGGCTTTAAGGAAAAGGTAATTCTGATGACAGTGAACCCTGTAAAGAAATGTAATGTCAGACTTTGGGCGATATCTGCTTGTGCTTATCATGCGTGAGGACATTTATGCCTTGTGCAAACTGAACCTCATGAAAAAGGACAAACCTGGTATGAACCTTTTGGGAGAGGGCCTATAGGATAAATGAGGTTTTGCCAATGGCTATTGGTTTGACCTTGGCGTTGGATGTGAGAATGGTGATCTTCAATTAAGGCTGTATGTTTAGCCTAATTGTTGGAGGTAAAGATGATTTGCTGAATTTTAATCAAGACTATCTGTTTTGCCTAGGCTTTGAAAGATTTGGAGATTTGGTCCACCTAGGAAATTCAAATTGGTTTAGCAAGGCCATCTATTTGGCCCTATTATTGGGGAGATTATGATTAAAGTTATCTGTTTGACTTTGATGTTTGGGAAGATTGGGATCAAAGCTATCTGTTTGGCTTTGGTGGTTGGGAAAGTTGGGATCAAAGCTATCTGTTTGGCCTTGATGTTAGAAGGATTAGGATCAAAGCTATCTGTTCAACTATGGTGTTGGGAGGATTAAGGTCAAAACTGTCTATTCGGCCTTATTGGCTAGGAAAGTTAGGATTAGAAGGATGGGTCAAAGCTATCTGTTCAACTTTGGTGTTGGGAGGATTAAGGTCAAAACTGTCTGTTCGGCCTTATTGGTTGGGAAAGTTGGGGTCAAAGCTATCTGTTTGGCTTTGATAGTTGGGAGGATTATAGTCAAAGCTATCTGTTTGGCTTTGTTGGTTGGGAAAGTTGGGATCAAAACTATTAGTTTGGCTTTGGTGTTAGAAGGATTGGGATCAAAGCTATCTGTTCGGATTTGATGTTAGATTTATAGAAGGTTATGTCTCTGAAAGACGAGGGGTGTGGGAATGTCAACATGGGTGGCTCGACTCAGTTTACCCATTGAAAGTTATGGTTGAGGATTAGTCCTTGTAGGGAAAGGTCTTGGCTAATGAGGGTAGGTCTGGTTTAGGAAATCCATTTGAAAGGCTTAGTTTGATTTTTCCTTAAGGGAGATCATAGGCTTCATAAATGAAAGCCTTTTGGGAGTGGGCTTTATTATGAAGGCTTTTGGGGAGTGGGCTTCATAGTGAAAGCTTTTGGATCTAAGCTTTATGGCGAAGGCTTTTTTTTTGGGAGTGGACTTCATGGTGAAGGCTTTTTGGGAGTGGGCTTCATGGTGAAGGCTTTTTGAGAGTGGGCTTCATGGTGAAGGCTTTTGGATCTAAGCTTCATGGCGAAGGCTTTTTGATCTAAGCTTCATAGCAAAGGCTTTTTGGGAGTGGGCTTCATTGTGAAGGCTTTTGGTTTAAGCTTCATGGCGAAGGCTTTTGGGTTTGGGCTTCTTGATGAAGGCTTTTGGATTTGGGATTCATGGCAAAGGCTTTTGGGTCATGTGCTTCTTAATAAAGGCTTCTTAGTTTAAAGGTAGGTTGAAACTTCTGAAAAGAATCATGAAGGTTGTATGATTTTGCTTTTTGTAGCATAAATCATAGAAAAGAGCAAGTTAAGCTTTTCTTGTTGTTTGAGATTGAAGAGACTCTTAGAGTGACACTTAATTGTAAATTGTACTAGTTGAAACAAAGAACCCTTAGGAATAGCTAAAGGGCCAGTGGAAAATAGACTGGAGATATGTATGAGGGATTGTGCCTTAGCTCTTTGAGCCAAGCGACAGGACAGATTGACAACAGATGATGACTTAGGAAGACATGCCCCTATTGTAGGATAAGGGCATAGAAGATTTTATATCCTTTAGAGAATAAACCTCTAGTTAGGAAGGATGACAGATTGATTGAAGATGATTTAACAACTTTGGACATGAGGGAAGATGACTTAGATGAGCTCTCTCTCTCTCTCTCTCTTTCTCAGCTCTAACTTTTGCCTAAGCTGCCCTTTTTAGGTTTTTAGCTTAGCGAGCTTGCATTTAGGAGAAAATATTCCACCATAATTTGGGCTGCTGCTTTGAGGGGCTCTGGCCTTTGAATTCTAGATTTGGCAAAGGTTGACCCTATTGAGGTGCATTGTTTGATTACCTAATGTACAATAGGTAATTCCATTTGATTTGCTCTTTATGCTTCAACTATTTGACCTTCTTTGATTAGGTACAATTGTTGATGGCACCTTAAATTCTAACATGTGCTAATAGTGGTGGATTTGACTGTTTGTTCATTTCTCTCTTTTTTCCTCTTTTTCTTTCTCTTTTTTTTCCTTTTTTTTTTTATGGCTCATCCATGCTAGACTAAACAAGGAAGATGAAAAGAAAATGTATGTTCATTACTACAAAGGAAACTTTATTGCAAGATGACAAAAGAAACCGTTATGGTCTACGTGAATAAAGAAAAATAAGACGACGGACTCTGACTCAAATTTGGACTCAAACTTGGACTGAGGTTTAGACTTGGAATTCAATCTCAGATAGGTCAGATTAGCTGAACTTGAACTACTCCATGACATGCCTTCTAAGGTTGAGGTAAGGTGGGGTTGAGTTAGGACTAGATTCCTCATCACTGTTCAGGTTGGTGGTGGGGAATTTAGCTTGAAATGATGTACTTAGGATGCAATCTTCAACTTTTGAAGCAGTTGCAACTAAAGCTCTGAAGGTGGGTAGGTATTGTGTTAACAAATGGGCTTTGTAGGTAGGAAGTAGAATCTTGACAATGATATCTACTTGTTCTTGCTCAATTGGCCTATTTACCTTTTGAGCAACTTTAGCCCTCCACCATGTAAGTAACATGGAGAAGGATTCAACTGGAAATTGCTTTGTGGTTTCTAAGTCCTTTCTTGTAATGTCCATTTCACTATTGTAGTGGTACTGTTCAACAAATGCCTTGCAAATGTCCTCCCAAGTGTATTTTTGGGTATCATCTAAGTTAATGAACCATTTTAGGGTAGGATCAGTAAGAGTTTGCTGAAAGAGTTGAGCAAGGAGCTCATTATTGATACCAAAGGGATGCATTGCCCCTACATACATCTTTAAATGGATCTTGGGGTAAGTGGTACCATCAAATTTGTCCAAATTCGGCATCTTGGACTTTGGTGGAACCCTTGCATTAGGAAATAAGCTCAGGGAGACTGTATCAACTAGGTTTTCTTTCTTCTTCAGATTCTTCATCGTTTTTTCCATGTGCTTCACTTTTTCCATGAAGGCTTTGAGTTCAGGGTTGACTTCCTTCCTTTGGAAAGGATCCGCAGGTCGGGAAATGAGAGTAGGGGTGAAATTTGGTGGCTGAACTATCATAGGTTAATAGAGTGAGTTGTTTCTGAGGAATTCAAGTAATGAAATAGGTAGTGGTGGAATGATGTCGGTGTTTGCAGGTTTTTTGTCTTTGGATTCAACTCTGGAAGTGGATCCATAAATAGGATAAAAGGCGGGTTTTGGGTCAGTTTGAATGGTTTTAGGTCAGTTGGGTTTTGAGCCAAGGAGGCCTGTTCTAGTATGGTATGGACATCCTCCATGATAGCCCTCCTTTGGGCTTTGAGCATGTCTTGGACAAGGGCTTATTACCTCTTCATCATAGTTTCTTGGTGTTCAGAAAGTTTAGCAAAAAGCTCATCAAAGATTTCATCAGCTATGGTAGCAGTGACTTCATCTCCGATAACAGACATTTTGTCAATCTTTGAAAAGGAAAAGGAACTGGGTTAGTATTGAACTTTGGAAAATAGGGTTATGGGGAGGTGTGTCAAACCAGAGGATCCTAGGTTTAATGACAATGGATGACAGTGTCTTGTGGTTAGGTTGATGGTGTATGGGTAAAGATGAGGGTATAGGTGTATGATGTTAGCTAGGTATGTATTTAGCTAAGGGAGCTAGGTCAGATTTTAGCTTTAGGTGGCTAGATCAGATTTTAGTTTTGTGTGGCTAGGTCAGAATTTAGCTTATGGTGGCTAGGTCAGATTTTAGCTTTAAGTGGTTAGATTAGAATTTAGCTTTGGATGATTGGGATTGTGATTGGTTTACCATGGGCTTAAGGATAGAGTGACAATGGGTTTTGGGATTAGGTATAGATGTACCATGGATTTGGATGTTGGGTGGACCATGGGTTTGGTGATAGTTGGATAATAGGTTAGATTAGATCATGAGCTTAGATGGGCCATGGGCTTGGATAGTGATGTAAGAGATGAAACTTAGTCAGCATTTAGTTTGGGTAAGGATAAGAGTGATGCTAAGTCAGTATTTAGCTTTGGTAAGGATGGTTGTGAATAATGCTATATCAGTGTTTAGCTTGGGTAAGGACTATGAAAAATGAAAGCTAGATCAGTGTTTAGCTTGGGTAATAGTTGTGAAAGATGAAAGCTAGGTTAGTGTTAAGCTTCGATAAGAATTATGAAAGATAAAGCTATGTCAGTGCTTAGCTTGGGCTAGGTTAGTGTTTTAGCTTGGATAAGAATTATGGAAAACGATGAGGGTACCATAGATGGGTTTATTTTTACCATGAGTTTGACATGGGTTTGGATAGGACTGGACTATGGGTTTTGGGTGAACAATGAGTTTTCGGTTTTGACCATGGGTTTAAGTGGACCATGGGCTTTGGGTGTTGACCATGGGTTTAGGTGGACCATGGGCTTTGAGCTTTTAGGTGTTAACCATAGGTTTAGGTGGACCATGGGCTTTGGGTGTTGACCATGGGTTTAGGTGGACCATGGGCTTTAGGTGTTGACCATGGGTTTAGGTGCACCATGGGCTTTGGGTGTTGACCATAGGTTTAGGTAGGTGTTGACCATGGGTTTAGGTGGACTATGGGCTTAGGTGGGTGTTGACCATGGGTTTAGGTGGGTGTTGACCATGGGTTTAGGTGTTGACCATGGGTTTAGATAGACCATGGGCTTTGGGTTTTGACCATAGGTTCAGGTGGACTATGGGTTTTGGGTGTTGACCATAGGTTTAGGTGGACCATGGGCTTTAGGTGTGAAGGTGTTTGGATAGGTTTTTGACTCTTTATAAGGTTCAAGCTATGTATGCATGTATGCATGAATGAAAAGGTTTCATGATGATGATATAACAAGTTCAGTATTATGGTACATAAAATCCTAAAGGAAGGTTCTATGAGTCATTACATAAAAGGGTTAGGGTGGTTTAAAGGGAACCCATCACAATAGAGATGCGATATACCTAACCACATGTGAGACAAGGAGCCTCACGTGAGTCCAATGGTACGTGCACACTCGTTACACCTCTAAAAGGATTAGAGGATACATTATGGGCTAGATGATTTCACTATCGGCAAGCAGACCTAAGGAAGGTTGCCCACTCGATGTTACTTTCTATCGTTTGTTTTCCTAGGAAGCTAGGGTTTTCTAGACAAGGAGTCTGATGTTGTGATGCATGAAAGAGTTATTTTGCTTTTAAAGGCAAACTTGGTATTATACCAAAAGTAATCCACTTTATCTTTTATTTGAAAAATATTTTATGTCCCTAGTGGAGTCGCCAACTGTGAGGCCTTGCCCGAGCACCTGTCCAATCCGCCGAGGGATCGAAATGCTCTTCGGGAGAAACTCCACGATTGGAACTTGCTGTGAGTTCGAAAAATTGATTTTTGTAATGTGACAGTTGAAAAGTGAGTCACCACTTTAATTTATTTATTTTGATTGGGAAAATTAAAGAAAACCCAACATGATTGACTCTAAAATTTGATTTATCCCAATGGGAAAATGCACCAATCCACGAGTGACCAAAGAGGGTTCGGGGATCAAGTTTTGGTAATTACACATTTAAGAAAATGTTATTTTCTTTAGTTTGGCTAAAAATGTAAAATAACTCTTAAAAAATGAATTTTTGTGTATGCATGAACAGGAATATAATGATGAATGAATAGATATATATATATATATATATATATATATATATATATATATATATATATATATATATATATATATATATATATATATATATATATATATATATACATATGATGTGATGGAATGATAATAATAAATAAATAGGCAAGATAAATCCTACTTAATTATTATAATATCAAAACAAATGAAATAAGGAGGATCTTTCCTCTAGCCCTTATGGGTACTAGAAAAAGCACACATTCCCCCAAATAAACTAAAAATAAAATCATAAATAAAAAATTAATACAATTAAATTAAAATAAAAGGACTAAATATTGATAAAAAGATTTTTAGAGTTGATGCCCTTTAGAATGGCAGCCTGCGTATCTTATCGAATAGGAATCAAACCCCATGCAGTTCTCCCTTCTTGCGAAAGAGGGGTTTTAAAAAATATGTTGGTTTGCTTATTAACTTAATCCTGATTCTTAAATTAATAAGTTTTTAGATCTTTTCAGTTTTAGACCTAAAGAGAATTCTATATCTGAATTTAGAATTTTAAAAATAGGAAAGGCCTTTGCTTTTCTTAGCTTTCGAATGAATGAAACTAGTTTTGCTATGGATCTCAACTCCACCTTGAATTTGAAGGAAACTTGGAATCTGGATCTAGAAGCAATAAGTGTGTGAGTATACGAACAAATTTATGCTTTGAAAACTGTTATGAAATCTCTTGAATTGCTTTGGAATGCCTTGGAAGTCATCCCAAATGAGGCTAGAGGAAGCTCCTACTTATAGAGCTGTTAGAGGAGGTTCCGATGGTACAGACACCGGCGTCGGAGCGGCGCCAGTGGCATGGGTGGCACGGCCGACGCGCCAGCCATTCGGGCGGCATGGCAGGTGTGCCGCCCGACCGCCGGCCTCAACTTGGTGCCGTGCACAGCTGCACGGCAAGAACGCTGGCAGCACGAAATGCGTGCCACCTTCTGGGCAACACGGCAAATGTGCCTCCCAGATGACAGCACGCCAATTCGTACTGTTTGACCTATTTTTGTCTGTTTTGGGCCCATTTCAATTCTGATTCGAGCTTGGTTTGATCCTATGGGTTCGTAACTAAAAGATGGTCAACTGGAGGTGAAAGATTCAAGAAATTTATTTTTTCGACGGGGAGTTGCCCCCTTGACCTCTGCCCGCTAATCGGCTAGCGGGACTACCATATGCATAACGCCCTATTCTTAGTAGGTGTCAAACTACAGCCAAATTAGGAGGTGTAATTTTGAGGGTTCATAGGGTCTATCACTAAACATTTTGGCAATCTAACCCATCTAATTCTCTAAATTATGAATGGAGGCCTATTGATCTCTAAGTGCTGTCTTAGCTACCTTATGCCTCTGATAAGAAGACTCAATGAATTTCTCCATCATCTCTTCCAAATGAGTCTTCTTAGGTGGAACTTGCTGATATTGATGTTGCTACTGAAATCTAGGTGGAGGTCTTGGGTTAGATTAATTACTCCATGTGAAATTTGGATGGTTCCTCCACCTCAAATTATATGTATTGCTGTAAGGGTTGTTATGTTGTTGTTTAGGCACGTTGCCAACATAATACATTTCCTCCTGCCTAGCAAAATTATTATCATTTTGGCAATCCTGGCTTTGGTGTCCACCCCCACACCAATCACATGACATCACCTGAACTGACTTCCCTGAAGATGAAGCTAAGGAATCCATTTTTCTGTTCATGGCTTCAAGTTGAGCAGTCAATGCAATAATTGGGTCCACTGATGTGAACCACCCCTTTCAATCCTTCTCTGATCTCTAGAGACTTACCATTGATAGTTTGTGAGAGCCATGTCTTCAATCAAGTCCCTTGCCTCTTCAGGTGTCTTATTATTAATAGAACCACCGATTGCCGTATTAATAAATTGCTTGCTTATATAGTTCAAACCATTGTAAAAGGTTTGAATCTAGAGCCATAGTGGAAGGCCATGATGTGGACACCTCCTTAACAAATCTTTAAATCTTCTTATGCATTATACAGGGTCTCACCATCTTGCTGAAGAAAGGATGAAATGTCGTTCCTCAACTTGGCGGTCTTGGATTCTAGGAACTTCTCTGCCAATTGACCCCATATAGTGAAAGTGTCAGCTGAGAAAGATTTGAGCCACTTCTTTGGTTTGTCCCGGAGTGAAAAAGGGAACAATCGTAATCTAATCACATCATTTGAGACATTGTTTATCTTGAATGTATCACAAATTTCTAAAAAATTGTCAAGATGAGCATTAGGGTCTTCATCTAGGAAGCCATCAAATTGGCAAGTCTACTGCACCATTTATATCACATTCAGCTTGATTTCAAAGTTGTTTGCAATGACTAGCAGCCTCTATATACTTGAATCAACCCTATTGAGAGTGGGCCGTGCATATTCATGCATGGTTCCTGGCTGGTATTATGCCATTACTTCAACCTCTTTTTCTGAATTAATATCGTCCAAGTCAGCTACCTCCTCTACCAAAGCTAGTTCCCATTCCTCTTTTCCCTTTTGTCTCAAAGTTTTCTCTAGCTTTGGATCAAATTCAAGTAAATTGGAGGAACTAGCTTTGGTCATAAATAGAAAAAAGTACCTAAAATGACAACGAGCAAGCAAAAACAATTGTTAAAAACAAATAAAATAAAAACCAAATCAATAATCTCAATTGAATTGCTAATATTGAAAAGCATTATCCCCAGCAATGGTGCCAAAAACTTGATGCGTATTTTGCAAGTGTACAAATTGCACAAGTAATATAGTAGTGAGTGAGTTATCATTCCACTGGAGATAAGGTTGAAATACTAGCTCAAATGTTGATTGTTGTGTAGTTAATCAAAAGTTTGAGTAATATTTAAATTGAAATAACTAAACTAAATTAAAAACTTAACTAAAATAACACAAGTGAATTGCAAGAGAAAAATTGATGATGAAGCTACCTAGATATTTGAATCCTCCTAGATCTCATATGTATTTCATGAATGGACACACAACTAAACCAAACATCATATCAAATTTGAATTCTACTAAGTTAGATTGAAACCTCTCTTGAGTGATTCAATCCCTAATTACTAAGTATTATAAAAGGAATCTCTTCTCAATTTATAATTAAATAGAAACAACATTAAAATTAAGGAACCATAAATCAAAGAATCTTGTAGGTCTATCTTTAGCACCCCAATCAATTCTCAACCTTTATGAGTGATCAATTCTAGCTAAGCTTTTTGAAGTCGATTAGGAAGAAAACTAATTCCAATTATGAAGCATGCAATTGACAATTAGAAATAACAAAGACAAATCATAAAGATAATTCAATCCAGATGAATGATTTAATTGATTAAAAACACATTCAATCCATATAAAGTAATCTAGGATTCATCAAATACCTAGGTATGAAAAATTTAGTTCATAATGAAAAAGTGACAAGAATTAAAGATAAAAGCAAGAGAAATCAAACAATCCATAATGGATGAATGATAATCCAAACTTGAATCTTCAAACTTTGACTTGAAACTTGAAGAACTTTGATCTTCCCTTTTAATTTTCACTGCAAAACTCCTTTCTTGGCCTTATGAAAACTGCTATTCAAAATAAAATTTTGGATCCCCCTAAATTCTGTCTAAAATTAGCTTTTATGCCCTGGAATTTAGCTTGACATGGCTAGTGACACGCCTATGTTGCTGGGCATGTCAACGCTCTAAATGCATAGCTCTCACCTCTTAAGATCCAGCAATGACATGGGTAGTGACATGCCTATGTCGCTAGGCATGTCAATTGAAAATTTGTCCAAAAATGCATAGTTTGTCGATTTTATTTGCACTTCTAGTTCAATTAACCAAGGCATTGTAAAACATAAATGATTTATGGAAATACTCTAAAAAACACTTGAACAAACAAATTAAACTCAATTTAATAATAAAATGCTCTAAAAACAGGAGGTAAAATATAGCCAATTATATACTTATTAGGAATCATAAGGTGAGTAAACATTATGTTCATATTTCAAGTGTAAGTTATCATGATATTATATTGCCAAAGGACAATTGGTCCAAAACTAATATTGTTTATTCAATGATAAGAAAGAACCTTTGTAATTGTTGCCTTACCTTACCTTTTTTCTAGAACTACACTGTTATCTATCTTTTGTTCAATAAGCTAAACTACCATTGCTATTATGTTACATGTGATTGCATGCTATTGATATAAGTGATTGCCATTAGCTTTAGCTATGGCTTCTATGAACCCTTTATGCAGAAATCCTCATGTCGATGTGGGTAATCATTTCCTGTGCATATGATCTTAGCCCGATGGATAGGGGTGGTGTATCCACTTTAGTTAAAAGGGGCGGTTCTAGCGGTGAAGCCTAATTAGTTTCATAACTCTTTATAAGTTATAAGTTGGGAGTTGGAATTTGGTATAATGCCACCTCTCCTTTGAGTGAATGAGCCAATGGCCATCAACTTTATAAGTTATAAGTTCATAAGTTTATTTCTGTGAACCTTGCTAAATTGCAAACCATGAATTTATGAATTATAGACCCTTATAAAGGGATATGTGTTATTGGTCAAGTTGTATTGTTTACTCATTGAGATCATCTATCTCACCCCCTTTTTCCTTGTGTGGTTCTAGGTGAGCAATTTTAGGAGGCAAGGTGTTAGCTCAAGCAATGTCACATCCCATTTTAGGAGATATGATGGTCGTAGAACATGAGGAGACATAAGGTCACCCACACCCGTAGAACCCACTTATGAACATGTAATAATTTCCTAAGATAGTAGTGAATCTTATGCATTAACTTAATAAAACCTTTTTATAAAGCAAAAACCTTAAGTTGCAGAAGTTAAAAACATACTTTAATACAATTCATAAGAAAATAATAATAAGACTCTGAGTAAATTCTCCAAAATAATATTCTAAAATAAAATTCCCATGATAACTCCTGGAGCATTTAAGGTCTCATCATAGTATGGTATTATTATAACTCTGACAAGGAAATTTTCCAAGTGGAGTGGGTAGCTTGAATGATCACCTTGCCTCCTCATAATGCTCACCTAGAACCACATAAAGAAAAAGGAGTGAGATAGATGATCTCAATGAGTAAACAATACGACTTATACAATAACATATACCCCTTAGAAGGTTTCATAGCTTATAGTTCATAATTTATGATTCACGGTTCATGGCTTGCAATTTAACAAGGTTTACAAAAATCAACTTATAACTCATAACATATAGAGTGAAGGTTGGTGTCTTGTCCACTTGAAACATAATATAGAGCGAAGGCTGCTGCCTTATCCACACATAACTTATAACATGTAAAGTGAAAGCTGCTGCTATATTCACACATAACTCAAAACATAATTCATAACATGTAAAGATAATAGTAGCATTGAAGAATACAATCACATGTAACATAATAGCAATAAAAGTTTAGCTTATTTAACAAAATATGAACAACAGTGTAGTTCCAAAAAAAAAAATATATAAGTTAGGGTAATAATCATAAAGGTATTATCATTGGATAATCAAAAACGATTTTGGACCAATTGTCCTTTGGCAATCCAAGCATATAAAGAAATCATTAAAATAAAAAAGAACTTGGGTTTCAAGATATCAAAGGTTCACAAAAATGATAACTTATACTTGTAACTTAAAACATAATGTTTACTCACCTTATGGTTCCTTTGCTCCTAATACTCGTTGCCCTACTAATTGTCATTTGGCAACCCAAGTTTAACAAATAAATCATATAATTGAATTTAAAATGAAGAGAACTTGGGTTTTAAGAAGTCCTAAAGGTTCCCATAACATAATCATGATACCTTGCACTTGTAATAATAGCGTAATGTTTACTCGCCTGGTGGTTCCTTTGCTCCTAATACTCATTGCTTTGAACCTCTAAAACTCCTCAAGTTCTAACATAATATTTAATTCAATACTTAGTATTTATTTACTTATCATGTTATCTTATCCCATAACTACCCTATGCACATATAACATTCACATACACTTAGAGTTGCACATAGATGTGCCCTCATCACTTGTACATAACATGTTGACTTTAAAAAGTCTTGCCCATTTAGCCTTCCTAGGCTCATATAAAAACACATTTTAAATCATACCAATACTTTTCTCAAGTCAAGCATAATATCATGATCTTTATATCAATTCACTTTAACAATCATCTTAGTACACTTGACACTTCCATATATGTCAACTTATCAATAGCCTTTCAAGTGTCATGCCTATTTCTTATGCCCAATTTATTCAATTAATCTCCTTATCAATTCAAGATCATAAATTCATTATTGAATCATCATAAATCCTATTTCCATATTACCCAATCACATTCACAATGCAATCGCAACATAAGGTTAAGATACCTCAAGTAAACCAAATTGTCTCTAGCCTTGTCTAGAGTCATTCCTTCAACCAACATGCAATTTAACCATTTATCATTCATTTATACATGCCAATAATCACTAAAATACATTACATAAAATTTATAGACATTGGAATAAGAATCCCAAGGTAGGCCGAATGCCCCATAAAAGAGAAAAATTGAATTTTCTTACTTCTCTCACTTTCCGTCTATTATAGTAATATGTAGAAACATGGTTTGAATCAAGATTTTTTTCATGTAATAAAAAAAAATCATTATGGCATATGAACATGAAGGAATCAACACATAAATAGATCCATATGCGTGAAAATTTCTAACTTCAGGTTTTAGGATGAAAAACCATGAGTTTTCGTATTTCTGGTATTTTCTGGTCATTACAGTAATATGTAAGCATGTGATTTAAACTATTATTTTTTATTCAATCACAATAAATATTAGTTAAGAACATCAATACACACAAATTAGCAGCCATAGATGTTTCTTACACATGAAAATTCTAAGTTTAGGGTTTAGAGTGAAAATTATGAGTTTTCTTGCTTTCCGCGCTTTCTGTTCATAAACACATGATTTAAATCATTATTTCCCATCAAAACATAACAAATATCAATACATAATTCCACCATGCACAAATTGATAGCCATATCAATATAAAACCATGAAATTTTCTAACTTTTAAGTTATAAGACAAAAACCTTGAATTTCTTTATTTTCTGAAACTTTTCGCTCATTATAGTAATATGCAGAAATATGTTTTAATTCTATATTTTTAATCTAAACACATTAAAAATCCATTTAGAATACAAATATGTAGAAGTTAACCCCCCCCCCCCCTCCCCCCTTTAGTGTTTATACATGAAAATTTCAATTTTGAGTTGTAGGATTCACATTTGGAGAAATCACGTAGAGAGGTTGGTGTACGGTAGAAAAATTGATTTCTCTCTCATGGATTCACCTAGGCTAAATTTTATCAATAAAAATCAATAAATAATCAGTTTAAAATAATTTTCCCATGATTAGTTTCATAAAAATCAAATAGCAAATTGAAAGAAAATGAAAAACTTATGAAACAGTCGCGAAATCGCAAAGTTTAAAGGTATTTTGTGAATTTTGGTAGAGAGAATAATTTTGAGAGAATTTTTCTGCCAAAATAATGAAATCACAGAATAGTGGCTGCTGAATTAAAGGGCTGGCCAAAATTCCCTTTAAATATTTAGGGTTTTGGACAATTTCCAAGTTTACTCTCAATGAGCTAGGTTAGGAGTGTTTTTGTGTAGTCGGTTTTTAGGTATTTGGGTTTTTTATTTTATTTTGGGGCTGATTATAGGTAATTAAAAATAAAATATTTTTCTTATTATTTCATGAAAATTTTCCCCAAAAAATTTATTTAAAAATATTTTTAAAATGCTCATAAAAATTATTTTATGTTTAAAAATCGCTTTGTGCATGAAAATTCAATTTATGTGAAATAAATATTTTTATGCTTACGAATTTCATATAAATCACTTATTTCACCGTAATAATTCATATTATGCATATTAGTTTTAATCTAACATGTCACATACTCATTAATCACAGAAGGCATGAATTTCCATAAAAACACACATTTAGTCCTAATAGTAAACTCTTCAAGCAAATTGGTCATGAAAACTCTTAGGAGAGGTGTGGGTTGTTACGAGCAACCTAGTCTGCTTGGGAGATTTCCTTGTCCGAGTCTTTTATTATTCTATGATATGGAGAGTCTCTTAGTTGCACCAGGAGTCTTATTTTGGAATATTATGTTTGATGATTTGTTTTGGAGTCTTTAAAATATTCTTTTCTTATAAATTGTATTTAAAGTATATTTTCACTATTCTTCTTCAACTTAAGATTTTCCTTTATAAATGGTTTAATTAAGTTAATGCATGAGATTTGGTCTGATACTAGGCAATGTTTTCATATGCATGAGTGGGTTCTATGGGCATGGGTGACCTTATATCTCCCTATATTCTAGGACTATCATATCTCTAAAATTAGGATGTGACAATCACACACTTATCATGGATGATAACAAAGGTAATGGTCTTCTTGATTAAAGGTGCCAGTCAATAATTCGATGATCATGAACATATTTAAAGTATCTATGCAAGAATGATCTGTCTCTCATATTCTCAACTCTTTGAGAATAGATCCTCTTATAGAATACTTTAGGAATACACACACACACACACACACACACACATATATATATATGTATATATATATGTATATGTATATGTAATATGTATATATATGTGTGTGTGTGTATATTTATATATACATACATATATGTTTGTATATATATATATATGTGTGTGTGTGTGTGTGTGTGTGTGTGTATACACACATATATATGTGTATATATGTATATATACACATATGTGTATATATATATATATATATATATATACGCATATAGGTATATATATATATATATACACACATATGTGTATATATACATATATATGTATGTACATATACACACATATATATACATATATACATATACACACATATATATGTATATATGTGTGTATATATATATATCTATGTATATATATATAATATATGTGTATATATGTACATATACACATATGTGTGTGTGTATATATATATATATATATATATATATATACACATATATGTGTATATATATATATACACACATATGTGTATATATACATATATACACACATATATGTATGTATATGTACACACACACACAATATATATATATATATATATATATATATATATATCAATCTCCCACTTGCACTAAAGCCAATCAGTACAGTATTTATGTCCCATCTTCTCAAGATGAAAGTCTAAATGTTGCTGACTCATTACTTTAGTTAATGGATCAGTTGTGTTATCAACTGATGCTATTTTTTGCATGGTAATCTCACATTTTCCAATGATTTTTTTTATACTATAATATCGGCTTTCTATGAGTTTAGATTTCTTGTAAGACCTAGGTTCCTTTGCCTTAGCTATGGGTCCGTTATTGTCGCAATGGAGAGGAACAGGTGACTAAATAAAAGGAACAACTCCTAGTTTTATTATAAACTTTTGAATCCAAATAGCTTTTTTTACAATAGCCAATGCAGTAATATACTCGACTTCTATAGTGGAATCTGCAGTAGTTGACTGCTTGAAACTTTTTAGCATGCTACTTTTCCATTACATATAAACCCAAACCCAGAGATAGACTTTCTATCACCATCTAACTGAAAGTCAAAATTTATAAATTCGTCTATCCTCAAGTTACCTCTTCCATGTATCAAAACTAAATCCTCAGTCCTTTTCAAGTACTTGAGGATAGCTTTGACTATAATCTAGTGATCTAATCCTATATTGGATTGATATCTGCTAGTCAAACAACAATGTATGCGATACTAGGCCTAGTACACAACATGGCATACATTATGCTTCCAATTGCCGAAGTTTATGGAACCTTGGCCATATGTTCCCTTTCTCCAGGTGTCTTAGGAGATATAGCCTTAGAAAGGAGGATACCATTCCTTACATGCAATCTGTGATGGAACACCTTTTCTAATCAAGTATATTGAACCGTTTCAACACCTTTTCTATGTACTAAAGACATAACAAGCTATTTGTAATGCAAATCACCATAAGGAGATAGGCAGGTTGGTATTGCTTATTATTGAATGCACCATATCCAATAGGATACAATTTCTCCTTTTAGACACACTATTTAATTGTGGCATTCCAAGAGGAGTTATTTATAATATTATGCCATTTTACTTTAAGAAGTCTTTAAATTTGAAACTTAAGTATTCACCGCCTTAATCAAATAAAAGGATCTTAATGCTTTTTCCCATTTGTTTTTCAACCTTATTCTTAAATTCTTTGAACTTTTCAAATGATTCATGTTTATGTTTCATCAAATAAATGTAACCTAATCTCGAAAGGTTGTTAGTAAATGTGATGAAATATAAATACCCTTCTCTAGACATTTCACCAAATGGTCCACATACATCACTATATATGAGTTCCAAAATTTCTTTAGCTCTTTCACTTTGTCCTACAAAGCATGACCTAGTCATTTTACCTTAGATGCAAGATTCATAAGTTGGAATAGGTTCACCACCCATTGAGTCTAGGATCCCTATTTTCTCCAACTTTAGAATCCTATCTTCTACTATATGACCTTGTGTAAGATGCCAAATTAATTTTAAATTAGAGTTAAGTTTTATCATGGAATTAATATTACTTGGAGTAATTTTGTCATTACCATTATCCAAATAATATAGACCATCAAGTACATAACCCATGCCAATAATTCTATTACCATAATAGATTTAAAAAACGCATGTCTTAAATAAGAGTTCATAACCTATACTAGTTATACTAGTTATAGAAATAATATTCTTAAAAGCATTAGGTACATACAAAATGTTTTTTAATAACAAAACATGATCAACAAGATCAATTGAAGTAGATCCAATAGCCTTTGCCGCAACACTTGCTCCATTTCTAGGCTTTATGATGACCTCTTCCTTTTCCAAACTTCTACTGCTTATCCTCACCTACATAAAAGCACAAAGATGAGAACTTGCACCACTATCAAGTATCCAAACAATTGATAAACTATTAGACACTGTAACAACCCACACCCACCCTAGGAGTTTTCATGGCCAATTTGTTTGACTTAGAACTATTAAAGCTAAGTGTGTGCCTTTATGGGTATTTATGTGCTATGTGATTGATGAGTATGTGGCATGTTAAATTAATTTTAATATGCATAATATGAATTATTATCGTGAAATGAATGATTTACATGAAGTTCACTAGCATAAAATAAATTATTTTTTATAAAATAAATTTTCATGTAAAAAGGTAATTTTTAAGCATAAAATCATTTTACGAGTATTTTAAAATAATTTTTAAATAAATATTTTGTGTTCAGCTCAAAATAACCTATCAAAAAGCGACCTGCAAGTATACAAGGCAATTGAAGTATATTGAAAGCACCCAATGTCGTATCTCTCAAGGAATTGCAAATGGAAATATTTGTTTTGGTTAAAAGCAAATTAAATGAAAATAGTTTGAATGTTTTGAAAATAAATAATTGCAAAACAAGAAATTAAAAGAAAATGTAGATTAAGATGCAGTAAGTTTTAAAACAATGAATGAATGATGCTTAGGGTTTGTATTCAGCTTATCAATCATTTATGATCATGAATATATCCAATTAATTATCCTAAAGTTTTAATTTCTAATAATTCAAAGAATAGAACTCAATCTAATAGCTTTCGCATTGATAGAAATCATTTTATCAAATTATATATCAAAAATTAAAACCTAATCTTAAAACTTATATTTCTAATTCGTTTTAAGATCCAAAAGGAATGAGATCCAGAATTGAACTTCAACTCTCGTTCCTTTATCCAAAACCTAAGTCAATCAATTTAATTAGGGATAAAAATAATTAAATGAGATTATATTCAATTCCATATCATGAACACCTCATACAAACCCTAAACAAGGATGAAATTAGCTCATGGGAAATAAAGAAATCATCATAATCTTATTATAATCAAAAGTATTCATTAAATCAATTCTATCAATTCAATAATCCAAAAGAATTATAAATAAGAATTAAACCACACTAATAAATTCGTTTTATTCGATTCAATCTCTTGAATCTTCACAAAGGAATTCCCAAGAACAAAATTCTCCTCTAAGTGTTGAAATTTAAAAACTAAAAAAATTCAGAAAAGAAAATTAGAAGAAAAGATATTCTCCCCTCAAAATCCCTAAAATCAAGATTAAAATCTAGATCCCCTTAAAACTAATCTTTTTCTTCCTTTTATATCAGACAGCTCTCTCCTTCTTATATAAAATCTTTCCTCTTCTATTTATACTTTCCTAAATGACCTAAGGTTAAAAATCTCTAAAAAATTCAGATTAAAAATGAGTTTCAGCTTAAGAATAGTTCAGCGGGCGCTGGGATGTTGCAGCTAGGCGCTGGAGTAATTCAAGGCTGATAAGAGGAGAGCTATTATGGGCACTGAGACATACAGATGGGCGCTGGGGTAGGAAGGCTGGCAGGCTGGCACTCTGCTACACGCATTGGAGCTCCTATAAGGTGCTGCTGGGACTACTACTGCTGCTGCTGGTAGCCTAGAAGTTGCTATGCGCGCTGGGGATTACTTTTGCTGCTGCTAGGTGCCAAGAAGCTACTGCATGGAGCCTAGAAGATATTGCATGGCACTGTTGGAGCGTGCTGATGGCTTGTTGCTATGTAAGGCTACTGTGCCATGGCATTCCTCCTACTATACCGTCTTTACTCCAAACTTCCATCTTTTTAATTATTTAATGCAACTAAAAATAACTTAACAAACATAATAAAAACATCTTAAAATTATAAAAATAAATTATAAATTAACAATTAAAATAATAAAAAATAAGATAAAATTATGACAAAACAACTATTCCATACTTAGAAATTTGCTTGTCCTCAAGCAATAATCATGGCATAGAATAGGAAGTCAACAATCATCAAGCAATCTAAGTATTCATAAAGCAGCAACCTTAGTAAAAGTACTTCAAATGTATGCACAAGTTTCCTCTTCTAAGGAATTAGTTACCTCCAAACAAAGCTTAACATGATAGACCACACACTCAACTAAGTGTTTCTCTCAAGTTGCAAAGAATAATCGCTCAAAACCAAAATTGAAGGCAATTTACCATAAACTTGCTTATTAATCTAATCTCCACCACTAATTTAATTCAAGGCATCAATCAAAAGGTCTTTCATTTGATTGTAATGGGGCTAGGGTAATGGTAGGAAAAAGAGAAAAATAAGTTTATCATTAAGTTATTGAGCATTCAAAGATCAAATAACAACTTGAAACACTCAAAGAAACACTATTTCCCAATTTCTTCACAAACTCATTGCAAAATCTTTCCATATTCTATATAACCACACTTGTAATGCAATTCATATGTTCAAAGATAATAGACTTCATTAAAAACTTTCTCTTTTTTATTTTATTGGGATTTTTTTATTATTTATTTATTTATTTATTTTTTTGCAAAATGAAGTCTATAATATCATGATATACATAAGAACATGTTCCCTAAGACAATATGTTCTCTCACCCCACACTTAAAAACTTTACTTGACCTCCAGCAATATCAACACACTTAATTTTCAAGAAAGTGATTTTCAAATGCTCAAAAACCTCAATGATGGACAAAACAGATGAAAATTACAGTGAAAGGATAAGTTAAATTAGGTGTTATAAGTTAAATTATGTATTTCCAAAGAAAAGGTCAAGGCTCAAAGTGGCTCACTAAAGGAAATAAACCTTCAAGGTTGGCCATTTAAGTTAAAGCCTAATGCCTTAATCATTTTAATGCCTGAATTGAAATTAACATGTGGTCTCAAAAAGTATACCTAAGCAAGCTCTAGAGATGCACAATCAATATGGTACACACAATATGGCAACAAAGAAAAAGTGTTTGGGCTCAAATATTCTCACCATGGTAAGGTAAAGTCTATCATGCTTTGCAATGAAATAGAGGCAAACAAAAACATTTTAAGATCATATCAAGTGCAAAACATTTGAAACATTTAAACTTGAGATTGCTAGCAAAATTTTCCTTAAATCACAAGACAATTTATTTAATCCTTCAATTATGCCATGTCATCAACTTAAAAGACAAAACAAATTTCATAGATAGAAGTAGGTAAAACACAAAATCATAATTTTAAAAAATAGAATTGTAAAGATAATGATGGGCTGCCTTCCATCGAGTGCTTCTTTAACATCATCTTAGCTAGACATTTTTGAAGACGTTAAGGAACCTTAAATTCCTTAAATTTTTCCATTCCCTCAAAATGTGGTTTAACTCTCTGACCATTAACTCTAAAAATTTTATCTCTACGAATGTTAAACAAATCTACTACTCTAGAGGGATGTACTGCATTCACAATAAAAAGACCACTCCAGTAGGGTTTAGATTTACCTGGATTGTGATGCCACCACGAGTTATAGAGTAGTACTTTCATACCAAGTTCAAGGGACTTTTGGACATGGCTTTTATTACAAAGAGGTTTGGCCCGTTTCTTGAACATTTGAGAGCTCCCATACATTTCTTCCTTGAGCTCAACCAACTTAGATACCTGCAACATTTTTTTATCATAGGATCCTTGCAAGAAAACATCTTTGACAGTAGAATTAAAGGATTCAATAGAAGGGCATTCCTCAATAATTGATGTGGTAGGGACAGATAATTTATTAAAAATGGAAAATTCAACAGTTTGGCCCAAAATAATCATAGTCAATTTCCCATTTTTAACATCAATCAAAGTATTAGTAGTTGCCATAAAAGGTCTACCCAATAAGATATGCAATTCTGACCTATTAGACAACTCATCTCCCATGTCCAACACCACAAAATCAACAAGCACTAACATACCTTTAGCCTTTTCATCACTACCCATACTAAGGTTGATGACAAAACTACCAGGGTCCTTAACAAATCTTCTCTTAACAAATCTTAACAAATCTTCTCTTAAAGCAAGAAAGGAATTTTCAAGCTGTTTAGGAGGCTCAGCAAGCCCAGTTCAAAGAGCAGAGACAGTCCATTTTGGAGAAGGTTCAAGCTATGATGAGTCAAGTCAGCCTTAGCTTAAATACTGCACCAATCCAAACCATTCCTAGCATGACCCAAGCTGTTGCAAATACCACTTTTTCCCCCAATGTCCCTATTTACTTGACTAATAAAGGAAAGGCTACAGTTGATGCCCCTTGCATTCCAAATATCATTTCACCCTCTGTCATAATTCTAGATGTTCATCACCTATCACTTCCCAAATACCAAATGTCACTTATTCTGTCACTCCTTCTCCTTTGAATCTTTTTCAAGGAAAGGAATTTTCTTCCCATATGAATACTAAAGCCTTAATGGAAAAATTTGAAGCTATGGAAAAAACCCTCAAAAACATTAAGAAACATGATGATGTGATTGATGCAAGTTCTTTAGCTCTCTTTCCTAATGCCAGAGTTCCACCAAAGTTCAAAATGCCAATGCTAGATAGATTCAATGGGACAACCTACCCTAAGACACACTTGAAAATGTATGTGGGGGCAATGGCTCCTTTAGGGGTTGATAATGAGCTCCTTGCCCAATTGTTTTAACAATCTCTAACTGGAACTACTGTAAGATGGTTTTTAGACCTGGATATAATTAAGAAAAGGACTTGGAATGATATCTGCAATATATTTGTTAAGCAGTATGAGTACAACATTGAAGTGGATATCACAAGGAGAGATCTAGAGACTACTAAGCAGAACCCGAAGGAATCTTTCTCCTCGTTCCTTATAAAGTGGAGAGAAAAAGGAGCCCAAATGGTGAATCGACCAACTGAGTAAGAGCAGGTTGATATAATTGTGAAAAACCCTTTGCCAGTATACCAAAATCACCTCCTTACTCAATACCTTCCAAGCTTTAAAGCACTTATTGCTATTGCCTCCAAAATAGAAGATTTGATCCAAAGTGGCCACATAAAAAATGAGACCACCCATAATTGATATAAAAAGAGTACCCCCTACCAAGCTAATGTCACCACCCCAAATAATAAGAAGAAAGGGTAGATATCTGACATTTCTCATCATCAGCCATTAAGATTGGAAAGAAGGTCCTTTACTGAGTTAGGGGTTCCTCTAATTGTGGTATACAAGAAAGCCTTAGAAGCCAAGTTGATCAAGCCCCTGGAACCAAAAGCTCCTCTTGACCCACTTCCTGTAAATCACAATCATAATGAATACTGTGAGTATCACCAAGGGGTTAACCACAAAATAGAAATCTATTGGACTTTGAAGCATAAGATACAAGATCTTATAAACAGTAGGGATATCATACCTCCTAAACCAAGACCCAACATTTCCACCAATCCTCTCCCTAACCACCAAATTAACCTCATCACCACCACTAATCTTGAAGTTGATCCTATCTCTTTGATTCAATCAGCTTCTGAATATTGTTGTGTTCTAGATTTGAGTAATCATGTGGAAGAGATTGATACTATAACCAGGAGTGGTATGATCTACCAAGCACCTACTCAACAAGATGACCAGCCATCTATCCAACCTATCCCAACCCATGCTAAAAAGATAAAAGGAAACACTGAGCCTAATAAGGATCTTATCCTTAAGCAGCTGAAAAAGACCCAAGCCAACATATCTATCTGGAGCCTTATCTAATCATCTTACTCTCATCACTAAGATCTTTGCAAGGTGTTGAACCAATGCCAAGCTCCCATAGATATCACCCTGAAACTTTAGTGGCCTCTCTCACCAACAGCACAAAAGTTACCTCCATCTCTTTTAATGACCATGACCTGCCTAAGGGGGAGCTAAACCACAATCATGCCTTATACATAACAGTCCTTACTTAGGGGAAAATAGTTCCTATGGGATTGGTAGATAATGAGTTTGCTTTGAATGTCTATCCATTAAAAGTAGCAAGTTGCTTGGGGTTAGAGGTTTCAGACTTCACACCTTCTGACCATATTGCAAGGGCGTATGACAACACAAAAAGGAAGGTCTTAGGTGTGGCTACCTTGGATGTCATCATTGGACCTCTCACTTATCCTATCCCATTTCAAGTTATTGGTGTACCAGCATGCTTTAATCTCCTCCTAGGATGACCCTGGATACATCAAGCCAAAGCTATCCCCTCTTCCCTCCATCAAAAACTAAAATTTCCTTATGGATCTTCTATTGTCACTATTAAGGGGGATATACATAGGAAAAGTGAGGTCCTAAGTTTTGTGCCAATTATGGAGATGCAGCTTGAACTACCAACTCTACCATTATCAAGTTTTGCTTTTGAAATAGTGCAATTCATAGAGAAATAAGGAGGTAAAGAGCTCGAGCTTATGCCTTTTGATTTCGATCCTTATGGAAATATTGTTGTGGCTAATATGTTGAGAAAGTCAGTTTAAAGAGTACCCTGTGACTAACCCACCATTTGGTCTTGGTTATAAACCTACAAAAGAAGATCTGGTTAAGGCAGAGAAAGGGCTAAAGAGAGAACAGCAGCCTTTAAGAAAGGTGAGTCATATGATTGGCCCATGTGTCCTTATTTCAAAACACTTAATGGATACTTTATGAAGAAGGGTGAGAATTTCCCATACTGTGGTTTTCCAGAACCCTAGGTCTATCTTATTACTAAGAAGCTAATCCCTGGTTTTGAACTGTTCTTTGATATCAGGCTTTCCTTAGAAGACTATGAACCAGTTTTCATATTGAAACAATATTAGGAGGATAATATGGAGGCTGCTCTCTTTGAACAAATTTGCATGATAGGAGAAAAAGAGGTGGCTGACTTAACCAAATTCATCCAAACAACTCAAACCTAACCTGACAACTGGCATTATGAGAAAAAAGGAGAGGGCGGCCTGTCCGAGTCAGAGTCTAAGCTAGAGTCCAAATCCAAATCCAAACCAAAGTCCAAGTCTAAGCCAGAGTTTGAGTTTGAGTCCATATTTGAGTCAGAATCAGAGTCAGAGTCTTTTAATTCCAATTCCTCATTTGAGTCTGTAGTCGATCATTTTGGTCTTTCTTTTAACTTCGATGTAATAATGGATAACGACTCTTTTATTCATAATAAAAGGCTCAACTTTTCTTCTTATGATCCTGTGCTTCCTATTTCCTTTCCTTTTCCTTGTCTTCAATCCAATTTTAATGAAATATTAAATGAAATAAAAAATGGCAAAGAATCAATAAGTTTTGGCATAAATGAAAAACCAAAAACTCCATTCATTGCATCATCATGTCATGATAGGGACAGCTCGAGTAAAATGATCTAAGAATTCTTAGATTGCTTTACTTGGGAACCCAAGGATATGACTGGGTTGGATCCAGCTATAGCTATTCATAAAATTCCTACTTATGAGCATGTGAAGCCCGTCAAACAAAAGTTGCGACAACTGAAGCCAGAGTTATCCTTAAAGATTAAGGAAGAAGTCACCGAGTAATTAGGCAATGGGTTCATTAAGCCAATCATGTATCCTTCTTGGTTAGCAAACATTGTTCTAGTGCCAAAGAAAGATGGGAAAGTCAGGATGTGCATGGATTATCTAGATTTAAAGAAAGCTTGCCCCAAGGATGATTTTCCATTACCTCATATTGACTTGTTACTTGAATGCATGGCCGGATATGAAGTAGTCTCCTTGACTAATTTATATGTCGGGTACAACCAAATTTAGGTCCATCCTCCTGACAAAGAAAAGACTGCTTTTGGAACTAAGTGGGGTACATACTACTATCAGGTTATGCCTTTTGGATTGAAGAATGCAGGGGCGACTTACCAAAGAATGGCCACCACAATTTTTCATGACATAATACACCTACAAGCCTTAGGTCGATTTTTCTCTAAACTCCAACAATATAATCTCAAGTTGAATCCTACCAAGTGTATATTTAGGGCATCATCTAGAGTGTTTTTAGGGTGCATGGTTAGCAAAATGGGAATAAAAGTGTAACGTCCCGGACCACTCACTAGCAATATTGTCCGCTTTGGGCTTGGGCCTGAGTATTCCACCAAGGGCGTGGCCCCAATACCCTCACAGTTTTAAAACGCGTCGCTAGGGAGAGGTATCCACACCCTTATAAGGCATGCTTCGTTCTCCTCTCCAACCGATGTGTGATCTCACAATCCACCCCCCTTAGGGCCCAGCGTCCTCGTTGGTACACAGATCCAAGAACCACTCTGATACCATCTATAATGTCCTAGACCACTCACTAGCAATATTGTCCGCTTTGGGCTTGGGCCTGGGTATTCCACCCAGGGCGTGGCCCCAATACCCTCACGGTTTTAAAACGCGTCACTAGGGAGAGGTATCCACACCCTTATAAGGCATGCTTCATTCTCTTCTCCAACCGATGTGGGATCTCACAATATAATGTAACAACCCACACCCACCTCTGAGGCCTCGCCCGAGCACCGGTCCGATCCGCGAAGGGATCGAAATGCTCTTCGGGAGAAACTCCACGATTAGGACTCGCTGTGAGTTTGGAAAATTGATTTTTGTATTTTGAAGGTTGAGAAGTGAGTCGCCACTTTAATTTACTTATTTTAATTGGGAAAATTAAAGAAAACCCCAAATTGATTGACTCCAAAATTTTGTTTTTATCCCAATGGAAAAGTGCACCAATCCACGAGTGACCAAGGAGGGCTCGGGGATCAGGTTTTGGTAATTACACAGTTAAGAAAATGTTATTTTTCTTTTGTTTGGCTTGAAATGCAAAATAACTCTTAAAATTGAATTTTTGTGTATGCATGAACAAAAAAAATATATATATAATGATGAATGAACATATATATGTATATGATGTGATAATAATAAATAAATAGGCAAGATAAATCCTACTTAGTTATTACAATATCAAAACAAATGAAACAAAGGGGATCTTTACTCTAGCCCTTATGGGTACTAGGGAAAGCACACATTCCCTAAAATAAACCAAAATAAAATCACAAGTAAAATATTAATATGAATAAATCAAAATAAAAAAAAAGGAAAACAATATTAATAAAAAGTTTTTTTTTTGGAGTTGATGTCTTTCAGAATGGCAGCCTGCGTATCCTATTGAATAGGAATCAAACCCCTGTGAGGCCTCGCCCGAGCACCAGCCCGATCCGCGAAGGGATCGAAATGCTCTTCGGGAGAAACTCCACGATTGGAACTCGCTGTGAGTTCAAAAAATTGATTTTTGTATTTTGAAGGTTGAAAAAAAAGTGAGTCGCCACTTTAATTTATTTATTTTAATTGGGAAAATTAAAGAAAACCCAACATGATTGACTCCAAAATAATTTGGTTTATCCCAATGGAAAAGTGCACCAATCCACGAGTGACCAATGAGGGCTCGGAGATCAGGTTTTGGTAATTACACAATTTAAGAAAATATTATTTTCTTTAGCTTGGCTTGAAATGCAAAATAACTCTTGAAAAGGATTTTTTGTGTATGCATGAACAGGAATATAATAATGAATGAGACAGATATATATATATGAGGTGATGGAATGACAATAATAAATAAATATAAAAGATAAATCCTACTTAATTATTACAATATAAAAACAAATGAAATAAAGGGGATGTTTCCTCTAGCCCTTATGGGTACTAGGGAAAGCACACATTCCCCAAAGTAAACTGAAAATAAAATCACAAAATAAAGGATTAATGTGAATAAATAAAAGGAAAACAATATTGATAAAAAGATTTTTGGAGTTGATGCCTTTCAAAATGGCAGCCTGCGTATCCTATTGAATAGGAATCAAACCCCACGCAGTTCTCCCTTCTTACGAAGGAGGGGTTTTAGAAATGTATTGATTTGCTTATTAACTTAATTCTGATCCTTAAATTAATAATTTTTTTAGATCTTTTCAGTTTTAGACCTAAAGAAATTTCTAGATCTAAATTTAGAATTTTAAAATAAGAAAGGGATTATACCTTTGCTTTTTTTGGCTTTCGAACAAATGGAACTAGTTTGGCTCCGGATCTCAACTCCACCTTGAATTCAAAGGAAGCTTGGAATCTGCATTTAGAAGCAGCAACTATGTGAGTATAAGAACAAAAAATATGCCTGAATTGCTTTGAAATGCTCTGAAAATGCTTTAGAATCTGTTAGGAATTGTTGGGATTCATGTTAAACTGTGCCCCAAATGAGGCTGGAAGAGGCTCCTATTTATAGAGCTGACAGAGGAGGTGCCGGCAGTACGAACGGCGGCATCGGCGCGACACCGGCGACAGGCACGGCATGGCTGACACGTCAGATATTCTGGGAGGCACTCCAGACGTGCCGCCATTTCGGCGACATGATTCCCATGCCGCACCGGTGGCATGGCCATTTCCCAGCGGCACGGCATGCTTGCCGCCGCCTGGGCGGCACGGTTTCCATGCAGCACCGGCGGCATGGCCATTTCCTGGTGGCACGACATGCATGCCGCCTCCTGGGCGGCACGAAGATCGTGCCTCCCTGCGTCACTCGCACGGCTCAATCTGTTTTTGTCCGTTTCAGGCCCATTTCAGCTCTGATTCGAGCTCTGTTTGATTATGTGGATTTGTAATTGAAAGACGGTCCACTAGAGGTGCATTTTTAAGGGTTCACAACCCCACGTAATTCTCCCTTCTTGCGAAAGAGGGGTTTTAGAAATGTGTTGATTTGCTTATTAACTTAATTCTGATTCTTAAATTAATAAGTTTTAGATCTTTTCAGTTTTAGACCTAAAGAGAATTCTAGATCTAAATTTAGAATTTTAAAATAAGAAGGGGATTATACCTTTGCATTTCTTGGGTTTCGAACGAATGGAACTAGTTTGGCTCTGGATCTCAACTCCACCTTGAATTCAAAGGAAGCTTGGAATTTGGATCTAGAAGTAGCAACTGTGTGAGTATAAGACCAAAAATATGCCTGAATTGCTTTGAAATGCTCTAAAATGCTTTAGAATCTGTTAAGAATTATTGGAAATCGTGTGAAACTATGTCAAATGAGGCTGGAGGAGGCTGCTATTTATAGAGCTGACAGAGGAGGTGCCGACGGTACGGACGGTAGCATCGTCGCGGCACTGGCGGTAGGCGCAGCACTGCTGACACGTCGGCCATTCTGGGCGGCACTCCAAATGTGCCGCCATGTCGGCGGCATGGTAATTTCATGGCGGCACATCATGCATGCCGCCTCCTGGGCGGCACAAAAATCGTGCCTCCCTGCGCCACTCGCGCAGCTCGATCTGTTTCTGTCTGTTTTGGGCCCGTTTCAGCTCGGATTCAAGCTCTGCTTGATTCTATGGATTCGTAATTGAAAGATGATCCACTGGAGGAGCATTTTTGAGGGTTCACACCACCCTAGGAATTTTCATGATAAATTGCTTGAATTAGAATCTATAAGGTTAAGTGTGTGCTTGTGTGAATGTTTGTGATCTAAGTGATTGATGAGTATGTGGCATATTAAATTAATTTTAATATGCATAATATGTGTTGCTATTGTGAAATAAATGACTTACATGAATTGCATTTGCATAAAAGAATTTATTTTAAATAAAATGAATTTTCATGCATAAAACAATTTTTAAGCATAAAATAATTTTATGGGTATTTTTTAAAAATATTTTTAAATAAATATTTTTGAGGGAAATATTCTAGAATTAAAAAGAAAAATATTATTTTCATTTTTAAATCCTTTCAGCCAAAATTTTTAAAGAAAAAACCCAAATACCCAAAAGCCCACTACACAAAAATGCTCCTAACCTATTTCATTAAGGGTAAAAGTGGAAATTCTACTCCAACCCTAATATATATTCAAATTTTTGGCCAGCAAGGGTTTTCCAGCAGCCATTCCTTTATTCTTTCTATATTCTAGTAGAAAAACCTCTCAAAATAATTCTCTCTACTGAAATATTGAAAACACTTTACCGTTTCGCAATTTCGTGATTGTAATCGTAAGTTTTTAATCTCTTTCGATTTCTAAACTGTTTTCTATGAAATAAATTATGGAAAAATTATTTTGAATTGTTTGATTACTGATTTCTACAGATTCAATTCTATTTGAGTAAATTTTTGGGAGAGAAAATTTATTTTCTACCGAAACACAATTCTTTCCGCAAGATTTCTCCAAAGGTGAATTCTATAACTTAAAATCACAATTTTATTGCATAGACATCATAAGAGGGGGGGGGGGGGGGTGGGTGGGTGGGGCAATTTGTGTCTATTTGCATTCTAAACTGATTTTTGATTTGTTTTGATGAAAAATATTGCATGAAATAATATTTCTGTATATTTTTGTGATGACCGAAAAGTTTCGAAAAACAAAGGAATTCAAGATTTTTGTGTTAGGATTTGGAAATTGGAAAATTCTATTCTTTCATGAATACATGGCTGCCGATTTGTGTGAATTGATGTTCTAATATGATATTTTTTTTGTTTAGATGAAAAATAATGATTTGAATCATGTGTTTTTTTATCGCTGAAATAAACAAAATGCGCGGAAAGCGCGGAAACTCATGATTTTTCACCTAAGCCATTGAACTTGGAATTTTTTTTTGTATAAACCTTACCTATGGCTACCGATTTGTGAGATAATGTGTTCTAAACTAATATTTTCAATGATTGAATGAAAAATAATGGTTTAAACAACCTGTTTGCATATTTCTGAAATGACCAAAAAATACCGAAAATAAGAAAACTCATGTTTTGTGCACTATAATGCAAAAGATTGAATTTTTATATATCAATGGCACCAATCGTGGCTGATTCTTATGGATTTGAGTTCTAAAATGATTTTTGTTATGCTTACATGAAAAATCTTGGTTTAAACCATGTTTTTACATATTTCTGAAATAGACAGAAAAACACGAAAAGAAGAAGAATTTGGTTTTCACCTTAAAGGTGCATTCGGCCTACATGAACAATTGTGTCCAAATGCTTATAAATTTAATGTGATGTGTCTTGGTGATTGTTGACATGTATGTATGTATAGTAGATGATGAAAATTGCATGTTAATTAAAGATATGATCCTAGATAAGCTTAAATGTGTTTTGGTATACTTAAGGTATACTTAAGGTATCTTGATATCATATTGTGGTTAGAATGCAAATGTGATTAAGGAATTTGGAACTAGATGTCATGATGACTTGATGATGAATATATGGTTATAAGTTAATCAAAGTGAAAGGGATCATAAAATTTAAGCATGACGTTTGAAGGATTAATTGTTAAGTTGACATGTATGGAAGTGTAAGGTGAACTAAGATAATTGATAAGTGAATTGATATTGAGGTAATGTTAATGAGATAACCTCAAAAAGGTATTGATATGATTGCAATATGTTTTCATGTGAGCCTATAAGGCCTAAGTATGCAAGACTTTTAAGTCAACGTGATATGTGCAAGTGATGAGTATACCTATGAGCGAACTCTAATGTGTATGCTATATGTACATGGGTAGTTATGGGATAGGAGCATCCTAAGTAAATAAACACTAAGTATTAAATCAAATATTATGTTAGAGTTTGAGGAGTCTTAGAAGTGCAAAGAGGACTACGAGTACTAGGAGCAAAGGAACCCCAAGGTGGGTAAACCCAATGCTTTTGATACAAGTATGAGTAAACATTGAATTCGTTCTACAAGTGTGAGTAAACGAAATGTTCTTGTTACAAAAATGAACAACATCATGTTGTGTTATGTGATATGTGATGTGAACCTTTGTGATCTTTGAAACCCAAGTGCTTTCCATTTTTATTTTATTATATGATTTCTTTGTCAAGCTTGGGTTGCCAAGGGACATTTGGTCCAAAACTAATTTGTTACCCAATGAGAACTTTTTGTGAATGACACCTTAACTTGTATTCTTTTTGGAACTACACTTTTATTGTATTATTGTTGCAAGCCAAACTACTATTGTTATTGAAATACATGTTATTGTTGCCATATATGATATTGTTAATTGTGTTTACCAATAGCTCTAGCTATGGTACCTTTACCCTTTATGCAGAATCCTCGTGCCGATGCGGGTAATCATCGAAACCTGTGCACATGGTCTTAACCCGATGGATAGGGGTAGGTATCCACCTCAGTTAGAAGGGGCGGTTCTAGCCATAGAGCCTGATTTCACACTTTATAAGCGATGGGAATTGGAATTTGGCAAGGGCCACCTCTCCTCGATGTGTTTAGAGTGGATTGAGTAGTGTCTCCACTCTATAATTGTTATAAGTGTGATTTCTGCAAACTTGCTAAATTGAACCTTGCTTAAATTGCAACTTGATTCATGAGTTATAAACCATGAACTATGTGTATAAGCTATGTGTTTCCTTTCAAAGGAATATGTGATAATGTATGAGCCTTTTTGTTTACTCATTGAGATCATCTATCTCACCCCTTTTCCTTGTATGGTTCCAGGTGAGCAAATGTGAGGAGGCAAGGTGATGGCTTAAGCATCCTACTTCGCTTGAGGAATTCCTTGTCCGAGTTATCAATAATACTATGTTATGAAGTCTTGTCTTTAGATGCTCAGGGAATGTTAATTGATACTTATAGAGATTTATATTACTTTCCTTATGGAATTTTTATGTAACGATTTATTTAAGTTTTCCGTAAATTATAGTATTTATCTAAACATTTTTAAATGAGTTAATGAAAGAGGTTTGGTAAGATCCTAGGCATAATTGTTATATGTTAATGGGTTCTACAGGCGTGGGTGACCTTATGTCTCCCCATGTTCTAGGACCGTCATATCTCATAAGGTTGGGATGTGACAAAAAGTGGATTTGGCAAAGTCAAAAGCTATTTTGAAAATGCTAACACCCAAGATAGAAAAAGAAATTAAAGGCTTCCTTGATCGACTATAATACATTAGTCGATTCATAGCTTAGCTAGCCGATGTCTATGGTCCAAGCTTCAAGTTGATAAAAAAGGGAACCTCCAAGCAATGGAATGATGATTTCCATAAAGCTTTTGAGAAAACTAAAGAGTACTTGCTAAGTCCTTATGTATTGTAACCACTAAGACTTGGAAAGCCTTTACTACTGTACCTCTCCATTACAAAAGAAGCCATGGGGGCAATGCTCACCCAAAATGTTGCTGAATCACATAAAGAAAATGCCATTTATTACTTAAGTAAGCACATGCTCGCTCATGAACTCAAATACAATCAAATCAAGAAGTTATGACTTGCTCTGGTATGGGTATGTCATAAGCTTCAGCATTATTTGAGTTCATATACTACCCATGTCCTAGCTTACAAGAGTCCTTTAAAGTTTCTCATGGAAAGACTAGTTCTTGATAGTAAGATGGCAAGATGGATGGCAGTTCTCATAGCTTTTGATTTGAAGTATGTCCAGAGGAAAGTTATAAAGGGGAGTCTGATAGCAGATCAATTAGTCGCGGCCCCAATAGACAGTAATTAGTCAGAGCCAAAATTTCCTGATGAAGAGATCATGGAAATTGATCCTGAAGTCTTGAAATTGTTCTTTGATGGTGTAGCTAATAGCAAAGGGTATGGTGCTAGAATTGTTATAGTCACCCCTAAGGGAGAAAATTTGCCTATGGCTATCAAGCTAGCTTTTGAAGTGACAAATAATGAGGCAAAGTATGAAGCCTACATAGCTGGCTTGGAGGTTGCTGTGAATTTAAGGATTGATTACCTAAAAATCTATGGAGATTCAAATCTGATTGTGTCCCAAGCACTTGGGAAATGGAAGATAAGAGAATAGCATTTGGTTCCTTACCATAAGCACTTGGATGATCTCATAGAAAATTTTCATGAATTATCTCAACTACCTTAAGAATGGAAAGTATCTAGAAGGATCCTCTAAATCAAAACAAAGAACTCTAAGACAATTAGCCAACAATTTCCTATCAAATGGAGATGTTTTGTATAAAAGGGCATGGGATAACATACACTTGAGATGCATGACTAAAGAAGAAGCACAATAGATTATGGAATGGGTCCATGGAGGAGAAGAGGGGCTACATATGAATGGGATCGCATTAGCTCAAAAAATTACAAATCTTGGATATTTTTGGCTCACTATGAATGAAGACAGTGCGAAGTTTGTGCAAAAATGTCATAAATGCCAGATTTATGCCAAGCTACAGAAGCAGCCTCCTATGCCCTTATAGCCCATAACTACTCCACGGCCTTTTACAACTTGAGGCATTGATGTCATAGGAAGAATAAATCGCAAATCATCTACCAATCATGAATACATCCTTGTAGCAGTTGATTACTTCACAAAGTGGGTGGAAGTAGCACCTTACAGGGTACTGGATTTAAAAGAGTGGCTCATTTCATCCAAACTAACATCCTTTGTAGGTTTAGAGTACCTTTTGAAATTATCACATATAATGGGTCTCATTTTTAGAAAGAAGTAGTTCAACTTTTGAAAAAGGAAAAGATCCAGCATCACAAATCATCTCCTTATTGACCATAAACTAATAGGGCAGTTGAAGCAGCAAATAAGACTGTCAAATCCCTCTTGCAAAAAATGACTGATAATCACAAACACTGGCATCAATAATTACCATTTGCTTTATAGGGATATAGGACTTCCATCCGTACATCGACTGGGGCCACTCCTTACTCATTGGTATATGGAATGGAAGCCATGCTACCAATTAAAGTGGAAATCAAATTAGCCAGGATTATGAGAGAAATTTAGATAGATGAAATAGAATGGATTAAAAGTTATCATGATCAGTTGAATGCTATCGTAGAAAAAATGATGGATGTGTTGTATCGACTACAGGGTTACCAACAAAAATTATCTCGGCATTTTAACAAAAAAGTGAGAGATAGGGGCCTATAAGAAGGAAACTTGGTCTTAAAGGAAGTTTGGACCCTAGTACATGACCCTAGAGTCAAATTCAGGCCAAACTGGACTGGACCTTATGTGCTAAAATGCATCCTGTCAGGTGGAGGTGCCATTCTCATGGATTTGGATGGAATTGAATTTTTCAACCCCTTGCAACTTGGATTAATTGAAGCGATATTTTGTATAATGATGCATTGTAACTAGAACTACGTGGACCTGATTCTCCAAAATAATACAGAAAAGCATGTAATAGAAATAAGTTATGATGTAATAGAAATAAGTTATGTAAAGAGATATGTAGGTAGTCCTCATTGGGTGCAGTCCAAATCATTAATAAATTTTCTTTTATGCTAAATTTTGTTGTTTCAATGCAAAATAATAATAATAATAATAATAATAATAATAATAATAATAATAATAATAATAATAAAATAGAATGAAAAATGATGATGTTTTATTCAAAATTGGATTCTTGCTCACTAAAACAAGAAAAAATAAAAAAAATTCTACCTAAAGTCCTAAATAATAGATCTTGTAATTGTCAATAGTCCCCCCTACAGAAGTGCCATCTTCTATCTCCTTAAGTAAAGTCACCATCCTTATCTTCTCTGATGGCTAAGATGTAGCAATCCACCATAAAGTGTAAGCCTTTGTCTTATCAAAGCAACAAGATGGAAGAACAACATGAAAACCGTGAGCCCATCCATTAGTAACAGCCCTAGCCACAGTAGGAGTGATAAAAGTAGATTAGTCCTTTTTAGTAGGAGGAGCATCCATTTTCAAATGATCCCTTAGCTAAATCTATATAGAAACATAGCTTAGTAAGAAAGGAAAGGGGAAAGAGAAAGGAAAAGAAGGAAGAAAAGCATACCTGCAGAATGATTGGACTCACAGACCAAGGCCCATCACTTTTGTAAGCTCTATCCAAACTAAGGATTGTTTCTACTAAGATAATCCCAGCAATAGAGTGACCTTTGACCATTTGAAAAATCAGTTCAGTTATCCTAATGTCCCCCCAACTAGTTAAACCTATAAAGAGATACCCGGCAGTTAGACAAAAAGCTAAAGCATTCATCCGACAATCCTGCATTCCTTATCTTTAAAGCCTCGAGGATCATAGAACTTGATAATTACAGCAGTCAGGTCTACCCAATCAATAGTAGTTATAGTGTCCAATCCCAAAAACCTTAAAAATGAATTGAAGAACCCTACTCTTAATGTGGGGGTAGCCAAGTCAGCTTCAGGATTAGATCCTAGTAACACACTGAATGCTTCAAAAGTAAGGCATATTTCATCCATGCCAGCCCAAATATGAAAACATGCACCTTAGGATCCTAGAATTTCTAACAAGCTCTTAAAAGGTCTTAATCTAACCGAACCCCTCTCAAGGTTGGCATGGCACTAATCCCAAAAGTCCCTAAATTAATGCACTCCACTTGTTCAAGGTTTTTGGTCCATAAATGCATTGAATGACTAAAGTAGGGCTCCATAAGGGAAAAGGAAAGGAAAACTAAAGAAAAAAATGAGAGAAAGTAAAGGAAGAAAGCAAGGGAAGTGTGTTAAAAATTTAGTTTGAAGATTTATAAGCCATAAGAGGGGTATATATAGGAGAAAATTGAAGATTTTCACTGGATTTGCCATAGAAGGGCATGTGATTCCTCATTTTTCTTCTAGGCACTACCACATATGTCCCTGCGGTGCCGTAAAGTGCTTTGCAGTAGCCATAAACAACTGTGCAGCACCATACAGGATGGCTGACTATTGCACCCCTGCAACACATTACCTCATGTGAGGCCTCGCCCGAGCACCGATCCGATCTACTAAAGGGAATTGAAATTCTCATTTGGGAAAGAACTTATAAGGAAGTCCTCGGGCTTATCTTTGATAGGTTTGAAAATTCTTTTTAGGAGTCACCACCTTAATTTATTTTTATTTGAGAAAATATAAAGAAAAAACCCATTTGACTCCAATTATTACCCAAAAGAAAAAGGTCACTAGCCTCGAAACCAAAGAGGATTCGGGGATTAAGTTTTCGATTTAATTTAAAAAAATAAGTTTGGCCAAGTAATATAAAAGTGACTTGAAATATATTTCATGAATAAATTAAAATGCATGAATAATTTATAGTATGCATGATCATTAAATCCACAAAATTTATACACAATTAGAATTCGAAATAAAAGAGAGTTAATATTATAATGAAATCCAAACTTAAGGGATACCTCCTCTAGCCCTTATGGGTTCTAGGGAAGTCACACATTCCCCAAACTAAACCTAATAACTAAGTAAAGGAAAGCAAAATAAAAGTAAGTGAAGAAGGTGATAGGGGGGAGAGTTGGTTAGTTTTAATTGGATTCGATACCTAAACCAAGCATGCCTATGTATCCCTTTGAATGGGCATCAGAATCCATGCAGTTCTCCCATCTTGTGAAGGGGTTAGTTTAGCCTAGCCACTTTATCATGTTTTGATTGATTGATTAAAAGAGGATGGAGTTAATTAATTAATTTGATTGATTACTGAGTTGATTAGCTAGCAACCTAGATGAATCAATTTAATTAACTAACTAAAAGAAGTAAGGAACTTTAGACAAAAGAAAATTAAAGGAAAAGAAGCTTACCTCAGATGACGGGCAACAGCTGACTTCGGATGGCAAGTGATAGCTGGCTTCGGATGGCGGGTGGAGGCTGGCATTGAATGGTAGGCAGCGGCTAGCCATAGATGGTAGGTGGCAGCTAGCCTCGGACGGTAAGCAGTGGCTAGCCTTCGGTGGTGGAGACAAACCTTGGGCAAGAGACTTGCTTCAAATAGGCGGGTGGCGGAAAGCTTTAAACAGGTCGGGTAGGAATCAAGGAGAAACCCCCCAACTCACTTTGTGAAGCAAGGAGAAAATGCAAAGCGGTTTGCTTGAAGTTATTACTTTTCAAGCTCTAGAAGTTTGTGTTTTGAAGTGTGGGGAGGCCCTCTATATATAAGAGGAGGTTTAAAGCATAGAAAACACAAAATTCCAATGTGGGATTGCAAAAAATCAAATTCTTGCCAGTGTTGTCATAGAGGCCATTGAGGCACTATAAAGGTCTTTGCAGTAGTGCCACACAGCCCTTTATAGTTTCACAGAGGGCTTTGCAGTAGTGCCACAGAGCTCTGCCGCAATAGGCCATGATTTTACCCATTTCACCCATTTTCGCCCATTCTTGCTCATTTCTCATCCGTTTTACACGATTCCAATTGTGTTATACTCGTTACTCAGTCTTGGATGATTTGAAAGGGATTAAATGTCAAAAATAAATATTTTAATTTTCCCATTTTAAGAGTTCTCGACTTCTGAAACATTGTTCACTGAGCCTAAGTGCTTCTAAGGTTTAAACACATACTGGAAGGTCCAAAATTAAGGGTTCACAGCTGCCCCTAATCAGAATTATCCTTGTCTAATAGGAAGTTTTGATGAGTGTGAACTTTAGAGAGAAGAAGATACCTCTGGTATATTTAAGAGCGGCAAGAAGTTATGATAAGTGTGAACTTTAGAATGAAGAGGATGCCCCTGGTACATTTGGGAGCGGCAGGAAGTTACGAAGAGTGTGAAGAGGATGCCCTCAGTATATTTGGGAGCAGTAGAAAGTTTTGATGAGTGTGAAAAGGATGACGAGGATGCCCTTGGTATATTTGGGAGCGGCGAGAAGTTACGATGAGTGTAAAGAGGATGAAGAGGATGCCTTCGGTATATTTAGGAGCAGTAGGAAGTTATGATGAGTGTGAAGAGGATGAAGAGGACACTTCCAGTATATTTAGGAGCAACAAGAAGTTTTGATAAGTGTGAAGAGTATATTTGGGAGCGGTAGGAAGTTTTGATAAATGCGAAGAGGATGCCCCCCGTATATTTGGGAGCGGCAGAAAGTTATGATAAGTGTGAACTTAAGAATAAAGAGGATGCCCCCAGTATATTTGGAAGCTGCAGGAAGTTATGATGAGTGTGAAGAGGACAAAGAGGACACCCCTAGTATATTTGGGAGCGGCAGGAAGTTATGATGAGTGTGAAGAGGATGAAGAGCATGCCCCCGGCATTTTTGGGAGCGGCAGGAAGTTTTGAGGAGTGCAAAGAGGATGCCCTCGGTATATTTGGGAGCGGCAGGAAGTTATGATGAGTGTAAAAAGGATGAAGAGGATGCCTCTGGCATATTTGGGAGCAGCAAGAAATTATGATGAGTGTGAAGAGGATAAAGAGGATGCTTTTGGTATATTTGGGGGCGGCAGGAAGTTTTGATAAGTGTGAAGAGTATATTTAGGAGTGGTAGGAACATTTGATATGTGCGAAGAGGATGCCCCCGGTATATTTGGGAGCGGCAGAAAGTTATGATAAGTGTGAACATTAGAATGAAGAGGATGCCCCAGGTATATTTGGAAGCGGCAGGAAGTTATGATGAGGGTGAAAAGGATGAACAAGATGCCACTAGTATATTTGGGAGTTGCAGGAAATTATGATGAGTGTGAAGAGGATGAAGAGCATGCCCCTGGCATATTTAGGAGTGGCAGGAAGTTTTGAGGAGTGCAAAGAGGATGCCCTCGGTATATTTGGGAGCGGCAGGAAGTTATGATGAGTGTAAAGTGGATGAAGAGGATGCCTCTGACATATTTGGGAGCAGCAGGAAATTATGATGAGTGTGAAGAGGATGAAGAGGATGCTCTCAGTATATTTGGGAGCGGCAAGAAGTTTTGATAAGTGTGAAGAGTATATTTAGGAGTGGTAGGAACTTTTGATAAGTGCGAAGAGGATGCCCCTGGTATAATTGGGAGCAGCAGGAAGTTATGATAAGTGTGAACATTAGAATGAACAGGATGCCCCAGGTATATTTAGAAGCGGCAAGAAGTTATGATGAGGGTGAAGAGGATGAACAAGATGCCACTAGTATATTTGGGAGTGGCAGGAAGTTATGATGAGTGTGAAGAGGATGAAGAGGATGCCCTCGGCATATTTAGGAGCGGTAGGAAGTTTTGATGAGTGTGAAGAGGATGAAGAGGATGCCTCTGGTATATTTGGGAGTAGCAGGAAGTTACAATGAGTGTGAAGAGGATGAAGAGGATGCTCCCAGTATATTTGGGAGTAGCAAGAAGTTTGGATAAGTGTGAAGAGTATATTTAGGAGTGGTAGGAAGTTTTGATAAATGCGAAGAGGATGCCCCCGGTATATTTGGGAGCAGCAGGAAGTTATGATAAGTGTGAACTTAAGAATGAAGAGGATGCCCCCAGTATATTTGGAAGCTGCAGGAAGTTATGATGAGTGTGATGAGGACAAGGAGGATGCCCCTGGTATATTTGGGAGCGGCAGGAAGTTATGACGTGTGTGAAGAGGATGAAGAGGATGCCTCCGGCATATTTGGGAGCGGCAGAAAGTTTTGAGGAGTGTGAAGAGGATGAAGCGGATGCACTCAGTATATTTGGGAGCGATGGGAAGTTATGATGAGTGTAAAGAGGATGAAGAGGATGCCTCCGGTATATTTGGGAGCAGCAGGAAATTATGATGAGTGTGAAGAGGATGAAGAGGATGCTCTCAGTATATTTGGGAGCGGCAAGAAGTTTTGATAAGTGTGAAGAGTATATTTAGGAGTGGTTGGAACTTTTGATAAGTGCGAAGAGGATGCCCCTGGTATAATTGGGAGCAGCTGGAAGTTATGATAAGTGTGAACATTAGAATGAACAGGATGCCCCAGGTATATTTAGAAGCGGCAGGAAGTTATGATGAGGGTGAAGAGGATGAACAAGATGCCACTAGTATATTTGGGAGTGGCAGGAAGTTATGATGAGTGTGAAGAGGATGAAGAGGATGCCCCCGGCATATTTAGGAGCGGTAGGAAGTTTTGATGAGTGTGAAGAGGATGAAGAGGATGCTTCTGGTATATTTGGGAGTAGCAGGAAGTTACAATGAGTGTGAAGAGGATGAAGAGGATGCTCCCAGTATATTTGGGAGTAGCAAGAAGTTTGGATAAGTGTGAAGAGTATATTTAGGAGTGGTAGGAAGTTTTGATAAATGCGAAGAGGATGCCCCCGGTATATTTGGGAGCAGCAGGAAGTTATGATAAGTGTGAACTTAAGAATGAAAAGGATGCCCCCAGTATATTTGGAAGCTGCAGGAAGTTATGATGAGTGTGATGAGGACAAGGAGGATGCCCCTGGTATATTTGGGAGCGGCAGGAAGTTATGACGTGTGTGAAGAGGATGAAGAGGATGCCTCCGGCATATTTGGGAGCGGTAGAAAGTTTTGAGGAGTGTGAAGAGGATGAAGAGGATGCACTCAGTATATTTGGGAGCGGTGGGAAGTTATGATGAGTGTAAAGAGGATGAAGAGGATGCCTCCGGTATATTTCGGAGCAGCAGGAAATTATGATGAGTGTGAAGAGGATGAAGAGGATGCTCCCGATATATTTGGGAGCGGCAGGAAGTTTTGATAAGTGTGAAGAGTACATTTAGGAGCAGTAGGGACTTTTAATAAGTACGAAGATGATGCCCGTGGTATATTTAGAAGCGATAAGAAGTTATGATAAGTGTGAACTTTAGAATGAAGAGGATGACCCTAGTATATTTGGAAGTTGCAGGAAGTTATGATGAGGGTGAAGAGGATGAACAAGATGTCACTAGTATATTTAGGAGTGGCAAGAAGTTATAATGACTGTGAAAAGGATGAAGAGGATGCCCTCGGTATATTTGGGAGCGGTAGGAAGTTTTGATAAGTGTGAAGAGTATACTAGAATTACAGAGTGTGGCTGTTGTCTAAACTGATAGGAGCCAAAATTTTGCTTATATATTAGGGTTTGGGGGTGCAATTTCCAAGTTTGCCCTTAATGAGCTAGGTTAGGAGTGTTTTTGTGTAATGGGCTTTTGGGTATTTGGGCTTTTTAATTAATTTAGGGCTAATTATAGGTAATTAAAAATACAATATTTTTCTTATTATTTTCATTAAAATTTTCCCAAAAACATTTATTTAAAAATATTTTAAAAATACTCATAAAATTATTTTATGCTTAAAAATCGTCTTTTTACATGAAAATTCATTTTACGAAAAATAAATTATTTCATGGTAATGCATTTTATTCAAATCATTTATTTCACAATAATAATTCATATTAGGTATATTAAAATTAATTTAACATGCCCCAAACTCATAAATCATGTCACACATGAATTTTCATAAAATCAAATATTTTGTCACAATAACTCTAAATTCAAGCAATATGTCACGAAAACTCCCAGGGTAGATGTGGGTTGTTACATTCTCTCCCCCTTAAAAGAAATTCATCCTCAAATTTCCAAATCTAATAGTACAACACAGTTTATTTAACTTCTCTGCCATGCTTCTGCTGCGCCACTCAAACCTAATATCTAACTACAATTATCTTATCAAACACAATAAGGCACATACTCACAATCTATTAAATAGAATCACATTGATAAACTTTCAGCTTAAGCTACACCTATGGTAATCTCTTGTTCAAACAAATCTTAAAACTAATCCTTAATAATTTTGTATCCCCTTAGCCTCAAACAAAAGTAATAGAACCTTTAATTTCATCTTCAATCAAATGTAATTCCAACATTTCTTTTCCTTACATCTCTATTATTGTTAACATCTATACTAATACCTTAATCACCACTTCCATTCATTATTTATCATATTAGTCATACAAGAATCTAATAGATAGTGCCAAATTAATAACTCCAATTGATATTTGATAATTCCCATTCCATACTAATAATTATTACTTCATCTATTATAACCTCAATAAATATTTTCGTGTTTAATACCTTACTAACATTACGATTTCTACACTCCCATCATTCATCAATTAAAACATATTTAAACTTAACAAATATTCCTATATATATCATATCCCAAACGAACTTGCATTCTATTAATTTACGATCTCAAATAAACTTCTCATAACTATTTCAGACCTACTCTCTTTCTGTATAATATATACATCATTATCATGATTTAATTACCTAATGCCTTGAAATTTTATACATTTAGCTCGTAATATCATCTAACTTTAGATTTTCCACTTACATCTTGTTATATTTCACATTTCTAATCATTTAATTTATTCATATTAAAATAATAAACCTTCAGATACCATTGTCTTTAAATGAAATCTTTATGCAACTCTTATATCTTTCCAAATCCATGCCATTCTAGGTTATCTTAATAAAAATTCTTCCTGTACTAAAGATTACTACTAAATTTTCCAATAACCTCAATTGACCATTATTGCATCTAATGCCTTAGAACATTTCTCATCCAGAAGACTCCAATCCCTTTTAGGTATGTTCAAAACTATTTAAATTTTCAAAACTGCATAGGATCATTTATAAGAACTAAAACATTTTCATCCTTGCATGTGACATGCAACCTTAATGCAATGCTTGATATGGTTCATGATGTATGATTGATGATGTATGATTTCATAAGGCAAAACTCAGTGCATATAGACAGACACACTGGATGCAAGTACATAATCAAATCAAATCTATAACATTTTATCTTAAAATCATGTTATACCCACACAGATCAAGTCCTTATGGATCCTCAAATTTACAATTCATATGGCCTTAACATCTATCATCTTATAAAAGTTCAAATCCTTATACTCTGATTGCACCCTATATAATCAAAGGAATCTCATCACTAAAGAATCTCCACTAGAATCATACTTATCCTTTTATCAACATTCAAGTCTGATAATACTTATACTTTTATATCTCCCCCTCTTAAAAGAAATTCGTCCTTGAATTTCAATACTTACTCACATATTCTCAAAAAACTACGGATGCTTCTACCACATCCCTTCCTCGGCGTCCTAAGTATACTCATCCATTCCATGATTATGATAGTAAACCTTAATCATAAATATCTCCTTGATACACCAATATCTCCCATCCTTAGCTCAAAATTTTAATTGCTTTCCTCTATAGTTAATACAAGAAGTTTTCATCCATCAATGTCTACCTCACAATCCTTAAACAATACCTTACTTCCTTCATTTCTCCCTAAAGGGTCAACACTACTAAGGGTTCATTAATTTACTCCTTATCTCTGCCGAGACTCCTAGCAAAATATCGAGACACAAATGAATTTGCAGCACCAGAATCAATCAAGCATCTTGTACTAAAACTTCAAACGGGAATAATACCTTCTTATTTTTAAATCACACTAGATAAAAAAAATTCTTCCTTTGACTATAATCAATATCTACATAAGTGATAGAGGAATCCCAAGCTTTCCTGTTATTCCAGTTTATATGGTAGTATTTAAACCACAAATTCCTTAATATACTTCACTTACTTCATACCATATACTTATGTATATATAATGTAACTGATTTGTTTCATTCTTTTGCCAATCATTACTAATTATCATTCCTCTTCCTATGACATCAATCGCAATTATCATTTAATGACTCCATATAATTCATATATCAAACCATTGTATCATGTAAGCATTTCATACCTCATAACATTGTACCCATCAATCATTAATCTCACTTAGATCAAAACTTAGTCAACTTCTCTTTCTAATCCACTTAATCCCACTATCAACTATCATATTTACCATGCATTTAACATAAGTACTCATCATACCATATCATATCACAAGGCACATGTCACATATCACATATCACATAGCATATATCACATAGCATATATCACATATCACTTATCACATAGCATATATCACATAACATAATCATGTAACATATATCTCATAGCATAAAGAATTCTCTTATCATGCAAAAGTGAATCATGCCATAAAAGAATCAATCCACACTAAGTTGCCAAGCAATCCATTAACATCATTCGCATTGCAAGAGTCTTCTTTTTCTTGAGATGGATAGCAAGCACGGCTCTTTTGAACATCTCTCGCCATGTCCTCTTACATGCCACATGCGATGCTCTAGGTTGCAGTCATCGAGCAGGGGTAATCTTCTTGGTCATCTGGTAAAGAAATCATAAGGCACACAAGCAAATAAAAACAAAGAGTACTATAGCTTATTAGGATTTCGCGGAACTAATCTAGCGATAGACAGCAAGTGACATGACAGGAAGATTCCTATGCTCCAGGATTATACTTAGTTAAACCAATAAGCAGACAAGTCTAAACTAGACTTTAAAAACTATAGCTCTGATACCACCTTTGTCACATCCCAACCTTATGAGATATGACGGTCCTAGAACATGGGGAGACATAAAGTCACCCACACCCGTAGAACCCATTAACATATAACAATCATGCCTAGGATCTTACCAAACCTTTTTCATTAACTCATTTAAAACATTTAGATAAATACCATAATTTGCGGAAGACTTAAAGTAAATCGTTACATATAAATTCCACATGGAAAAATAATATAAATCTCTATAAGTATCAATTAACATTCTCGGAGCATCTAATGACAAGACTTCATAAAAATAGTATTATTGATAACTTGGGCAAGGAATTCCCCAAGCGAAGTAGGATGCTTGAGCCATCACCTTGCCTTCTCATAATGCTCACCTAGAACCACACAAGGAAAAAGGGTGAGATAGATGATCTCAATGAGTAAACAATAGGGGTTGTACAATAACACATATCCCTTAGAAAGGGCCCATAGCTCATAACTTATAACTCATGATTCATATTTTGCAATTTAGAAAGATTTGCAAAAATCACAGTTATAACACATAGAGTGAAGGCTACTGCCAAAATCACTCGAACACATAGAGTGAAGGCTATTGCCATAATCACTGAAACACATAACACATAGAGTAAGGGCTATTGCCATAATCACTCGAACACATAACCGATGATTACTCGCATCGGTACGAGAAGCACATAGCCGATGATTACTTACATCAGTACGAGGATTTCTGCATAAAGGGTAAAGGTACCATAGCTAGAGCTAATGGTAAACACAATTAACAATATCACATACGGCAATAATAACATGTAATTCAATATCAATAGTGGTTTAGCTTTCAAACAATGAAAGTGTAGTTCTAGAAAGAATACAAGTTAGGGTGTTAATCACAAGAAGTTCTCAATTGGATAAACAAAATAGTTTTAGACCAAATGTCCCTTGGCAACCTAAGCTTGACAAAGAAATCATATAATAAAATTAAAAATGGAAAGAACTTGGGTTTCAAAGATTACAAAGGCTCACATAGCATGTCATCACATATTTGTAACATAACAAAATGTTACTTGCACTTGTAGCATGAACATAGTGTTTACTCACACTAGAAGTAGGAATATAGAGTTTACTCACACTTAAAGAATGAAAACAATGTTTACTCACCTTAGGGTTCCTTTGCTCCTAGTACACGTAGTCCCCTTTACACTTCCAAGGCTCCTCAACCTCTAACATAATATTTGATTTAATACTTAGTATTTATTTGCTCATGATGCTCCTATCCCATAACTACCCATGTACATATAGCATACACATACACTTAGAGTCCACACATAGGTGTACTCATCACTTGCACATAGCTCGTTAACTTAAAAGTCTTGCATACTTAGGCCTTATAGGCTCACATGAAAACACATTGCAATCATATCAATAACCTTTTAAGGTCATCACAATATCATTACCTCAATATCAATTCACTTATCAATTATCTTAGTTCACTTTATACTTCCATACATGTCAACTTAACGATTAATCCTTCAAACATCATACTTAGCTCTTATGATCCATTTTTACTTCATTAACTCATAACCATATATTCATCATCAAGTCATCATGACATCTAGTTCTAAATTCCTCAATCACATTTGCATTCTAACCACAATACAAGGTTAAGATACCTTAAGTATACCATAATGCATTTAGCTCATCTAGGATCATACCTTCAACTAACATGCAATTTCATCATCCATTATACATACATACATGTCAACAATCACCAAGACACATCACATAAAATTTATAAACATTTGGACACAATTTTTCATGTAGGCCGAATGCATCCTTAAGGTGAAAACCAAATTCTTCTTCTTTTTGTGCTTTCTGTCTATTTCAGAAATATGAAAAAACATGGTTTGAACCAAGATTTTTTATGTAAACATAACAAAAATCATTCTAGAATGTAAATTCATAGGAATCAGCCACTATTGGTGTCATTAATATATAAAAATTCAATCTTTTGCATTATAGTGCACAAAACATAAGTTTTCTTGTTTTTGGTATTTTTCGGTCATTTCAGAAATATGCAAACAAGTTGTTTAAACCATTATTTTTCATTCAATCATTTAAAATATCAGTTTAGAACACATTCCTTCATGAATTGGCAGCCATAGGTAGGGTTTATACAAAAAAATTCTAAGTTCAAAGGCTTAGGTGAAAAATCATGAGTTTCTGCGCTTTCTACACATTTCATTTATTTCAGCGATAAACAGACACATGATTCAAATCATTATTTTCCATCTAAACAAAACAAATATCATATTAGAACACCCATACATACAAATCGGCAGCCATATATTCATGAAGAATAAATTTTCCAACATCCAAGTTCTAACACGAAAACCTTGAATTCCTTTGTTTTTCGAAACTTTTCGGTCATCGCAGAAATATACAGAAATATTATTTCATGCAATATTTTTCATCAAAAAAAATCTAAAATCAGTTTAGAATGCAAATAAACACAAATTTCCCCCCCTTATGATGTCTATGCAATAAAATTGTGATTTTAAGTTATAGGATTCACCTTTGGAGAAATCTTGCGGAAAGAATTGTGTTTTCGGTAGAAAATAAATTTTCTCTCCCAAAAATTCACTCAAATAGAATTGAATCTGTAGAAATCAGTAATCAAACAATTCGAAATAATTTTCTTATAATTTATTTCATAGAAAAAAGTTTAGAAATCGAAAGAGATTAAAAACTTACGATTATGGTCGCAAAATCGCGAAACGGTAAAGTGTTTTCGATATTTCGGTAGAGAGAATTATTTTGAGAGGATTTTCTGCCAGAATACAGAAAAATTGAGGGAATGGCTACTGGAAATCCTTGTTTGGCCGAAAATTAGAATATATATTAGGGTTGGAGTGGAATTTCCACTTTTACCCTTAATGAATTAGGTTAGGAGCATTTTTGTGTAGTGGGCTTTTGGGTATTTGGGCCTTTCTTTTAAATTTTGGCTGAAATAGAATAAAAATAAAAAGAATATTTTTCTTATTAATTCTGGAACATTTGCCTCAAAAATATTTATTTTAAAATATTTTAAAAATATCCATAAAATTATTTTATGCTTAAAAATTGTCTTTTTACATGAAAATTCATTTTATGAAAAATAAATTATTTCATGCTAATGCATTTTATTCAAATCATTTATTTCACAATAATAATTCATATTAGGCATATTAAAATTAATTTAACATGCCCCAAACTCATGAATCACGTCACACATGAATTTTCATATAGTCACATAATTTGTCACAATAAGCCTAAATTCAAATAATTTGTCACTAAAACTCCTAGGGTATATGTGGGTTGTTACAGATAAGTGCAAAGAGGATGCCCCTGGTATATTTGGGAATGGCAAGAAGTTATGATAAGTGTAAACTTTAGAATAAAGAGGATGCACCCGATATATTTGGAAGCGGTAGGAAGTTATGATGAGTGTGAAGAGGATGAAGAGGATGCCTTTGGTATGTTTAGGAGCGGTAGGAAGTTATGATGAGTGTAAAAGAGGATGAAGAGGATGTCCCTAGTATATTTAGGAGTGGTAGGTAGTTTTGATAAGTGTGAAGAGGATGAAGATGATGCCCCCAGTATATTGGGAGTGGTAGGAAATTTTGATCAGTGAGAAGAGGATGAAGAGTATGGCGCTGGTATATTTGGGAGCAGTAAGAAGTTTTGATGAGTGTGAAGAGGATGAAGAGGATGCCCCTGGTATTTTTGGCAGCGACAGGAAGTTTTGATGAGTGTGAAGAGGATGAAGTGGATGCCCTTGGTATATTTGGGAGCGGTAGGAAGCTATGATGAGTGTGAAGAGGATGCCCCTGGTATATTTAGGAGCGGCAAGAAGTTATGATAAGTGTGAAGAGGATGAAGAGGATGCCTTTGGTATGTTTGGTAGTGGCAGAAAGTTTTGATCAGTGTGAAGAGGATGAAGAGGATGCCCCTGGCATATTTGAGAGTAGCAGAAGTTATGATGAGTGTGAGGAGGATGAAGAGGATGCCTCGGTATATTTGGAAGTGATAGGAAGTTATGATGTGTGTGAAGAGGATGAAGAGGATGCCCTAGTATATTTAGGAGCAGCAGAAAGTTATGATAAGTGTGAAGAGGATGAAGAAGATGCCGCCGGTATATTTAAGAGCAGTGAAAAGTTTTGATGAGTGTAAAGAGGATGAAGTGGTTGCCCCTGATATATTTGGGATCGACAGGAAGCTATGATGAGTGTGAAGAGGATGAAATGGATGCCCCCGGTATATTTAGGAGCGGCAAGAAGCTATGATGCGTGTGAAGAGGATAAAGAGGATGCCTTTGGTATATTTGAGAGTTGCAAGAAGTTTTGATAAGTGTGAAGAGGATGAAGAGGATGCCCCCAGTATATTTGGGAGCAGCAGGAAGTTTTGATGAATGTGAAGAGGATGAAAAGCATGCCCTCGGTAAATTTGGGAGTGGCAAGAAGTTATGATGATTGTGAAGAGGATGAAGAGGATGCCTCCAGTATATTTGGGAGCAGCAGGAAGTTATGATGAGTGTAAAAGAGGTTGTAGAGGATGCCCCTAGTATATTTAGGAGCGGTAGGAAGTTTTGATAAGCGTGAAAAGGATGAAAAGGATGCCCCCGGTATATTTGGTAGTAGCAGAAAGTTTTAATAAGTGTGAAGAGGATGAAGAGGATGCCCCTAGTATATTTGGGGGTGGCAAGAAGGTTTGATGAGTGTGAAGAGGATGAAAGGGATGCCCCCAATATATTTGGAAACGGCAAGAAGTTATCATGTATGTTAAGAGAATGAAGAGGATGCCTCTGGCATATTTAAGAGTGACAGGAAGTTATGATGAGTGTGAAGAGCATGAAAAGGATGCCCCCAGTATATTTGGGAGCGGCAGGAAGTATTGATGAATGTGAAGAGGATGCCTCTGGTATATTTAGGTGCGACAAGAAGTTATGATGAGTGTGAAGAGGATGAAGAGGATGCCTTCAGTATATTTGGGAGCGACAGGAAGTTTTGATGAGTGTGAAGAGGATGAAGTGGATGCCCCTAGTATATTCGGGCGTGGCAGGAAGCTATGATGAGTGTGAAGAGGATGCCCCCGCTATATTTTAGAGTGGCAGGAAGTTATGATGTGTGTGAAGAGGATGCCCTTGATATATTTGGGAGCGTTAGAAAGTTTTGATCAGTGTGAAGAGGATGAAGAGGATGCCCCCGGTATATTTAGGAGCGGTAGGAAGTTATGATGAGTGTGAAGAGGATGAAGAGGATGCCCCCAGTATATTTGGGAGCAGTAGGAAGTTTTGATGAGTGTGAAGAGGATGATGAGGATGCCCTTGGTATATTTGGGAGCGGCCAGAAGTTACGATGAGTGTAAAGAGGATGAAGAGGATGCCTTTAGTATATTTGGGAGTGGTAGGAAGTTATGATGAGTGTGAAGAGGATGAAGAGGATGCTCCCAATATATTTGGGAGCAGCAGGAAGTTTTAATAAGTGTGAAGAGTATATTTGGGAGCAGTAGGAAGTTTTGATAAATGTGAAGAGGATGCCCCCAATATATTTAGGAGCGGCAGGAAGTTATGATAAGTGTGAAATTAAGAATGAAGAGGATGCCCCCGGTATATTTGGAAGTTGCAAGAAGTTATGATGAGTGTGAAGAGGACGAAGAGGATGTCCCCAATATATTTTGGGAGCAGCAGGAAGTTATGATGAGTGTGAAAAGGATGAAGAGGATGCCCCCGGTATATTTGGGAGCGGCAGGAAGTTTTGAGAAGTGTGAAGAGGATGCCCTCGGTATATTAGGGAGTGGCGGGAAGTTATGATGAATGTAAAGAAGATGAAGAGGATGCCTCTGGTATATTTGGGAGCAGCAGGAAATTATGATGAGTGTGAAGAGGATGCTCCCAGTATATTTGGGAGCAGCACGAAGTTTTGATAAGTGTGAAGAGTATATTTAGGAACGGTAGGAACTTTTGATAAGTGCGAAGAGGATGCCCCTGCTATATTTGGGAGTATATTTAGGAGCGGCAGGAAGTTTTGATGAGTTGATGTGATGTAAAGTGGTATGGATTTAGTGCTATTTCAAGTGCATTTTAGTTGCTTTTTAGGTATATGTTTAGTATATTATAATGCATTTTGTGTTTTATTTCCTTAATATTTATTCTGCTAATATTTTCTCAAGATATCTGCTTAACTTGATGGTTTTGAGAGTATTTTATAAAGTTTTAGTAGGTTAAAGGAAGAATTGGAGGTTCCTAGAAGAGCTAGGTATAAAAAAAGAAAGCAAAATTCAAAAAGCACTGGTGCCGAGTCGGCACCCTTCAACTCAGTTGGTGCCGAGTCGGTACTAGGGCTTGCTGTGCCGAGTTGATAAATGAGAGATGAGTTGGTGCTGAGTCGGCACACACCAAAAGACAGGATTTTTCACGAATAATCTATAATGTTTTAGTCATAACTTCCTCTACATAGCTCGGATTGAAATAATTCAAGAGGATATGGAAAGCTAGTAAAGAGGCCTACAACTTTCATGAAGACCTCAAAGTCTAATTTTGACATCTGAATTGTCCAAAATGCCCTTGAAGTTTCTAAAGCAGTTATTAGGTGACTTTTCACAAAGTGTTACATTTCTTTATGAAATTTTATGACTTTTAATTGTTCAAAGCCTTTAAATAGTTAAAGTTTCTTCTGTAAAAAACATCTAGAAAATCTAGATAATCTAGAAAATCATAATACAAGTAGAGAGTATTGTATTAAGAAGAAAAAGAGAGATCTTACAACTTTCAAGTACAGCACTTTGGGAAACTATTCTTGTATCAAGGCTTCTAATCTTGAAAAGGGCTAGTGAAAGCTTTCTATAACTTTTTCTTTAATTAATCTATTTTATTTCTTGATAATTGAATGTTTAACTTTCTTTTTATAAAATATCTAACAATGCATCAAGGCTAAAGTACTTGTGGTTAGAATTGCAATGTAAATTTAGTCTATGAACTTCATTTTGATATTTTGTTAATGAATGATTGATTTGGCTTCAATTAAGTTCTTAATAGTTGTTATTTATGCTTGATCACCATATGTAATATGATAGTTAAGAATTTACAATGAGAATTGGAATTCTTAATGGAAAAGTAGTTGATGTCACTTAAGTTAAAAGATTAATTAGAATCTACTTCTAAAGGGGTAAAAAGAATTAACATTGAACTTCATGGTTTTTGTTTACATTTACATTGACATGAGTGTGTGTGTAAATCTATTCAAAAATACCTTTAATTGACTTAGAGATAAGCTTTTAAAGATTTCAGGTTAATTCTCCAATCAGCTCATTCATAATCTTATTTTATATGCATGTTAGAAGTTCATTGATTTAATTTTCATTTGTAATTCTAATATGTTCTCTTTCTAGAAATTGTTTAATAACTTTGAATTATTTAGAATTTAGTGACTTGTAGTTAAATTAGTAGTTAAGTAGTTACTCAAAGTCTAATTATTCTTTGCCTATTCATCTTATTATTTGTTCGGTTAATAATAAATTTAGCATTTTTCCCAGTGTTCGACCCCTTGCTCATCCTATATTTAGTCATAAGGGCTAGGGTATAATAATTTGCCCACATCAAATTTTGGCACCACTGTCGGGGAATTTTGATAAGAATTTTTATTAACTTAGAATAAAGAAAGGTTGTTTTAGGCTTTTATTAATTGTTTTTTTTTTATGAGACGTACTCGTAGTTCCACTAGTATTTTATCTTATAATCTTGAAATTGAATGATCTTTTCATTTATTACGCAAGAATCAAAATTTACAAAAAGTAGAAGAAAATAGACGAATAGAGATGGCCGAAAGGAGAACTTTGGTAGACTTTGCTATGCCCGATGTTTCTAAAAATTTACGAGGCATAGTGGCACCGACCATTGCTAACAACAGTTTTGAAATCAAGCTTAACATCATTCAAATGATACAAAACAATCAATTTGGAGGCTTACCCGGAGAGGATCCATATGCTCATATCCTTACTTTCCTCAACGTGTGTGCAACCTTCAAAATTAATAACATTCCGGATGATGCTATAAGGCTTAGATTGTTTCCTTTTTCCATAAGAGACAAAGCACAAATATGGCTTTCTAGTTTGCCAACTAATTCCATCACAACATGGGATCAGTTGAAGCAAGCCTTTCTTCACAAATACTTCCTACCCCATAAGACAACGAAACTTCACAATGAAATTAGTACCTTCAAGCAAGGCAAGGATGAGACACTCTATACGAGTTGGGAGAGATTCAAAGAACTCCAAAGACAATGTCCTCATCATGGGTTGCCCGATTGGATGATTCCTCAAATTTTCTATAACAGGTTGACCAATGATGATAGGAACATTGTCAATGCAGCCTCAAGTGGAAAATGGATGAACAAAACAGCCTCAGAAGCAATTACTCTATTGGAAGAACTTGCATCTCAAGGATATATGGGTGACGACACAACTTTGGCAAGAGGTAAGGGAATCCTTGAACTTAATAGTATCAATATTTTGAATGCTAAAGTTGATGCCTTGACAAAGCTAATAAGCAAAGCACAAATAAATTCGGTGGAGAAATCTACATCAACCTGTGAGTTATGTGGCGATCATCACTCATACCATGAATGCAAGTTAAGGACCAATGAAGATGTAAATTACATGCAAGGAGGTTTCAACCAAAGGTATGGACCTAATCCAAACAATTATAATTTTCAATGGAAAAATCATCCTGGTTTTTCTTGGTCTAATCCATCATCTCAACTTAACCCCCTATTCAACCCAAACACTAAACTACAAAATCCACCCGGTTTTCCTATGAAACTACCCCAATCTTCTTTAAATTCCCTTCCAGCAAAGTCTAATTTAGAAACCCTTATAGAAAAATTTATTGGACAACAAATTGCCATAAATAAACAAAATGAGGAGCAATTCAATCAACTCAACTCTAAATTTGATCAAATTACTACTCATAGCCGCATCCTTGAAACACAGATTGCTCAACAAGCATCTTCTACTTCCAAACCTATGGGAAAACTTCCTAGCCAACTAGAATTTGCTGCAAAAGAATCTTGTCAAGCAATTACTTTAAGGAGTGGAAAAGAGATTGTTGATTCATCTAACAACAAAGGTGAGAAGGAAATATCCAATGATAGTAAGGAGAATGTTGCTAAAAATGATTCTAATAGCAAGAAAAATGAAAAGGAAGATACTTTTAATTCTAGCAATGAACCTAACATTAATTTGAAGGAAATTCCCTTTCCCCAAAGATTTGTTAGACATAATTTAGATAAGCAATTTAGTAAATTCCTTAATCATTTAAAAGAAATTACTGGTACTATACCTTTTATGGATGCTATTAGAGACATGCCAGCATGGGGTAAGTTTTTAAAAGATATCATAAACCATAAAAGCAAACTTAAGGATTATGGTTTAGTTTCATTAGTTAAAGAATCTAAGGCTATGTATTCTAAAGTTCCTCCCAAACTCAAAGACCCTAGTTGTTTTACCATTCCTTGTATAATTGGTGAATCACACTTTGATAAAGCTTTGTGTGATATTGGTGCTAGTGTGAGTCTTATGCCATATTCCATTTACAAGAAACTTAATTTAGGAGGTCTAAAACCCACCAATATATCTCTTTCCATGGTTGATAAGTCAATTAAATATCCAATAGGTATACTAGAGAATGTTCCAGCTAAAATTGGAAAATTTGTAATTCCTGTGGATTTTATTGTATTAGAAATGGAAGAGGATCCTGAAATCCCAATTCTTCTGGGAAGACCATTTTTAAGAACCGCGGGAGTAGTAATTGATATGAAAAAGGGTAAGATCACTTTAGAGGTAAATGATGAAACTATGGTATTTGATGTATTTAGGATGGTAAAAAATACACCAATAGAGACTATTAACATGGTTGAATTGTTTGACCTAATTGAAGAATGTGTTAATGAAGTAATACATGAATGCATTGGACAAGAACCTATGTTAACTTGTTTAACACAAGAGGAAAATGGTAATATAGAGGTAAATGCTTGTGTAAAATTCCTAGAAGCAACTCCATATCTTAATCCGCATAGGGCTTCAAGGTTTGAACCATTGCAAAAAGAAGATGATAACAAGAATGAAAATCTTGTACTCAAACCTTTACCTTCCTCTCTAAGGTATGCATTTCTTGACTCTAATACTAATTTCCCCTTTATTATTAATTCTGCTTTACCAATTGAAAACATTGAAGCATTGTGCAATGTTTTGTTGAATCATAAGGGTGCTATTGGTTATTCCATTAATGACTTGAAAGGTTTAAGGCCAAGTATATGCATGCATAGAATTTCTTTAAAAGATGATGTAAAACCTTCCATTGAAGGTCAAAGGAGGCTTACTCCTACACTTAAAGAAGTAGTAAGAAAAGAGGTAATTAAATTACTCGATAATGGAATTATATACTCTATTAGTGATAGCAAATGGGTTAGCCCTATCCAAGTTGTACCCAAAAAGGGTGGCTTGACGGTCGTTAAAAATGAATCAAACGATTTAGTGCCCACCAGAACTATCACGGGATGGCGTATGTGTATTGATTATAGAAAACTCAATAAAGCAACAAAGAAAGACCACTTTTCTTTACCTTTTATTGATCAAGTCCTTGAGAGATTAGCAAATTTCTCTTATTTTTGTTATCTTGATGGTTTAAGTGGTTTTTACCAAATACCTGTTCATCCTGATGATCAATCAAAAACCACATTTACATGTCCATATGGTACATTTGCTTTTAGGTGAATGCCTTTTGGACTTTGTAATGCACCGGCCATATTTCAACGATGCATGTTTTCTATTTTTAGTGACCTAATTGATGATTGTATAGAAGTTTTTATGGAACTAATTTTTCCAATTGTCTTGAGAATCTTTCCAAAGTACTTGACAGGTGTAAAGAGCATGGACTAGTGCTAAATTGGGAGAAATGTCACTTTATGGTACAAGAAGGAATCATCTTGGGTCATAAAGTATCAAATAAAGGCATAGAAGTTGATCAAGACAAGATTGAGGTCATAGCCAAATTGCCTCCACCAAAATGTGTCAAAGATGTGAGGAATTTTTTAGGACACGCGGGGTTCTATAGAAGGTTTATTCGAGACTTCTCAAGGGTTGCCAAACCATTGTGCAATTTGTTAGCAAAGGAAGCACCTTTTGACTTTGATAATGCATGTTTGGAAGCTTTTGACAAACTCAAGAAGGCTCTTATAATGGCTCCAATTTTGCAACCACCTAATTGGGACTCGCCATTCGAAATTATGTGTGATGCAAGCAACTTCGCTTTGGGGGCTATTTTGGGATAAAGGAAGGAAGGTAAGCCTTGTGTGATCTATTATGCAAGCAAGCTCTTGGATGATGCCCAAGTCAACTATACCACAACGGAGAAAGAACTTCTTGCCATTGTATATGCTTTTGACAAATTTAGAGCATATCTTGTTGGTCAAAAAGTAATTGTCTATTCAGATCATGCTGCTCTCAAATACCTTTTAAGCAAGAAAGATGCCAAGCCTCGGTTACTTAGATGGATTTTCATGTTTCAATAATTTGATTGGGAAATTAGAGACAAAAAGGGTAGTGAGAATTTAGTTGCGAATCATTTGTCAAGAATCAGTTTGGAAGATTTAAGAAAGCAAGATGATGGGGTGCCTATCAATGAAACATTTATGGGCGAACAACTTCTCCAAATTGCCACAAAAGAGATTCCTTGGTTCGCCGACATTGCCAATTATATTGTAAGTGGAATTTTACCCTATGACATGAATCCTAGAAAGAAAAAGAAGTTTTTACATGATGCCAAGTTCTATTATTAGGAAGAGCCACTCTTGTATAAAAGATGTGGTGACGGATTGATTAGAAGATCTGTTCCTCAAGATGAAGTTCAAGATATTTTAAAACATTGCCATTCCATGGAGGTTGGTGGACACTTTGGCACATCAAGGATAGCATCTAAGGTACTTCAATGTGGTTTTTGGTGGCCTTCATTATTTAAAGATGCTAGAAATTTTTTCTTGCATGTGATAGATGCCGAAGAACGAGAAACATCACTAAGAAACATGAAATGCCTATGAATGGTATCTTAGAAGTAGAAATTTTTGATGTATGGGGTATAGACTTTATGGGACCTTTTCCAAGCTCTCTTGGTAACAAATATATTCTTGTAATGGTAGATTATGTTTCCAAATGGGTGGAAACAATTCCATCTATCACTAATGATGCCAAGGCAATAAAGAAAATGCTTAAGAAGACTATATTCCCAAGGTTTGGTACCCTAAGGGCTCTAATTAGTGATGGGGGATCTCATTTTTGTAACTACATGATTAAATCATTATTGAAAAAGTATGGGGTGACTCATAAAATTGCAACTCCATACCACCCTCAAACTAGTGGTCAAGTAGAGGTTAGTAATAGAGAACTCAAGTGGATTTTGGAAAAAACGGTTTCTTCTTCAAGAAAGGATTGGGCATTAAAACTTGGTGATGCCTTATGGGCTTATAGGATAGCTTTCAAGACTCCCATTGGTCTTACACCTTACTAATTGATTTATGGGAAATCTTTTCATTTGTCAGTGGAATTACAACGTAAGGCTTATTGGGCAACGAAGGCTTTGAACTTTGATTTCAAGAAAGCAGGACAAAAGAGGCTTCTTCAATTGAATGAATTGGAAGAGTTAAGGATGAATGCTTATGAGAATGCTAAGATTTATAAGGATAGAACCAAGCAATGGCATGACAAGCATATTCATCATAGGGAGTTTCATGAAGGACAACTTGTTTTATTATACAATTCAAGGCTTAAACTCTTTCCCGGTAAGTTAAAATCAAGATGGTCAGGTGCTTTTAAAATCATCAAGGTTTATCCTCATGGTGCGGTTGACATTGAAAATTCAAAAGGGGAAATTTTTAAGGTCAATGGTCAGCGTTTAAAATCCTATGTTGTTGGTAATCAGATGGGTAATGAAAATAGTTCGCAATTAGAGGTTTGGGGACTACTTGGTGAACCTTCGGGTAAATATGATTATAAGGTAAAGTTTTCACCACCACCTAGTTCAAGCATTCCTATTAAATCCATCGAGCCATTGGGTTGGGGAGAAGAATTTGATGCTATTGACAATCAAGGAACAAAGAAGGTTCATACCCTACACTCCCAATCTTAACTTGGAATTTAAGGTATGATCAAACTATGGAGCTTAGATTTAGCAAGGTATGATACTTACACATTTAGTTTATTTTTATTTTATTGTATATATTTGTTTTCATAATTTTTCTTTTGTTTTTCACAAAAATAAAATAAAAAAAAGGGTGACACAGAAATTCATTGGTGCTGAGTCGGCACACTTCAACTCAATTGGTGCCGAGTCAACACCAATACCTGCTATACCGAGTTGCACCCATCAGTTGAACTCGTGCCGAGTCGGCACACATGGAACACGTCCCAAAAATTTAGATTTTGCATCTTTTCAATTGCTGGGCCATTTGACTTCAATTTTGTTGTTTTTTAAACTCAAACATCACTATGAAAGAGCATATATTCCTTAGTGTCTCTTGGGAAGGGACATGAAAAGACTACACAACTTTATCTCTTTATAGTTAGTTTTTCTTTTTATAAACTTCTACATTCTTTTCTTTTCTTTTTCTATTTTTATTTAACTCTTTCTTCATCTCCCTCTCTCTCACGTTTCTCTCTCACTTCTCATCTTCTCCAAACTTTAGTTTTCTTCCCTTTTTCTTAACCAAAACCCATTCCTTTTATCTTTCAAAAATTGCTTTACAAGATGTGTAGATCAAAAACAAATCCATTCTCATCTTCAAGGGGAAAGGAAGTTGCACAAGAGGAGGAAGAAGTTCTGGATATTGCACCACTATATAGAGCACCATTTCCAATTTTTCAAAAATGGGAAGGACAAAGGTATGAAAAATGTCTTAAAAGAAATGTTGTTGGTTCTAGGTTTCTTCCTCTTGATGCTGTTAGTAAAATGGGTTTTGATGAAATTCTGCAGAAATTTCTTAAACAAATAGGTCTTAAAACTTTGGTTTCTTTAGAAAAGGACACTTATGTGCAACTAACATAAGAATTTTACTGCACTTTGAAATTGAATGATAATGATCCTCATGTGTTAGACTTTCGTATGCTAGGAAAACCATATCAATTGACTTATAATTTCATGAAAAAAGTGTTTGGTTTTTCTAAGGATGGAGTTTGTGAAATCCTTCGTGATTGGCATGCTAGTGAATATTGGAATGAATTAACTGATTTACATCAATTTGATCCTAGGAAAGGCCATGCCATATTCATTAAAGATCATAAATTGTGGCTTTTGCATAAAATTCTTGCATGTCTTATGTTTGGTAATTCGGAAGGAAATAGAGTCTCTATCCAAGAAATTTATTTGATGTGGTGTATTAGCATGAAAAAGAAAATTTGTTGGACTTGTTGGATTTTTAATAAGTTACTTGAATGTGCTAATAATAAAAGTGGTCCTTTGACTCATGGTTATATTAATACTTCTATTGCTAATGCTCTTAAAATTTCACAAGCTTCTTTGGATTCTATGAGAATGGTGAGTATGGTTCACCTTACTAAATCTGCTTTCACAAAAGGTGAGGTTATTTATCCTAACTTTAATTTAAGACATGCAAAAGATAGATCATGTTGGGTAGGAGTTGAGAAAAGCGAAGAGAGTAGCGAAGAGGGTGAACATGAAGATCAAGCTGATGAACAAAGTGATGAACAAGGTGTTAATGTTGGTGGTGCATCTACCGCTCCTGTTCAAGTCGGTGGAGGAAGTTCTCATGTGTCCCCTGACATGGCTATTTGGCAACAAATCCTTCAAAATCAACAAGCTATAAATACACAATTGGGATGCATAGATGCTAGGCAACAACAAATGGAGAGGCAACAATGAAGACTAGCTTACAAAATGGATCAATTTTTTGCTAGCAATGGATATCAATTTGATTCTCCACCTCCTTCACCACATGTGGATTGAAAGATAAGCATTTCTAACCTTTCCCTATTTTTCTTTAATCTATGTTATGTGTTTGTCTATGTTTTCTTCTTTTTGGGACACATTAGGGGCAATGTGTACTCTAAGTGTGGGGGAGGTTATATCTTGTTTAGTTTTTTGTTTACCCTATTTTATAAGTTTATAGGATTTAGTGTTCATGATCTATGCTATGATGCATCACCTCAAAATATTTGAAATTTTTTTGAAGACTCCTTCTAATTTTATATGATATAGTTCTAGTTTGGTTCATTATAACATTAAGGGTTAGAAACATTTAAGAATTGATTTATGATCAACTCCCCTTACCTTAGTTGATTACATGAACTTCTTGTATAGGTTTGAGGGTGATTTGTTTGTCTTTATTTATATCTTGAGAAGTTTTAAATTAATTTGGACTAATGAATGCTTGCTTAAGTTTTAAAGGGATTTTTATTTTTTAGTTTAGAGGAAATTATAGTTAATACATACCTATGATTAGTCAATAAAGGATGAGGAATAAATAAAAATAAAAATAAAATAAAATGATATATAGGTTCTAAGTAAGTCGTGTACATTTGTGCTTGCTCCTCAATTTTATTCGTTCGGAACGGAATTTATATATGAAATCATATCCATACATGGCGAAAGTGAATGAGTAAGTCATACATGTTTGAGTATGCTCCTTAAATATGTTCATTCGGAAATATTCACTTTTGTCATCTATAAAAAAAAAAAAAAAAAAAAAAAAAAAAAAAAAGAGACAAATTTTCCAAAAATGCCTTGAGATTGATTATGGGTATGTATGCTTTCCTTTTTCCTCAATTGTTTGAATAATTCCCCTTTAACTTGAGTTTTGGTAATCAATTGAATCAATTTGATAAATTCTCTTTATAATTTTTTGACAAACAATCACCTTATTGCTTATATTAGTGGTGTCAAACTTTTTTGTAGGCTTGTGGAGTTGTTTATAAAACTCTTCTTCTTTGTTTCTTTTCTTTAAGGAGTGATGGCCCTTATTAGTGCTTTAAAATTTGAATAAGAAGGAGTAATATTTATGATTATATTTTTCCTTTCAACTTATGAAATTGCTTGAGGACAAGCAAAGTCTATGTGTGGGGGAGTTTGATGTGATGTAAAATGGTATGGATTTAGTGTTATTTCAAGTGCATTTTAGTTGCTTTTTAGGTATATGTTTAGTATATTATAATGCATTTTGTGTTTTATTGCCTTAATATTTATTCTACTAATATTTTCTCAAGTTATCTCCTTAACCTGATGGTTTTGAGAGTATTTTATAAAGTTTTAGTAGGTTAACGGAAGAATTGGAGGTTCCTAGAAGAGCCAAGTATAAAAAAAGAAAGCAAAATTCAGAAAGCACTGGTGCCGAGTCAGCACCCTTCAACTCAATTGGTGCCGAGTCGGCACTAGGGCTTGCTGTGCCGAATTGATAAATGAGAGATGAGTTGGTGCCGAGTCGGCACACACCAAAAGACATGATTTTTCATGAATAGTCTGTAATATTTCAGTCATAACTTCCTTTACACAACTCGGATTGAAAGAATTCAAGAGGATATGGAAAGCTAATAAAAAGGCCTACAACTTTCATGAACACCTTGAAGTCTAATTTTGCCATCTGAATCATCCAAAATGCCCTTGAAGTTTCTAAAGCAGTTATTAGGTGACTTTTCACAAAGTGTTGCATTTCTTTATGAAATGTTATGACTTTTAATTGCTCAAAGCCTTTAAATAGTTGAAGTTTCTTCTGTAAAAAAAAATCTAGAAAATCTAGAAAATCATAATATAAGTAGAGAGTATTGTATTAAGAAGAAAAAGAGAGATCTTACAACTTTCAAGTACAGCACTTTGGGAAACTATTCTTGTATCAAGGCTTCTAATCTTGAAAAGGGCTAGTAAAAGATTTTTATAACTTTTTCTTTACTTAATCTATTTTATTTCTTGATGATTGAATGTTTAACTTTCTTTTTATAAAATATCTAACAATGCATCAAGGCTAAAGTACTTGTGGTTAGAATTGCAATGCAAATTTAGTCTATGAACTTCATTTTGATATTTTGTTAATGAATGATTGATTTGGCTTCAATTAAGTTCTTAATAGTTGTTATTTATGCTTGATCACCATATGTAATATGATAGTTAAGAATTTGCAATGAGAATTGGAATTCTTAATGGAAAAGTAGTTGATGTCACTTAAGTTAAAAGATTAATTAGAATCTACTTCTAAAGGGGTAAAAAGAATTAACATTGAACTTCATGGTTTTTGTTTACATTTACATTGACATAAGAGCATGTGTAAGTCTATTCAAAAATACCTTTAATTGACTTAAAGATTAACTTTTAAAGATTTTAGGTTAATTCTCCAATCAACTCATTTATAATCTTATTTTATATACATGTTAGAAGTTCATTGATTTAATTTTCCTTTGTAATTCTAATTTGTTCTCTTTCTAGAAATTGTTTAATAACTTTGAATTATATAGAATTTAGTGACTTGTAGTTAAATTAGTAGTTAATTAGTTACTCAAAGTCCAATTATTCTTTGCCTATTCATCTAATTATTTGTTCGGTTAATAATAAATTCAACATTTTTCCCAGTGTTTGACCCTTTGCTCATCCTACATTTAGTCATAAGGGCCAGGGTATGATAATTTGCTCACATCATGAGTGTAAAGTGGATGAAGAGGATACCCTTGGTATATTTGGGAGTGGCAAGAAGTTTTGATGAGTGTGAAGAGGATGAAGTGGATGCCCCCGGTATATTTGGACGCGGCAGGAAGCTATGATGAGTGTGAAGAGGATGCCCCCGGAATATTTTGGAGCGGCAGAAAGTTATGATGGGTGTGAAGAGGATGCCCTCGGTATATTTGGGAGCAGTAGAAAGTTTTGATCAGTGTGTAGAGGATGAAGAGGATGCCCCGGGTATATTTGGGAGCGGTATTATGATGAGTGTGAAAAGGATGAAGAGGATGCCCCCACTATAATTAGGAGTAGTAGGAAGTTTTGATGAGTGTGAAGAAGATGACGAGGATGCCCTTGGTATATTTGGGCGCGGCGAGAAGTTACGATGAGTGTAAAGAGGATGAAAAGGATGCCTTTGGTATATTTGGGAGTAGCAGGAAGTTATGATGAGTGTGAAGAGGATGAAGAGGATGCTCCCGGTATATTTAGGAGTAGCAAGAAGTTTTGATAAATGTGAAGAGTATATTTGGGAGTAGCAGGAAATTATGATAAGTGTGAACTTTAGAATGAAGAGGATGCCCCTAGTATATTTAGAAGTGGCAGGAAGTTATGATGAGGGTGAAGAGAATGAACAAGATGCCCCCAGTATATTTGGGAGTGGCTGAAAGTTATGATGAGTGTGAAGAGGATGAAGAGGATACCCCCGGTATATTTGGGAGCGGTGGGAAGTTATGACGAGTGTAAAGAGGATGAAGAGGATGCCTCCTATATATTTGGGAGCAGCAGGAAGTTATGATGAGTGTCGAGAGGACGAAGAGGATGCCCTTAGTATATTTGGGAGCGGTAGGAAGTTATGATGAGTGTGAAGAGGATGAAGAGGATGCCGCCGGCATATTTAGGAGCAGCAGGAAGTTTTGAGGAGTGTAAAGAGGATGCCCTTGGTATATTTGGGAGCAGCCGGAAGTTATGATGAGTGTAAAGTGGACGAAGAGGATGCCTCCAGTATATTTGGGAGCAGCAGGAAATTATGATGAGTGTGGAGAGGATGAAAAGGATGCTCCCTGTACATTTGGGAGCAGCAGGAAGTTTTGATAAGTGTGCAGAGTATATTTAGGAGCGGTAGGAACTTTTGATAAGTGCGAAGAGGATGCCCCTAGTATATTTGGGAGCAGCAGGAAGTTATGATAAGTGTGAACTTTAGAATGAAGAATATGCCCCCGGTATATTTAGGAGTGACAAGAAGCTATGATGAGTGTGAAGAGGATGAAGAGGATGCCCCCGGTATATTTGGGAGTGGTAGGAAGTTTTGATGAGTGTGAAGAGGATGAAGAGGATGCCCTCGGTATATTTGGGAGTGGTGGGAAGTTATGACAAGTGTAAAGAGGATGAAGAGGATGCCTCCAGGTTATTTGGGAGCTGCAAAAAGTTATGATGAGTGTGGAGAGGATGAAGAGGACGCTTCCGGTATATTTGGGAGCGGCAGGAAGTTTTGATAAGTGTGAAGAGTATATTTGGGAGAGGTAAAGAGTTTTGATCAATGAGAAGAGGATGCCCCCCGTATATTTGGGAGCGGCAGGAAGTTACGATAAGTGTGAACTTAAGAATAAAGAGGATGCCCCCGGTATATTTAGAAGCTGCAAGAAGTTATGATGAGTGTGAAGAGGAAGAAAAGGATGCCTCCGGTATATTTAGGAGCGGCAAGAAGTTATGATGAGTGTTAAGAGGATGAAGAGGATGCCCCCAGCATATTTGGGAGCGGCAGGAAGTTTTGAGGAGTGTGAAGAGGATGCCCTCAGTATATTTGGGAGCAGCGAGAAGTTATGATGAGTGTAAAGAGGATGAAGAGGATGCCTCCGGAATATTTGGGAGCAGCAAGAAATTATGATGAGTGTGAAGAGGATGAAAAGTATGCTCCTGGTATATTTGGGAGCGGCAGGAGGTTTTAATAAGTGTGAAGACTCTATTTAGGAGCGATAGGAACTTTTAATAAGTTCGAAGAGGTTGCCCTTGGTATATTTGGGAGCGGCAGGAAGTTATGATAAGTGTGAACTTTAGAATGAAGAGGATGCCCATGGTATATTTGGAAGCGGCAGAAAGTTATCATGAGGGTGAAGAGGATGAACAAGATGCCGCCAGTATATTTGGGAGTGGCTCGAGGTTATGATGAGTGTGAAGAGGATGAAGAGGATGCCCCCTGTATATTTGGGAGCGGTACCAAGTTTTGATGAGTGTCAAGAGGATGCTCTCGGTATATTTAGAACCAGCGGGAAGTTATGACTAGTGTAAAGAGGATGAAGAGGATGCCTCTGGCATATTTGGGAGCAGCAGGAAGTTATGATGAGTGTGAAGAGGATGAAGACGATGCTCCGGGTATATTTGGGAGCAGCAGGAAGTTTTAATAAGTGTGAAGAGTATATTTAGGAGCGGTAGGAAGTTTTGATAAGTGCAAAGAGGATACCCCTGGTATATTTGGGAGCGGCAGGAAGTTATGATAAGTGTGAACTTTAGAATGATAAGGATGCCTCTGATATATATGGAAGCGGTAGGAAGTTATAATGTATGTGAAGAGGATGAAGAGGATGCCTCTGATATATTTAGGAGTGGCAGGAAGTTATGATGAGCATAAAAGAGGATGAAGAGGATGCCCCTAGTATATTTAGGAGCGGTAGGAAGTTTTGATAAGTGTGAAGAGGATGAAGAGGATGCCCCCGGTATATTTGGCAGTAGTAGAAAGTTTTAATAAGTGTGAAGTGAATGAAGAGGATGCCCCCAGTATATTTGGGAGCGGTAGGAAGTTTTGATGAGCGAGAAGAGGATGCCCCCGGCATATTTGGGAGCGGCAGAAGTTATGATGTGTGTGAAGAGGATGAAGAGGATGCCCCAATATATTTGGAAGCAATAAGAAGTTATGATGTGTGTGAAGAGGATGAAGAGGATGCCTCGATATGTTTAGGAGCAGAAGAAAGTTATGATAAGTGTGAAGAGGATGAAGAAGATGCCCCTGGTATATTTAAGAGCAATGAAAAATTTTGATTAGTGTGAAGAGGATGAAGTGGATGCCCTCGATATATTTGGGAGCGGCAGGAAGCTACGAAGGGTGTGAAGAGGATGAAGTGGATGCCCCCGGTATATTTGCGAGCGGCAGGAAGCTATGATGAGTGTGAAGAGGATAAAGAGGATGCCCTCGAAATATTTGAGAGTTGCATGAAGTTTTGATAAGTGTGAAGAGGATGAAGAGGATGCCCCAATATATTTAGGAGCAGCAGGAAGTTTTGATGAGTGTGAAGAGGATGAAGAGCATGCCCCTGGTAAATTTGGGAGCGGCAGGAAGTTATGATAAGTGTGAAGAGGATGAAGAGGATGCCCCCGGTATATTTGGGAGTGGTAGGAAGTTTTGATCAATGTGAAGAGGATGAAGAGGATGCCCCTAGTACATTTTGGAGTGGCAGGAAGTTATGATAAGTGTGAACTTTAAAATGAAGAGGATTCCCCCGATATATTTGGGAGCGGCAAGAAGTTATGGTGAGTGTGAAGAGGGTGAAAAGGATGCCCCTAGTATATTTGGGAGCGGTAAAAAGGTTTGATGAGTGTGAAGAGGATTACCCCATTATACTTATAAGCCACAGGAAGTTATAATGTGTGTGAAGAGAATGAAGATGATGCCTCCAGTATATTTAGGAGTGGTAGGAAGTTATGATGAGTGTGAAGAGGATGAAGAGGATGCCCCTGGCATATTTATGAGCCGTAAAAATATTTTGATAAGTGTGAAGAGGATGAAGAGGATGTCCCTGGTATATTTGAGAGTGGTAGGAAGTTATGATGAGTGTGAAGAGGATGAAGAGGACGCCTCCTGTATATTTACGAGTGGCAGGAAGTTATGATGAGTGTAAAATAGAATGAAGAGGATGCCCCTAGTATATTCAGGAGCGGTAGGAAGTTTTGATAAGTGTGAAAAGGATGAAGAGGATGCCCCCGGTATATTTAGCAGTAACAGAAAGTTTTGATAAGTGTGAAGAGCATGAAAAGGATGCCCCCAGTATATTTGGGAATGGCAAGAAGTTATCAGGTATGTGAAGAGGATGAAGAGAATGCCTTCGGCATATTTAGGAGTGGCAGGAAGTTATGATGAGTGTGGAGAGGATGAAAAGGATGCCCCCGGCATATTTGGGAGCAGCAGGAAGTATTGATGAGTTTGAAGAGGATGACGTGGATGCCCCCAGTATATTTGGGCATGGCAGGAAGCTATGATGAGTGTGAAGAGGATGAAGAGGATGTCCTCGGTATATTTGAGAGCAGCAGGAAGTTTTGATGAGTGTGAAGAGGATGAAGTGGATGCCCCCAGTATATTTGGGCATGGCAGGAAGCTATGATGAGTGTGAAGAGGATGCCTCCGGTATATTTTAGAGTGGCAGGAAGTTATAATGAGTGTGAAGAGGATGCCCTCAATATATTTGGGAGCAGTAGAAAGTTTTGATCAGTATGAAGAGGATGAAGAGGACGCCCCCGGTATATTTGTGAGCAGTAGGAAGTTATGATAAGTGTGAAGAGGATGAAGAGGAGGATGCCCCCAGTATATTTGGGAGCGATAGGAAGTTTTGATGAGTGTGATGAGGATGATGAAGATGCCCTTGGTATATTTGGGAGCGATGAAAAGTTACGATGAGTGTAAAAAGGATGAAGAGGATGCCTCCGGTATATTTGGGGGCGGCAGGAAGTTATGATGAGTGTAAAAGGGGATGAAGAGGATGCCCCTAGTATATTTAGGAGCAGGAGGAAGTCTTGATAAGTGTGAAAAGGATGAAGAGGATGCCCCCAGTATATTTGGAAGTAGCAAAAAGTTTTGATAAGTGTGAAGAGGATGAAGAGGATGCCCCTGGTATATTTGGGAGTGGCAAGAAGGTTTAATGATTGTGAAGAGGATGAAAAGGATGCCCCCGGTCCCGGTATATTTAGGAGCGGTAAGAAGTTGTCATGTATGTGAAGAGGATGAAGAGGATGCCTCTGGCATATTTAGGAGTGGCAGGAGGTTATGATGAGTGTGAAGAGGTTAAAAAGGATGCCCTCGGCATATTTGCAAGCAGCAAGAAGTTTTGATAAGTGTGAAAAGGATGAAGAGGATGCCCCCGGTATATTTGGGAGCGGCAGGAAGTTATAGTGAGTTTGAAGAGGATGAAGAGGATGCCTCAGGTATATTTGGGAGTGGCATGAAGTTATGATGAGTGTAAAAGTGGATGAAGAGGTTGCCTCTAGTATATTTAGGAGTGGTAGGAAGTTCTGATACGTGCAAAGAGGATGAAGACGATGCCCCTAATATATTTGCCAGTAGCGAAAAGTTTTGATAAGTGTGAAAAGGATGAAGAGGATGCCCCTGGTATATTTTGGAACGGCAGGAAGTTTTGATGACTGTGATGAGGATTAAGAGGATGCCCCCGGTATATTTGGGAGCGGCAGGAAGTTTTAATGAGTGTGAAGAGGATGAAGAGGATGCCCTTGGTAAATTTGGGAGCGGCAGGAAGTTTTGATGAGTGTCAAGAGGATGAAGTGGACGCTCCCGGTATATTTGGGCACAATAGGAAGCTATGATGAGTGTGAAAAGGATGCCCTCAGTATATTTGGGAGCGGCATAAAGTTTTGATCAGTGTGAAGAGGATGCCCCTGGTATATTTGGGAGTGGTAGGAAGTTACGATAAGTGTTAAGAGGATGGAGATAATGCCCCCGGTATATTTGGGAGCGGCTGGAAGTTATGATGTGTGTGAAGAGGATAAAGAGGATGCCCCGGTGTATTTAGGAGCGGCAGAAAGTTATGATAAGTGTGAATAGGATGAAGAAGATGCCCTTGGTATATTTTGGAGCAGCGAAAAGTTTTGATGAGTGTGAAGAGGATGAAGTGGATGCCTCCAGTATATTTGGGATTGGCAGGAAGCTATGATGAGTGTGAAGAGGATGAAGTGGATGCTCCCAGTATATTTGGGAGTGGCAGGAAGCTATGATGAGTGTGAAGAAGATAAAGAGGATGCCCTCGGTATATTTGAGAGCTACATAAAGTTTTGATAAGTGTGAAGAGGATGAAGACGATGCCCCAAGTATATTTTAGAGTGGCAGGAAGTTTTGATGTGTGTGAAGAGGATGATAAGGACGCCCCCTGTAAATTTGGGAGTGGTAGGAAGTTTTGATAAGTGTGAGGAGGATGCTTCCGGTATATTTGGGAGCGGCAGGAAGTTATGATAAGTGTGAACTTTAGAATGAAGAGGATGCCCCCGATATATTTGGGAGGGACAGGAAGTTATAATGAGTGTAAAGAGGATGAAGAGGATGCCTCTAGTATATTTGAGAGCGGGAAGAAGGTTTGATGAGTGTGAAGAGGAAGAAGAGGATGCCCCTGGTATATTTAGGAGCAGCAGGAAGTTATGATGTATGTGAAGAGGATGAAGAGGATACCTCTGGTATAATTAGGAGTGGTAAGAAGTTATGATGAGTATGAAGAGGATGAAGAGGATGCCCCCAACATATTTACGAGCAGCTAAAAGTTTTGATAAGTGTGAAGAGGATGAAGATGATGCTTCTGATATATTTGGGAGCAGCAGGAAGTTATGGTGAATGTGAAGAGGATGAAGAGGATGCCTCTGGTATATTTGGGAGCGACTGGAAGTTATGATGAGTGTAAAAGAGGATGAAGAGGATGCCCCTAGTATATTTGCAAGCAGCAAGAAGTTTTAATACGTGTCGGAAGGATGAAAAGGATGCCCCTGGTATATTTAAGAGTAGCAGGAAGTTATGGTGAGTGTGAAAAGGATGAAGAGGATGCCTCTGGTATATTTGGGAGCGGCAACAAGGTTTGATGAGTGCGAAGAGGATGAAGAGGATGCCCCTGGTATATTTGCGAGCGGCAGGAAGTTATCATATATGTGAAGAGGATGAAGAGGATGCCTCCGGCATATTTAGGAGTGGCAGGAAGTTATGATGAGTGTGAAGAGGATGAAGAGGATGCCCCCGGTATATTTGCAAGCAGCAAGAAGTTTTAATACGTGTGAAGAGGATGAAGAGGATGCCCCTAGTATATTTAGGAGCAGCAGGAAGTTATGGTGTGTATGAAGAGGATGAAGAGGAAGCCTCTGGTATATTTAGGAGCGACAGGAAGTTATGTTGAGTGTGAAGAGGATGAAAAGGATGCCTCTGGTATATTTAAGAGTGGCAGGAAGTTATGATGAGTATAAAAGAGGATGAAGAGGATGCCCCTAGTATATTTCAGAGCGGTAGGAAGTTTTGGTAGGTGTGAAGACGATGATGCGGATGCCCCCAGTATATTTGGCAGTAGTAAAATGTTTTGATAAGTGTGAAGAGGATGAAGAGGAAGCCCCTGGTATATTTAGGAGTGCTAGGAAGTTTTGATGAGTGCGAAGAGGATTAAGAGGATGCCCCCGGTATATTTGGGAGCGGCAGGAAATTTTGATGAGTGTGAAGAGGATGAAGAGGATGCCCCCAGTATATTTAGGAGTGGTAGAAAGTTATGATAAGTGTGAACAGGGTGAAGAAGATGCCCCCGGTATATTTTAGAGCAGCAAAAAGTTTTGATGAGTGTGAAGAGGATGAAGTGGATGCCCTCGGTATATTTGGGATCGGCAGGAAGCTATCATGAGTGTGAAGAGGATGAAGTGGATGCTCTCGGTATATTTAGAAGCGGCAGGAAGCTATGATGAGTGTGAAGAGGATAAAGAGGATGTCCTCGGTATATTTGAGAGCTGCGGGAAGTTTTAATATGTGTGAAGAGGATGAAGAGGATGCCCCCAATATATTTTAGAGTGGCAGGAAGTTTTAATGCATGTGAAGAGGATGGTGAGGATGCGTCCAATAAATTTAGGAGCGGCAGGACGTTTTGATAAGTGTGAAGAGGATGAAGAGGTTGCCTCCGGTATATTTGCGAGGGGTCAAAAGTTTTGATAAGTGTGAAGAGGATGAAGAGGATGCCCCCGGTATATTTGGGAGCAGCAGGAAGTTATGATAAGTGTGAACTTTAGAATGAAGAGGATGCCCTCGATATATTTGGGTGTGGCAGGAAGTTATGATGAGTGTAAAGAGGATGAAGAGGATGCCCCTGGCATATTTGGGAGTGGGAAGAAGGTTTGATGAGTGTGAGGAGGATGAAGAGGATTCCCCGGTATATTTAGGGGCGGCAGGAAGTTATGATGTATGTGAAGTGGATGAAGAGGATGCCTCTGGTATATTTAGGAGTGGCAGGAAGTTGTGATGAGTGTGAAAAGGATGAAGATGATGCGCCAAGTATATTTGCAAGCAGCAAGAAGTTTTGATAAGTGTGAAGAGGATGCCCTCGGTATATTTAGGAGTAGCAGGAAGTTTTGATAAGTGTGATGAGGATGAAGGGGATATCCCTAGTATATTTGGGAGCGGCAGGAAGTTTTGATGAGTGTGAAGAGGATGAAAAGGATGCCCTCGGTATATTTGGGAGTAGAAGGAAGTTTTGATAAGTGTGAAGAGGATGAAGTGGATGCCCCCAGTATATTTGGGCGTGGCAAGAAGCTGTGATGAGTGTGAAGAGGATGCCCCTGGTATATTTTGGAGTGGCAGGAAGTTATGATGACTGTGAAGAGGATGCCCTCAGTATATTTAGGAGCGGTAGAAAGTTTTGATCAGTGTGAAGAGGATGAAGAGGATGCCCCCAGTATATTTGGGAGCGATAGGAAGTTATAATGAGTGTGAAGAGGATGAAGATGATGGCCCCGGTATATTTAGGAGTGGCAGGAAGTTATGATGTGTGTGAAGAGGATGAAGAGGGTGCCCCGGTATATTTTGGAGCAGTAAAAAGTTATGATAAGTGTGAAGAGGATGAAGAAGATGCCCTTGGTATATTTTGGAGCAACAAAAAGTTTTGATGAGTGTGAAGAGGATGAAGTGGATGGCCCGGGTATATTTAGGAGTGGTAGGAAGCTATGATGAGTGTGAAGAGGATAAAGAGGATGCCCTCGGTATATTTGAGAGCTACGGGAAGTTTTGATAAGTGTGAAGAGGATGAAGAGGATGCCCCCAGTATATTTTGGAGCGGCAGGAAGTTTTGATGAGTGTGAAGACGATGATGTGGATGCCTCCGATAAATTTGGGAGCGGCAAGACGCTTTGATAAGTGTGAAGAGGATGAAGAGGTTACCCCCAGTATATTTGGGAGCGGCAGGAAGTTATGGTAAGTGTGAACTTTAGAATGAAGAGGATGCCCCCAATATATTTGGGTGTGGCAGGAAGTTATGATGAGTGTAAAGAGGATGAAGAGGATGCCCCTGGTATATTTGAGAGTGAGAAGAAGGTTTGATGAGTGTGAAGAGGATGAAAAGGATGCCCCCGGTATATTTAGGAGCGGCAGGAAGTTATGATGTGTGTGAAGAGGATTAAGAGGATGCCTCTGGTATATTTAGGAGTGGCAGGAAGTTATGATGAGTGTGAAAAGGATGAAGAGGATGCCCCCTATATATTTGCGAGTAGCAAGAAGTTTTGATAAGTGTGAAGAGGATGAAGAGGATGCCCCCGGTATATTTAGGAGTAGTAAGAAGTTTTGATATGTGTGATGAGGATGAAGAGGATACCCCTGGTATATTTGGGTGTGGCAAAAAGTTTTGATTTGTGTGAGCTTTAGAATGAAGAGGATGCCCTTGGTATATTTAGGAGCGGCAAGAGGATGCCCCTGGTATATTTGGGAGCTTTAAAAAGTTCTGAAGAGGATGCTCCTTGTAATTTGAGAGCGGCAGGAGTATGCCCCTGGTATATTTGGGAGCGGCAAGATGTTTTGAAGAGGATACCCTTGGTATATTTGGGAGCAGCAAGAAGTTCTGAAGAGGATGCCCCTGGTATATTTGGGAGTGGTAGGAGGATGCCCTCAGTATATTTAGGAGTGGCAAGAGCATGCCCCTAGTATATTTGGGGAGCATTTGGAAGAAAACAACAGTTCCTGTTTAGTAGGAAAGAAGACGACCCTATTTGGTAGGAATCAACGAAGCAGTGATCCTATCTAGTATGAAAGAAGTTGATGGTCCTGTCTGGTAGGATTGATGGCGATGGTCCTATTTGGTGGGAATCAATAAAGTGGTGATCCTATCTGGTAGGAATAATGATGATGATCCTATCTAGTAGGAAAGAAGATAACCCTGCCTAGTAGGAATGATGATGATGATCTTGCCTTTCTTCAGGAGTTTTGACAATTTGCCTTAATTCATGATCCTATTCAATGCAAAAATGCTAGATAATTATGCAATGATCTAATACCTTGAACATGTGAAGGGTCAGTCCTGATATAAAAGTGTTGATCTTTAGGAGAAAGATGCCCCTATTTTAGAAAGGTGAATATTTGGAAGGGATGTGCCCCTACTTTAGAATGATAAATGAAAATGGTTTGGTCATTTGGTTTTTAGTTGATTAGCTAGCTTAGAGGTGAAGATGGGCATGTCAGGTATGAGTTAGTTAATGACTATCAGGTTGGCCTAGGCATAAGCAAGGTGTGGTCTTGGAAAAGATCGAACTGTTTAGTTTAGATAGGTCTGACTTAGGTTGGAGACTGAATTGGAGAGCTGGATTAAGAAGGTCAAGTTTTAGAGATGATTAGATTGGAAGGTTTGGGGAAGGTCAACTTATGAGGCTTATCCTTAGAGAAGTTCATGTGGAAGGCTTAGTCAGGTCTAGGACTTTGGCTTGGTCAGGTTGCAACCTTTAGGGAGTTTATTTGGAAGACTTGGTCAAGTTCTACCTTTGGCTCGGTTAGGTCTGGTTTAGAGGACAAGTCAAGCTAGGAAATTAGTTAAGGAAGGTTTGGTCAGGTTTAGGCTTTGGAGGAGATTATGGTCTTTTGTGAATGGTGAAAGCTAGGCTTAGGCTTAGTGGTTTGGGCTTCATGGTGAAAGCTAGGCTAGGGCTTCATCGTTAAGGCTTTCGGGGAGTGGTTTTTATGGTGTAGGCTTGGGCTTAGGCTTCATGGTGATGGCTTAAAAGGCTAAAAGGTTTTGGTTAAGGGTGCTTTGGACCTCTTTGGAAGCTTCATCTTAGGTATGGTGTTAAAGGTTTTAGTCATAGGCTTCTTGGATAAGGGTTTGCCTTTTGACATGGATGCATTGAATTTCCTTGCCCATCATATGATTGGCAGGCTTTGACTCAATTGGACTATATGGTTGATGTAATTTGCCAAGGAGGCTTAGTCCTTTCAAGGATGATGAGGTTTTGCCAATGAGTCATAGGATGACTTGAATGGTTTGAGCCCTTCTTAAGCTTTGCAAGACATTACTTGATTTTGGCTATGCTAGACAAAGCTGGCTTTAAGGACGATGAGTCTTGAAAGACTTAGGATCTTTGGTTTTGCCCATGGGCTTAGCCCTTAAAAGATGATGAGATTTTGCCAAGGAAAGGGTGGTATGAGGCTTGAGCTTGAAAAGATGGAATGGTACATTTTGAAGTTGGGGAATGGTTCAAAGGCAGTTTGGAAATTTTGAAAAGGATCAGGGAAGTTGTATGAATTTGCTATCTATAGCATGATTCATGGAAAAGAACAAACCAAGCTAACCTTGTTGTTTTGAGATTGAAGAGACATTTAGAGTGACACTTTATTGGCTTGAATGTAAACAACAGACTAGATGAAAGGAAGTGCCCTAAGGAGTGGCTGAAGGACTGACGAGAAAAGATAACTTAGGGTTCTTGCTCCCAATAAGAGATAGGAACATAATAGACTAGCAATGTGAAAGATTGTGCCTAAGCTCTTTAAGCTAAGCGACAAGACAGATTAACAAAAGATGATGATAACCTAGAAAGACATATCCCCATTGTGAGATAATTACAAAGAAGATAATATCATTTTAGAGAATGAGCAAGCTAGTGAGGATGGATGACTTTGACAACATGAGACGAGATGGATTGATTGAAGATGATTTGACAAACTTTGAATGATATGAAAGAGGATGACTAGGATGAGCTTTGTTGCTTCTTTTTTTTTTTCCTCTAACTTTTGCCCTTTTCGAGTTTTCAACTTAGCAAGCTTGGATTAATGAAAATTAAGAGAAAACATTCCACCATTGCTTTGAGGGGCTTTAACATTTGACTTTTGGATTTGAAGAACTTGTTGCCCCTTATTAAGGTGTATCATTTGATTTTGTGCTTCAATTATTTGATGAGAGGTATATTTCTTGATCTTCTTTGGTTAGGAGCTGGCAAAGCAATAATTGATGACACCTCAATTGTGGTGGATTTAATTGATGTTCTTTTCTTTCTCTCTTTTCTCTTTTTTTTTTCCTTTTTTTTTTCAAAGCTCATCCATGTTTAGACAAGTATATAAATAATTAAAAAGATGTGAATGTTTTATTATAATGGAAAATTTTATTATAAGATAACAAAAAAAGAATCAACATGATTGACAAAAAATAAAAGAAAATAAGATGACAGACTCAGACTCGAATTTAGACTCAAACTTTGGGATTTAGACTCAAACTTAGAATTCAATCTCGGATAGATCAGATCAGCTAAACTTGAACTCTTATATGTCATACCACTTGGGGCTAAGGTAAGGTGGGGTTGAATTAGGTTCGAGTTCTTCATCACTATTCAGGTCAATGGTGAGGAATTCAAGTTGAAATGATGCACTTTGGATGCAATCTTCAACCTTTGATGCGGTTTCAATTAAAGCCTTAAAAGTGGGTAGGTATTGGGTTAACAAGTGGGCTTAGTAGGCTGGAAGTAGATTCTTGACAAGTATGTCCACTTGTTCTTGCTCTGTTGGTCTATTTACCATTTGAGCAGCTTTAGCCCCTCACCTTGTAAGGAACATGGAGAAAGACTCCTCTAGGAGCTGCTTGATGGTTTCCAAGTCATGTCTAATGACATCCATTTCACTATTATAATGATATTGTCTGACAAAGGCATAGCAGATATTATCCCACGTCCTTTCCTTACTCTTGTCTAGTGAAAAGAACCATCTCCTAGTAACACCAGTTAGTGATTGTTGGAACAGTTGAGCAAGGAGCTCATTGCTAACTCCTAATGGTTTCATTGCCCTCACGTATATCTTTAGATGGGTCTTAGGGCAAGTGGTTCCATTAAATCTCTCCAATTCAAGAATTTTGAATTTAGGAGGGAGCTTGGCATCAGGAAATAAGGTTAAACTGTCCACATCAATTAGATCATCACGGTGCTTTAAGGATTTGATGGTTCTTTCCATGGCTTTAAGTTTTTCCATGAGTAATCTAATGTATGGATAAGAGAAAACTTCCTCACCTTAGTTTAGATATGGATTAGTTTGGCTTAAATTTGGGCTAGGATTGGTCGAGTTCAAGATAAGATTTGGGTTAGGATGGCTAAAGGTGGCCTGGTTAATCATAGCTCAAACTTCCTCAATGATGAATTGCCTTTGTTCCTTGAATTGGGCTTGCTGAGTAGTTAGGATAGCTTGGAAATGATCTTCTTGCTTTTTAAGGACTTTGGTCACAAGTGTGGTCAAGGAAGCCATGTCAAGAGAGTGGGCCATTAGTACCTTCAAACCAAAGCAACAAGGTAAGTGACGGGTATGAAACAGAAGAGGTAATGAAGGTATAGGCATGCATATCTTAAGAGAAAAGGCTTCCTATTGTGTAATGGGCCAACCATTTTTTTTTTTTTTTTGGGCTTAAGGTATGATGAGACAAATGTTTTGGGTTTTGGGTAGTAGACTGAACCAAGGGTATTAGGTTTAAGGTAGTGTGTTGGGCCAAGGTTATTGGGCTTAAGGGTAACAGACTAGTTTTGAAAGGTAATGGGTCACGGGTGTTAGGCTTAAGGATATTGTGTTGGGTCAAAGGTATTAAGCTTAGGGTTGTGTGTTGGGCCAAAGGTATTAGGCTTAGGGTAGTGTCTTGATGATTTGGGGTATAGGCTATAGGCATCTATCAATCTGGAGGTAATGGATTGATTTTAAAGGTAATGGGCCAAGGATGTTATGCGATGGTGTCTCGTGGCTAGGTTGGCAAGGTATGGGTAAGAGAAGGGTAGTGATGTTTTTAAGTTACAATTTAAGGTGAAGAAATTTTGGGTAAGGTTAAGGTAACAATGTTTAAGGTTAGAGGTGTTTGAGGTCAAGGCTAGGGAAATGAAGTTTCTGGTTTAGGGCTAGGGTATTGGTGTTTAGGTCAAGGCTAAGGTAACAAGGTAAGGTTTTAGGGTTAGGATAGTGTTTAGGTCAAAAGCTAAGGTAAAGGGTAAGGTTTAGTGTTAGGGAATCGGTGTTTAGGCTAAAGGCTAGGGTAAAGGGGTAAAGTTTAGGGTTAAGGTATTGGTGTTTAGGGTTAGGGAATCGGTGTTTAGGCTAAAGGCTAGGGTAAAGGGGTAAAGTTTAGGGTTAAGGTATTGGTGTTTAGGTTAAAGGCTAAGGTAAAGAGGTAAAGTTTAGGGTTAGGGTATTAGTGTTTAGGTTAAAGGTTAAGGTCAAGGGGTAAGGTTTAGGGTGATGGCTTAAGGTTTGTGGGAGCAAAGGTGAATGGGTGGAGGTTAGAGTGAGGTGTTTAAGGGGGAGATGTTTGAATGGAGATAAGAATGTTTGACCCTCATTTAGTTCCAGGTTTGACCTAGACTTGAGATGAATGCATGTTTTATTATACAATATGGATGCATAAGATGCATGAGGAAAAGATTTCATGAGAATGCAAAGATGCAAGGTTTTAATTATGGTACATACAACATAAAGCTGTGATCTAAGTTCATTACAAGAAAAGGTAAAGGGGCTTGTATAAGGTACTTATCACACTAGAGCAGCGACGTACCTAACCACATGTGAGTCAAGGTGCCTTGCATGGGTCCAACAGTACGTGTATACTCGTTACACCTTTAAAAGGATCAAAGGATTCATCGCAGGGTGGATGATTTCACTATCGGTGAATAGACCTAAGGAGGGTTACCCATTCGATGTTACTCACTATCCATTGTTTTCCTAAAACTAGGTTTAATGTCAAAGAGCCTATGTAAGTGATGCATGTAAAGTCACAATCATATTAAAAGGCCAAACTCTTTTTAAATCAATTAGTAGTCCACTTATTTTTCCTTTTATTAAAAGAAAGTTACTCCCCAATGAAGTCGCCAACTGTGAGGCCTTGCCCGAGTACCGGTCTGATCTGCTAAAGGGAATCGAAATGCTCATTTGGGAAAGAACTCACGAGGAAGCCCTTGCGCTTATCTTTGATAGGTTTGAAAATTGTTTTTAGGAGTTGTCACCTTAATTTATTTTTATTTGGGAAAATATAAGGAAAAAACCCATTTGACTATAATTATTAACCAAAAGAAAAATGTCAGTAGCCTCAAAACTAAAGAGGATTCAGCGACTAGGTTTTTGGTTTAATTTAACAAAATAAGTTTGGCCAGGTAATATAAAAGTGACTTAAAATATATTTCATGAATAAATTAAAATGCATGAACAATTTATAGTATGCATGATCATTCAATCCACAAAGTTTATACACAATTAGAATTTGAAATAAAAGAGAGTTAATATTACAATGAAATCCAAACTTAGGGGGTACCTCCTCTATCCCTTATGGGTTCTAAGGAAGTCACACATTCCCCAAATTAAAACTAATAACTAAGTAAAGGAAAGCAAAATAAAAGTAAGTGAAGAAGGTGATAGGGGGAGAGTTGGTTAGTTTTAATTGGATTCGATGTTTGAACAAAGCATGCCTACGTATCCCTTTGAATGGGAATCAGAATCTACACAGTTCTCCCATCTTATGAAGGGGTTAGTTTAGCTTAGCCACTTTATCATGTTTTGATTGATTGATTAAAAGAGGATTGAGTTAATTAATTATTTGATTGATTACTAAGTTGATTAGCTAACAACCTAGATGAATCAATTTAACTAACTAACTAAAAGAAGTAAGGAACTTTAGACAAAAGAAAATTAAAGGAAAATAAGCTTACCTCATATGGCGGGCGACAACTAACTTCGAATGGTGAGCGACAACTAACTTTAGATGGCAAGCGGAGGCTGGCGTCGATGGCAGGTGCAGCTAGCCTTGGACGGCAGGCAGTGACTAGCCTCGGATGGCGAGTGGCTGCTAGCCTTCAGTGGCGAACACGAGCCTTAGGCAAGAGACTTGCCTCAAATAGGCGGGTGGCGAAAAGGCTTAAACTGGTTGGGTAGAAATCAAGGAGAAAACCCCCAACTCGTTTTGCAAAGCAAGGAGCAAATGCAAAGCAGTTTATTTGAAGTTATTACTTTTCAAGCTCTAGAAGTTTGTGTTTTGAGGTGTGACAAGGCCTTCTATATATAGGAGGAGGTTTGAAGCATAGAAAACAAAAAATTCCAATGTGGGATTGCAAAAAATCAAATTTTCATTGGTGTTATCACAAATGCCTTTGCAACACCATAGAGGTCTTTGCGGCAGTGCCACACAGCCCTTTGTAGTTTTGCAAAGGGCTTTATAGCAGTACTGCAGAGCTCTGTGGCAATGGGCCTCGATTTTGCCCATTTCTCCTATTTTCACTCGTTCTTGCTCGTTTCTTGTCCTTTTTACACAATTCCAGTTGCGTTATACTCATTACTTAGTCCTAGATGATTTAAAAGGGTTCAAATGTCAAAAAGAAATATTTTAACTTTCCCATTTTGAGAGTTCTTAGCTTCTGAAAGTTTGTTCACTGAGCCTAAGTGCTTCTAAGGTTCAAACACATACTAGAAGATGCAAAATTAAGGGTTCACACCGCAAGCTACCATGATCCTTCCTTTTTGTAGATCATGCAGTATTTGAGAGAAATTTGATGAAAAAAAAAGGGAGAGAGCAAAAGAGAAAGATGGTGGAGCCTTACCACACATTCATTCATAGAAAAGGTGCATTCATAACATACATAAGTCAAATCCTTGCATAATCGAGTCATAACATCCATGCATCATACAAGTAAAATAGAATATGAGTTGAGTTTTGCGTCAACATGCATACATAATCATACATAGAGTTAGCATAACATCTGCATGACAGGAGGTAAGCTAATATTAGCCTCACCTATGTCTCCTCCTCTGATCTGCACAATCTCTCTCATCACAACCACTCAAAGTAAGAGTCATAGACAATGTTATCCTCAAGCAATCAATCAGCTTATAGTTATGGCGAGCCTAATCCTTAGGGATCTGTATAAGGAAAAGATGAGTAAGAAACTGCATTAAGTGACAAAGAGTAAGCTTAGAAAGGGGGCAAAAGCACATACCTTGCCTATATGATCTGGAAATGGGATAAAATCAATAGGGAGGTCATGAGGGATCTCATATTGAGCCAAGCCATGATCAAGAGAAACATAATTCAAGTCCTCTCTTGCCCATAAGTAGGCGAGAAAAGTCACCTGCTCACTCGGTCTAGCCCTATCAGAAGGGGCATATGAAGCAAACCTCGGACCACTACTCCTCCTAGCAATAGAAGTATGAATTGATCTTATGGCAAAAGATCTATAACTAGAATGGGCCCGTCCTAGAAGAAATAGGACACAAGGTAATAGGCGATGTATGTAAAAGCTTATATAGTCACTCTCAAGGTCCAAGAAAGGCTCAACTGGAAGGCCTGCTACTAATGAATCCTGATCAGGGATGCGCAATCCATATCACATCTCAGCAGGGGGTTAACTGGGATAAGTCTCTCTCCTGTAATCTGGTCTCGAACTCTCTTGTTGAGGTAAAACATGGAATCAGTGCTGAAATGTAAAAGGAGGAGGCGAGAAGACAAAGCCATACCAGACTCATGGTATAGAGTGAGGAGTCAAAGTCTGTTAGCAAAAGGTAACCACCAAACCTATGGAAAAAAGAACAATGGGAGAAAAATAAAATATCAGAATGAGTGATGAAGATGATGTGTCAAGCATGTGTGCATACCTACGATGATACTAAATGGGAGAAGAAATCTCAAATATAGCAAAAATCATATCTCTCCTTATGACGGCTATTCTGTGTCCACCAAAGATAGCCACTCTGGATATAATTTACTATACGATCTCTCAAAGCAGGAGCAAGAAAAGGAAAGTGCTCATAAGCCCAATACTGCATAAAGGAAAATAATCAAAAGACACAGAGATGGTGGGTACAAGACAAAAGTGGAAAGAGAGAAGCATACCTCCTAGATAATATGGGTCCCTCCTAAAGTTGCAAACACACACCTCGAGACAGGTCAGACATCTCTTGGTCCATCACGCACAAAGCTGCATCTCCCCAGTCAAATTCCCTAATAATGGATAAATCCTCCAGTGAGTGTATAATGTTCAAATCAATGGTATCCCTCCGTGTGTGGCAAAATGAGTGGCCTAATATCATCAGAATCAGCAAGTAGGCAGCTTGCTCATCCAAAAGGACTCCCACATCATAAGAATAAATGTTAAGCTGCCTCAAAGCCAAGAATGGGGTAGCTGTGGATCACTTCAAGGAGAGTCATTGCCTAAAAAGTCAACCATAGTCGCTGACGAGATAGAGATCTAAGTAGGATAAAGCTCTAAGGCTCGAGGTTAAAATGGCAGACCAACTAACATCGTCAAGTCCAAAGGGATCACAATCATCTCCCCACATGGAAAGTGAAAAGTATCTGTGGTATCCCACCACCTCTCTGCCAATGCTCGTAGCAAAGGAATATTACACTCTTGGGTATAATCCAGGGACAAAAATCCTAGCAACCCAGACAGCTCAATCAACTCTCAGACTCAGGGATGAGTCTCTGGGTAAGTAAAGACAGCAGATAGATTTGATCTACCGCCTCTCAATCTAATGGTTGTAGTCTTTGTAAAAAAAAAAAAAACCTTTTACTTTACATGCATATATTTTCTATGAACTAACATTGCAATAAGAAAGAAGGGCAAAATAGTAAATACCTCTATGACCTTAACACTAGACACATGGTGCTCCGGTTTCTACAGCAAGTCCACTAGGTTACGATCATGCCTTAGTACTTGGTAGCTCCTAATATGGCGACTACTAGAGGGGGAAGCCATTTTAGAGAGAAGACAGAGAAAATGATTTCTAAAGAGAGAACCAAAATTCGACAAATGAGAGAAGTTGCAAAAAGTGAAAGGTGGCATGCCTTTATATAATACCTTCTGTATAGTAACTTTCCACATAGGAATGTAGTAGTGAACCCGTCTCAAGTCAGAATTTAGAACAGCAAGTTTTTATATGATCGCAATAGTCTCCTCCAAGCATCTGACCACTGTTACTTAAGATTCAAAATACATAAGAATTCTATAATTACAGATAGATATTCTGCTCCTACTATAAAAAGCTGATAATTTTGCCAATCCCACTAGACAGGATGATTGTGCCTACTAGACAGGACCAGTGATTTGCTATTCCTATCAGACAAGAATATTACTTTTAGATCCTACCAAACAGGATCATTATTATCACTCCTACCAGATAGGACCAATGTTTTACTCTTCCTACTAGATAGGAATATTGCTCCTAGATCCTACCAAATAGGATCATCATTATCATTACTGCCAAATAGGACCAATGCTTCGTTATTCCTACCAGACAAGAATATTACTCTTAGATCCTACCAGATAGGATTATCATTATGACTCCTACCAAACAGGACCAATACTTTGTCATTCCTACCAGACAGGAATATTGCTTCTAGATCCTACCAGATAGGAACATTGCTTCTAAGATCCTACCAGACAGGGTCATTATCATCAACATCATCACTGCCTACTAGACAGGATTATCATCATTTCCATCACATAAGAACACAGCTTCTAGTTTTTACCAGACAGGAACTGCTTCTCCTTTTTAACTCTTCCAAATATATCGAGGCATCCTCTTCACTCTAAAGTTCATATTTATCAAAATTGCCTACCAGAGAGAGCAATCCTGATGAGGGGGGCAGTTGTGAACCCTTAATTCTACACCTTCTAGAATTACAAACCATTCAGACATGAAAGAAATCAATCAAGACTCTTAAATCATCATCAAATCATCCGGGACTCAGTAACGAGCACAACATAATTGGAATCATGGAAAACATATGAGAAACGGGCGAGAATGAGTAGAATGAGCAAAGCAGCATTGATTGACATAGTCTGTGGCACTGCCATAGAGGCTTGTGTGGTAATTATAGTGTGTTTTTGCTCCCACATTAGAAATTTTAGCCTCTACGCGTCATTCTTCCCCCTATATATAGATGGTCTCTCTACTCTTTAAGACAAAGAGACTTGGAGGCTTAAAAAGCACTAACTTCAAGAAAATTGCTTTGCTTTTGCTCCTTACTTTGCAAAGTAAGTTTGGTGGTTTCTCCTTGACTCCTACTCAACTAATTTAAGGCTTTTCGCCTGCTTATTTAAGGCAAGCTCTTTGCCCAAGGCTTGTGTTGGGGGGTTTCTCTTTGATTCCTACCCGACTAGTTCAAGGCTTTCCACCTGACTATTCGAGGCAAACTCATTGCCTAAGGTTCATATCCATAGTATGGAGAAGGTGAAACTACATTTCAGTTGCCCAAGGCTCATGTCCATCATGTGGAGAAAGTGGAATTGCAATCTGGTCGTCCGCTCCATCCGTCCTGTGTCCCCAAGCGACGAAAGCATAAGGTAATCTTCTTTTCCTTTCTATTTGGTTATTGTCTCTTTTAGTTAGTTAATTAAATTGATTCATCTAGGTTGCTAGCTAATCAACTTAGTAATCAATTAAATTAATTAAATTAACTCAACCCTCTTTTAATTAATCAATCAAAATATGATAAAGTTGCTAAGCTAAACTAATCTCTTCGAAAGAAGGGAGAACTGCATGGGTTCTGATTCCTATTCAAAGGGATACGTAGGCATGCTTGGTTCAGGCATAGAATCTAATTAAAATTAATCAACTATCCCCTATCACCTTCTTCACTTACTTTTATGTTCATTTATTTGCTTTAATATTGGGATTAGTTTAGGGAATGTGTGACTTCCTCAGAACCCATAAGGGCCAGAGGAGGTATCCCCTATGTTTGAGATTTTATTTGTAATGTTAACTTTCTTTTGGACTATTACTTGTATTTATTATTGGAATCAATGTTCATACATATTATAAATTGTCCATGCATCTTAAATTGTTCATGAAATATATTTTAAGTTACTTTTAAATTACTTGGCCAAACATGTTTTGTTAAACTGAAAACCTAGTCCCCGAATCCTTTTTGGTTTTGAGGCTAGTGATCTTTTTCCTATAGGTAATGATGGGAGTCAAATGGGTTTTTTTCTTATATTTTCCCAAATAAAAATAAATTAAGGTGGCGACTCTAAAAAAATTTTCAAAATAAGCTCGAGGGCTTCCTCGTGAGTTCTTTCCCAAATGAGCATTTCGATTCCTCTTAGCGGATCGGACCAATGCTCGAGTGAGGCCTCACAGATGCCAATTTCATAGTTGTGATTAATGTTTCATGTCCAATATTGTGGTTGCAATCTTGAATGTGAATGCTACTATCTTTTCACTTTTCTTTGCCTTAATTTAATTGCGGTTGTGATTTATATATAGCGATCATGAAATGCTGATGGCGAGCACAACTTGGCTATCGCAAGCACGATTTACAGGTCTATTTTCTACACTTAGGGAATTTGTGATTTCTTGAATATTTAACCTTTTCTAAGTATATTTCTTGTAAGATAGATAAAATATTAGTTTGTTTCAATTTAATTTACAAGATCAAAATAGAGATTCACTAAGTTGTGAACCAACTTAGGTTAATAATCTCCCCTTTTTTTATTTTGACAATTAAATTAAATTTAAAAAACAATTAAGTAAAATTTACAAGTTGTAAATAATTTACAAGGTAAAAATTTCAATTTTCAAAGTTGCTAAGATTGCAAATATTACAATGCTTCTCCTTAGTTCATGCAATAAGTAGCCCCTTTAAACAATTAATTCATGCCAAATAGCTCAAGTTGTGAATTTTACTTTCAAATTCCTTCTCCCCTTTTGTCAAGATCAAAAGGAGGATGAGAATAGAATAAGCAAAATTTACAAAGGGAAGTTAAACATATAAGGATGTCACATCCCAACCTTAGAGATATGACGGTCTAAGAACATGGAGAGACATAAGGTCACCCACGCTTGTAGAACCCACTTACATATAAACAAATCATGCCTAGGATCTTACCAAATCTCTTACAATAACTCATTTAATACATTTAGTTGAATGCCTTTAATTGTAGAAGTCTATAATTAAACATTACACATAAAATCCATAAGGAAAATAATATATCTCAAATGAGTATCAATCAATATTCCCGAAGCATCTAATGAAAAGACTTCATAAAATAGTATTATTAATAACTTGGACAAGGAATCTCCCAAGCGAAGTAGAATGCTTGAGCCATTACCTTGCCTCCTCACATTTGCTCACCTGGAACCACACAAGGAAAAAAGGGTGAGATAGATGATCTCAATGGGTAAACAATAAGGCACATACATATCACATATTCCTTTGAAAATGAAACACATAGCTTATACATAAAGTTTAGGATTTATAATTCATGAATCAAGTTGCAATTTAGCAAGGGTTCAATTTGGCAAGTTTGCAGAAATCACACTTATAACTTATAAAGAGTGAAGGTTGTTGCTCTATCACTCGAACTTATAAAGAAGAGGTGGCCTTATACCAAATTCCAACTCCTATCACTTATAAGGTATGAAGCTGATTAGGCTCCATGGCTAGAACCATCCCTTTCTAGCTGAGGTGGATACACTATCCCTATCCATCGGGTTAAGACAGTGTGCATAGGTTCTGATGATTACCCGCATCTGCACGAGGATTCTGCATAAAGGGTTAAAGGTACCATAGCTAGAGCTAATGGTAATCACAATTAATAATATCACATAAGGCAACAATAATATGTATCCCAATAACAATAATGGTTTAACTTTCAAACAAAAGGTACAATAATAGTGTAGTTCCAGAAAGAATATAAGTTAAGGTGTTAATCACAAGAAATTCTCATTGGATAAATAAAACAATTTTGGACCAAATGTCCTTTGGCAACCCAAGCTTGTCAAAGAAATCATATAATAATATTTAGAATAGAAAGAACTTGGGTTTCAAAGATCACAAAGGCTCACATAACATGATATCACATATTTGTAATATAACAAAATGTTACTTGCACTTGTAACATGAACATAGTGGTTACTCACACTTGAAGAATGAATACGATGTTTACTCACACTTGAAGAATGAATACGATGTTTACTCACCTTGGGGTTCCTTTGCTCTTAGCAAATGTAGTCTCTTTGCCCTTCTAAAGCTCCTCAAACTCTAACATAATGTTTGATTTACCACTTAGTATTTATTTACTCATGATGCTCCTATCCCATAACTACCCATGCACATATAGCATACACATACACTTAGAGTCCACATAAAGGTGTACTCGTCACTTGCACATAATACGTTGACTTTAAAAGTCTTGCATACTTAGGCCTTATAGGCTCACATGAGAACACATTACAATTATGTCAATACCTTTCTAAGGTTATCACAATATTATTACCTCAATATCATTTCACTTTAACAATCATCTTAATACACTTTACACTTCCATACATATCAACTTAACAATTAACCTTTTAAGTGTCATGCTTAACTCTTATGATCCTTTTTATTCAATTGTCACTTCATCAACTTAAAACCATGTATTTACAATCAAGTCATCATAACATTTAGTTCCATATTTCCCAATCATATTTGTATTCTAATCTCAATACAAGGTTAAGATACCTTAAGTATACCTTAAGTATACCATAATGCATTTAAGCTTATCTAGGATCATACCTTCAACTAACATGCAATTTTATCATTTATTATACATACATACATGTCAATAATCATAAAAATTATAAACATTGGGACAAAAATATTCATGTAGGCCGAATGCATCGCCAAAGTAAAAACTAAATTCTCTTTCTTTTTGCACTTTCCATCTATTTCAAAAATATGTAAAAACATGATTTAAACCAAGATTTTTCATGTAAACACAACAAAAATCATTTTGGAATTTTAATTCCTATGAATCGGCCACACTTGGAGTTGTTCATACATAAAAATTCAACTTTTGAATTATAGAGCACAAAACTATGAGTTTTCTTATTTTCGGTATTTTTCGGTCATTTTAGAAATATGTAACCAGGTTGCTTAAACTATTATTTTTCATCTAAACAAAACAAACATCATATTAGAGTACTTTCTCACACAAATTGGCAGCCACATATCAATTTAATAATAGAATTTTCCAACTTCTAAGTTCTAACACAAAAACCTTGAACTCCTTTGTTTTTTAAAACTTTCTAGTCATCGCAGAAATATGCAGAAATATTATTTAATCCAATATTTTTTATCAAAACAAATCAAAAATAGTTTAGAAAACAATAATGCACAAATTGCCCTCCTCTAGTGATGTTTATGCATAAAAATTGTGATTTTAAGTTATAGAATTCACCTTTGGATAAATCTCACGGAAAGATTTGTGTTTTTAGTAGAAAATAGATTTTCTATCCCAAAAACTCACCCAAACAAAATTTAATCTATAAAAATCAGTAATCAACTAGTTCAAAATAATTTTCTCTTAATTTGTTTTATAGAAATCAGTTTAGAAATCAAAAGAGAAAAAAAAAACTTACGATTACGGTCAAGAAATCGAGAAACGGAAAGGTGTTTTTTAATTTTAGTAGAGAGAAATATTTTGAAAGGATTTTTCTGCCAAGATACAAAAAAATTAAGGTGATGGCTATTGGAACTCTATTATGGCCGAAATTTAGAATATATACTAAGGTTTGGGTGAAATTTCCACTAATACCCTTAATGAACTAGGTTAGGAGAATTTTAATGTAGTGGGCTTTTTATTTAACTTTTGGGCTTATTAAAATTAAAAATAAAAATAATATTTTTCTTATTATTTCTACAATATTTCCCCTAAATATTGATTTTAAAATTTATTTTAAAATACTCATAAAATCATTTTATGCTTAAAAATTGTCTTTATGCATGAAAATTCATTTTATCTAAAATAAACTCTTTTATGCAAATGCACTTTATGTAAATCATTTATTTCATAATAGCAACTCATATTATGCATATTAAATTTAATTTAATATGCCACATGCTCATCGATCACTTAGATTACTAATTTTCACAAAAGCATACACTCAGCCTTAATAGTTCTAAATCGAGCAAATTATCATGAAAATTCCTAGGGTGGGTGTGGGTTGTCACAAAGAAACTAAGAAGTTAAATGAAATTAAATTAAATGAAACATATAAGGAATGAAGAAGTCAGAATTCAATTGAAATAATAAAATTGTATTGCATTCATTTCAAATTATAAAGAATATTTGATTTTGCAAGTGAAGTGCCAAAATGAGAATGCAAATAACAAAAAATAAAAATAAAATAAAATAAAAATAGAAAAGATTTCCCACGACTTTCAAAGGTTAAGATTCATCTCCTCCATTTCTATGTTCTTCTTGTTGCTCTTCTTCACTTCTACTTAACTCCCAATCTTGTAAATTACATTGAGGAAGACCAATGTGGCCTTGAATATCATAAATATCATGGTGAATTTGATCCAAGAGATTAAGTCCCCTCAATACTTTGTGAAGGTGCAAATTGGTCTCACTTTGAGTTTGAGGAGGTTAAGGAGAGGTTTGAGCTCTTTGAATTCCTTCTTCAAAGGGTTGGCTAGGCTCACCTTGGCTACTCACCCTTGTTCTCTTTCTTAAAGTCTTTTGAGCACTAAATTCATAAAAAAATGTACTCATATTCATTATTTTTCTCCCTCAAACACTTAAAGTGAAGCATGTACTCTAAGTTTAGCATGGAAGGTTTAAAGGAAGTCTTAAGGATGGCTTTGGTTTGGGGGGTTAATGCTCCCACATGCTTGTCTATGAGAGAAATATAGGAGGAGAGTAGAATAGTTCCTTTTGGGATCTTTGCTAAGTGGATAAATTGATCTATAAAGAACTTGGCAGTTTGAATTTTGTGATTTTTAATTAGACCAAAAAGAAAGTAAAGGTCTTTTTAAGTCACTTTCTCATTACCATTCCCTATTACATTAATTGAGAATATGACAATATGATTGAGAAGATGACAATATGATGGAGAACCTAAAAGGTGAGGGTTTTGAAATGTTTGGCAAATGAGTTCTTAGCATCATACTTACTTTCAATGGAGATCTCTTGCAAAAGAAGTTGTAGCTCATATCTAAATTGGTCAAGGTGAAGGAACCATCCTTTTAAAGGCCAAAAATGTTAGTTACTTCATCCAATCATAGCTTATAATCCTTCCCAAAAAATCTAAAATTGATTCCATAGTGTCTAAGAGGAGATGAGAGTTTCTTATGAAGAACTATAGTTACTAAAAACTCCTTGGTTAGTTCTTCATATCATTCTTCTTACACAAAAATCAAATTTCTACATTGAAGGTTTTCAAGATAAGTGAAGATATCTTTTTCAATTCCTAACTTTCTTAAGGCAAACAAGTCAGGCACCTTGTTTAGTTAAATCATCTTATCTTTCAATTTCAACTAATTTGCCTTCTCTTCATCATTTATACCTTTCATAAGGTCAAGGGTTGAGGGATGAGGAACTTACGACACTATAGGTTCTTTCCCTTTCGAAGGTCTTACGGTTTTTGTTTTAGGAGCCATTTCTAATGAAAAAGACTACAAAGGTAGAAAATATGAAGAAATAGATGAAGAAAGTTAAAGAGAATTTATGAAAACATTAAATAATTTGAGCAAATAAGAGAGTTAAAACTTTTAGGAGAGTTTAGATCAGTGTAAAGGAGATAAAAGGGGAATATATAGCCAAAAAATGAGTACAAAACAGGCAGAAAATGGCTATATTTTCATTAAATTCAAAGTCTGACCATTCTCTAATAGCTAATTTTTTTTTTTTTGTGTGTCAGAGTTGTAAATCATGCTTGTGAAATTTAAAATTTTCAAATTTCACATCCGCAATCTATTTTCATGATTACTATTACATACTCTGAATCAATAGTTAAAAAAATTGAAATTCACACTTGCTAAATGGAAATAACAACTGTGATTGAGAGGGATATTTATTATTTTAAGAGGAAACAATGAAAACTCTTATACAATGCAAATGGCATCTACTTGCAAGATCAAAATAGATTGAAATCATATATTAAGCATTAAAATATCATTTAATCATGAAAAATTCAAACAAACATACCATAGATACCAAAAATCAACCACAAAGAGACTAAAAAGCAACCAAATATCATCAAGTCAATTCATCAATGGTCTTAATCATATTGGCATTTAATCAAAGCAACATTTTCAATTAGGGATTAAACATTCTTATCAAAACTGCCAATGCCAATTGCCTTACTCTTGGCATTGTTTGTAATTATGGTACCTTATCAAAGCTTTTCTTTGGACTCTCATTTCCAATTATGTGTCTTAAGTATCCACTATCTTCATATCATTGACTCATCATCCTTAGTGGATTTGAGACACTTACAAGAGAGGCAATCCATCTTTGCTTTAGTACCCAAGTATACTTAGGTCTTTGGGGGTTAGCAATGGTCTAATTTAAGGTGTGCCTTCCTTATATAACAAAAAATGTTTATGTGCCCACTTTTCATACAATAATGGCACTTAAGCTCAGACTTGAAAGTCTTTTTGGATTTTGCTATATTGTTATGAAATTTAGGCTTTTTCACAATATTATAATGATTATGCACATAAGAACATGAATTATGTTGTAAATATGGGTGTTTAGGAGCATGCCTCTTGTCTATGAATGCATAATTTGCTTTTGGTGGCTTGGCTATAAAACTTTATGAACCCTTATGAATCCATTTAGGATTAGTGGGTTTAGTGTGTGATTTTACTACATTTTTAACAACCTTAATGCTAGAGGTTTTATGAGTTATGGCTTTGATAAAAGATGGAGGAGAGGATGTAGAAATTAATGAACCGTCAAAGCTAAGACCATGCCTTACTAAGGGTGATCTTTAAGATATAATTAGTGCATCCAAAGCTTCATTCCCTTTATGAAATTTAGAAATAGAGGTTCTTAATTCTTCAACCTCTAATTTTAAAGAATCATTTTCTTTATTTAAAGCTTCAAATGAGGAGGTTTTCGTAGAAATTTCTTCCAATGAGTCTTTGAGATTAACATTAAATGTTTTCAAACTTAAAACAAGTTTTTTTAATTCTTTGAAATTCCTTTTAAGTTATGAGCATTTTTCTTTATAAACTTTCATTTTTGAAAGATATTTTCAGCATTTCAAGGCCATAGCTTTCATAAGTTCATCCTCATCATCATCCACATCATACAAATTATCACAATCATCATCATAAGAGTGAGATGTGGAGCAAACAATATCATCATCATTAGAATGAGAAATGGAACATACCTCATTTCTAAGTTCCTTCAATGATATGAAGCAAAGGTTGGCTACATCCTCATTCTCCTCTTCACTTGAAGGATTATCATCCCAAGTAGCCTTGAATCCTTTCTTCTTTTCTTTGTCCCATTTCTTTTTTTTTTTTCTTATTCTTGGGACAATCAAGCTTTAGATGGCCTTGCTTGCCACATCCAAAGCAAGTTACTTCATTTTCTTTTTCTTCTTACATTTGATGATCTCTTTCATTTTTCTAGTGATTCTTGTTAGTTCTTCATCTTCATCATCATTTGAAGAGTCACTTAAATTACTTTCATTATGAATTTGATCTTTTGAGGACTTGAGAGCTAGTGACTTCTTTTTCTCCTTTTATTGATGTTCTTCTTTCTCTATCACTATAGACATCTCTTCGGTGAGAAGTTTACCAATTAGAAAATTGGTAGGAACCTTTCTAAGATCCTCATTGGCTTCTTCAATACTAGACACTCTTGCTTCATAGTCCTTCTGTGGAAGAGCTTTGAGAATTTTGTGACTAATATTAATTAAGCTTTGCCCAATTTCTTAATGTTGGTGACAATGGCTAGGAGCCTATTTGTCATGTCGATGATGCTCTCATTAGGCTTTATCTTAAAAAGCTCATACTCAATTGTAAGTAATTGAAAAGCCTATAAATCTATAAGATTACTATCAAGATACACCTCTATTCCAAACTTCCAATATGTATAATCGATACCATCGAAATGTGGCTTGAGGTGATGCATCCCTTCATTGGCCATTTTGATCTTTTCTCATACATTAAGCTTTATGAATGAGACCAATTATGAATGAGACCAATACTCTAATACCACTTATTTTTCCTTATGAACTAAAAAGGGGAATTAAATTGGCGAGCAATTAAAATTTAGATAGAAGGAGATAGGGATAGAAAGATAGAGACACAAGATTTATAGTAGTTTGGATCCAACTAGTCTTACATCCAATCCCCAATCACATTATTGGGTATTTCCACTATCTATGAAGTTTTACCAAGTTCACTCCAAACTTAGTGTTTAGGCTCACACCAAACCTTACAAAAGTTTTTCCAAAGTGTACTCTTAGCCTAAACAAGAGTTTTGAGAAGGCTAACTCTAAAATCCAATCAAGTGTTTTACAAAGGCTTATGCCCAAACCTAAATAAGAGTTTCTAAGAGTCACTCCCCAACCTATACAAGTGTTTTAATGGTTAACACTCAACCAACCAACATAAGATGTGTATTACAAAGGTTTTAGGTTTAAGAAATTAAATTGCAATAGTTTGGACACTTGGTAAACTATTCTCCATTGTCTAAGGCCTTTGGAGGGGGTATTTATAGCTTACATCCTCCAAAGAGCCATTACAAATAAGTATATGAGATAAAAAAAATTAATTATAAAATAACTTACCAAAAGTTGTTTGCTAGAAGCATAATTATAGTCATGAAACCCAAATTATGGTCAAGAAATTCATATCTCCATTAGCTAATGACATATGGTACCTGATCATTGGCTGCTTGACTATTCGCTAAAGAGATCCATGCTAAATGCCAATTTTATGATCACGATTAATGTTTGGTGTCTGATATTACGATCACAAGCCTAAATGCGAACGCTATTGTCTTCTTACTTTTCTTTGCCTTAATTTAGTCGCGATAATAATTTATATATAGCTGTCGTGAAATGCTGATAACAGGCACGACTTGGCTATTGTGGGCATGATTTATAGGTCAATTTTCTATACTTAGGGAATTTGTGATTTCTTGAATATTTAATTTTTTCTAAGTGTATTTCCTGTAAGATAGATACTAATTGCAAACATTATTTTGTTTAAATTTAATTGACAAGATCAAAATAGAGATTGAATAAGTTGTGAACCAACTTAGGTCAACAACGGCTTGGTAGAATCATATCATAAATAATAGGTTGAGTAGTGGCCATGTCTAATCATATATATGGCTTCAGCTAAAGTGGCCTCATATCAACAATAAATAAAAATCAAACAATAAAACAATAATAATATTCTTATAAATATCAATATTACAATATGGGTTGAAAAGAAGAATCAATGAGAAGTTAAGCATAAATAGATCATAGTAAGTTACCAAGTGTAAACCCTTAATTTTGTACCCTTCTAGATTTAAACAACCTTACAAGTGCTTAAGCTCAAAAAATGAACTTTTAGGAGCCAAAACTACAAAAAATAAAGAAAAATGAGAAATCTTTTATGGTTTGCTGGTTTTATGATAGCGCATAACTATTTTATCATTATGTAGTACACAGAACTCTATTGCAGGATGGCTTTGTGGTATTACAAAGCTATTGTATGGTAACACAGAAGTTTGCTGCAGTAGATTTTACAGTACCACAAAACTATTCTGTAGTAGTGTAGAACCTTCTCCAAATTTTCAACACTTTTACACCGTATCCCACATTAAAATTCTCCATATTCATTTTCCAACCTTTAGGCTATATATAGGGTCCTCCCATTTATTATTCTAAACTTTTGGTGAGCTTGAAAATTTGTTGTAATAAGCAAATGAATCCCCTAACTTGGTTTATTAAGGAACGAGCCCTTTAGTTTCAAAGTTTTCTTTTTCTTTTTTATTTTCTTTTGCTTTGCTATTTCTCTTTACTTTGTAAAGAAAACCGAGTTGTGACTTCTCTGGTCAACCTAATGAGTCAAAGGCTTTTTGCCCCACCATCTAAGGCAAGCCCACCACCATTTGAGACAAATCCACCGCTACCCAAGCCAAGCTTCATCCTCCCGTCCTATGGTAAGCTTCTTTCCTCTCCCTTTTTGTTTTCTTCATTTATTTTATTTATTTTTTCCTCCTTGTGTTTCTCTTTCTTCTTTTAAGTCTCCTTGCCTAATTCTTGCTCTTCTACTCCCTCACTCCATTCAAATTAATTAATTAAATTGGTTTATCTAGGTTAATTATTTAATTAATCTAAATTAATTAATTCAACTTGATAAATCAATTCAAATTAATTAATCAATCCAAACCTCTCAAAATTAATCAATCAAAATATGATAAAAAGGATATGCTAAAATACTCCTTTTATAAGAAAGGAGAACTATACGGGTTCTGATTTCCATTCAAAGGATTATGTAGGCATGCTTAATTCAAGCATCGAATCCTATTGTAATAAACCAACTTCTTCCCCATCACTTTCTTCACACAATTATGTTTTCTTTTAATTTGCTTGTTTGTTTTAGACTTAGTTTCAAGGAATGTGTGACTTCTCTAAAATCCATAAGGGTTAAAGCAGGTATCTAGTCATTTGGATTTTTATTGTAACTTTAACTTATTTTTCTCTTTCTTTTATTTCCTCCTTGTTTCATTTATTTACATGAATGAATAATCAAGCATTTGTTATATTTTACATGTATAATTTATGAAATAAATTTTAAGTCATAATAATTGTTAATTGTGAGGCTTCGCCCAAACATTGGTCCGATACACTGAAGGGAATCAAAATGTTCATTAGAGAGAAACTTCACAATTGGAACCCACCATGAGCTCAAAAAATTGTATTTTATAAGTTGTAATTTGCAAAAGGAGTCACCACTTTAATTTTGTTTATTTTAGTTAGGAAAATTAAAGAAAAAACCTAATTTGCTTGACTCGAAAATTATAACATTTATCCCCAATGAAAAGCACTAGTCCTCGAATGACCAAAGAGGGCTCAAGAACTAGGTTTTGGTTAAAACAATACAAAAAATTTAGTTTGGCTTGAATACAAAATAGCTTTTGTAAAAAAGAAGTTTTTTTTATGTATGCATGAATAGGTATAATATGATGCATGAAATAAATATTATTCGTGAAATGCATAACAAATATGAGATAATGACAATTATGAAAAATAAAGAAAAACTACTTAAAATTATTACAAGCCAAAATATCAAAATTAGGGGATCTTTCCTCTATCACTTATGGGTTTTAGGAAAAGCACACATTCCCCAAATATAACCTAAACAACTAAAGTAAGAAAAAGAGTAATAAAACAATTATAATACAAAAGAATTAAATTTTGACTTTTATTTAAGAAAAGTAATTTTAATCCTAAACTATGTGAAGAAGGTGATAGAGAGAAAAAATTGTTATTTTTAGCGGAGTTGAATGCCTTAGAGATGGCATGCCTGCGTATCCCTTTGAATGGGAATCAAACGCCATGCAATTCTTCCTTCTTGCGAAGGAGGGGTTTTTAAGTTATTGCCTTTGTTAGCATGTTTTAATTGATTTTAAGGGCTTAGGGATTTGTTAATTAGAGTAGATTTTAATTAACAAAAATTAAATCTTTTCATATTTAGATCTTAAAATTGGAATTGAAAAGGAAAAGGAAAGAACTTTTACCTTTGGCTTTTGGTGGCGAGGAATGTAGGGAGCGAGCTTTGCACTGAATTTAAGTTCCACCTTGGCTTAGGGATATCACGAGCACTCCTTTTGGAAGAAGAACTCTTAAGTAGCGCGAACTCTTCTTGGAGGGACGTGAATCATACCTTTGTTTTAGTACCACAAATTTCCTTTGAAAGAAATAACTTGAATTACACCTTTTCTTGATTAGGCAGCTTAGAGAGATGATTTGAGATGATTAGAAGGCTTATGAATAGGGTTTGAGTTGATTAGGAAGCTTATGAATAAGGCTTGAGATGATGGAAGAAGTTTTGGAATAAGGTTTTAGAAATTTAGAGGTTTAGAAAGAGGGTTTTTGATGATTGGAAAGCTTAGGAATAAGGTTTAGAAAGCTTTAAGGAGAGTATAGAAGCATGTCACTGTGTGTGAAAATTGTTAGGAGGTGTAAGGTATTTACAGGGGAAGTTTGGGGGCTCAAAACTATGAATTTTTGGTGTGGGAATCAAGAAAAACATATTGCAGCAATTTATGCTGGGCAGCGATAATCGCAAAGTCTCTGCAGCAACTGCATAGCCTCTGCAGCAGCCAAATTGGCTAGTATAGGGACACTTATGGCAACTGTAGAGAGGGTTGCAGTTGCTGGAGCCAGCTTGTAAGCTACCGCACCCTTTTTTTAGCATGTTCTCATCTGTTCTTGATCCGATGTGGGCCTTATTTATTTTTATGGGTTTGTAATTGAGTGCTAGTCATCTAAAAGTGGAATTTTGTGGAAATTTATTATACTATTTCTACATAAGCTACATCTGAATCCCATGGGTGCAAATTTGAGAGTTCACAGTTGCCCCCTCATTAGAATTGGCTTTGAGGAAAAGGCGATTCTGATGATAGTGAACCCTAGGAAGCGATCCTATATCAGACTCTAGGCTTGTGCTCATGCCATGTCAAATCTTTGGCTTAAGTATTCTTATGCTATGTTAGACCCTAGACTTGTGCCATGTCAAACTCTGGACTTGTGCCATGTTAGACTCTAAGCTTGGTGTTCTTATGCCATGTCAGATTCTAGGCAATACCATGTCAGACTCTGGGCTTGTGCCATGTCAAATTCTAGGCTTATGATATCTACTTGTGTTTGTCATACATGAAGGTATTGATGCTTTATGCAAATTAAATCTTGTGATGTTTAAACATGGTATAGGAATATGAACCTTTTGGGAGGGGGCCTTTAGGATAAATGAGGTTTTGTCAATGGCTATCAGTTCGACCTTGACGTTGGATATGGGAATGATTTTGGTGAATTTCAATTATGACTATCAGTCTGGCCTACATGTTGGAGGTAAAGACGGTTTTAGCAAATTTTAATCAAGGCTATCTGTTCGGCCTAGACTTTAAGATTTAAAGATTTGGTCTAGGAGGGGAAGATTTAGGAATTCAAACTAGTTTAGCAAGGCCACCTGTTCGGCCCTACTTTTAAGGAGATTGAGATTAAAGTTATCTATTTGACTTTGATGTTTAGAAGGACTGGGATCAAAGCTATCTGTTCAGCTTTGATGTTTGGGAGGATTAGGATCAAAGCTATCTGTTTGGCTTTGGTGTTGGGAGGAATTAGGATTAAAACTATCTGTTTGGCATTGATGTTTGGGAAAATTAGGATCAAAGATATCTGTTCAGCTTTAGTATTAGAAAAATTAGAATCAAAGCTATCTGTTTGACTTTGGTATTGGGAGTGTTAGGATCAAAGCTATCTATTTGACTTTGAAGTTAGGGAGGATTAGGATCAAAGCTATCTATTTGGCTTTAGTGTTGGAAAAATTAGGATCAAAGCTATCTATTCGGCTTTGGTGCTGGGAAAATTAGAATCAAAGCTATTTGTTTGGCCTTAGTGTTGGGAGGATTAGGTTCAAAGCTATCTAATCAATTTTGATGTTGGGGAGGATTGGGATCAAAGCTATCTATTTTGCTTTGATGTTTGAAAAATTGGGATCAAAGCTATTTGTTCAGCTTTGGTGTTGGAAAAATTAGGATCAAAGCTATCTGTTTGGCTTTGGTATTGGGAGGATTAGGATCAAAGCTATCTATTAGGCCTTGATGTTGGGAGGATTATGATCAAAGCTATTTGTTCAGCATTGATGTTGTGAGGATTAAGATCAAAGCTATCTGTTAGGCCTTGATGTTGGGAGGATTATGATTAAAGCTATCTATTCAGCATTGATGTTGGAAGGATTGGGATTTGCTATCTGTTCGACTTTGGTGTTCGAAGGATTAGGATCAAAACTATCTGTTCAACCTTAATGTTGCGAGATTTAGAGAAGGTTATGTCTTTGAAAGACAAGGGGTGTGGGAATGTTAGCATGGGTGGCTTGACTTAGTTTGCTAATGGAAAGTTGCGATTAAGGATCAACCTTTGAAAGGGAAGGTCTAGGCTAAGGATTGGTCATTATGAGGGTAGGTCAAGTAGGTCCTTAGAAGGATAGATTGGTCTTGAGATATTAGTTCAGGTTGTGTTAGGTTCCAAATCAAGTTGAGAACTGTCACTTGAAATTCAGATTGCAAAATTTGAGAAAAGATGGTTGGCCCAATACAGTGTCTGGGATAAAGGGACTTTGAGCTTAAAGGAGTCTACAAATATTCCTAAAGGAGGCAGTTTAGCCAAGAAACTTGGGCTTTAATGATGATGAGCTTGGTTCTGCCAAAGAGCCCAAGCCTTGAGATTTTGCCAATGAATTTGATAATAATATGCCTAGGATGCATAATCTTTAAAAGGATGGGATGGTTGATCACCTTAAGAGATAGTGGCCTTGATAAAAGAGTTAGCGATAAAGGCATTTTGAAGGAGATAGGTAGGATGCCACTTTGTGAGTTGATTTAGAAAATTGGAGACATAGACTAAGAGGTGAGACTAGACTCTGACTGATGTGATAATGGTAGAATAAGACACAAGAGGCTAACAGCTCTAAGCAAAAGTGGTGAAAACACTTAACAAGGTGCAAATGTAGAGAAATGTGACTCTATAAAAGATAAGACTAACAGAATGACTATCTTTGGACGAGATAGGACTAACGGACTAGATAGTGCATCCAATTTGAATGAAATAAAGCCCCATCTTGAATTGTTGCTTTGAGTTGATTCCATCCTTTGGCTACGCTGCTTTTATGGGTTTTGATTACTTGCTTTAAGCTGCCCTTCTCAGTTTCTCTCTCTCTTTGTTTTTTTTTTCTTTCTTTTTTTAAAATTTTTTTTGAATTTTCCCTTTTTTTTTTTATCTTTTTTTTTTTTTTTTTTTTTTTTTGTAGTTCGCAAGGCTATTTGTTCCGTCTTGCTTGGAAAGGTCTGATTCAGTTTGGATCATGGGTTGGATTTCTGGTTTTCCTTCCCTTTTCAGTTAGCAAAGCTATCTATTCTGCTTTGTTTGTGAAGATGATTTGAAGATTGCCCCTAGCTTGTAGCAAGGATTGGAGCTTTGGTATTTTGCAAAATACTTAAAAAGGGATGTCAGCTTAGAGAGAAAGTGACATGGATGTTCACTTGGGGAATCTGAATGTTTTCCAAGGAATTGCAATTTTCGTGAAGGCTACCTTTAATGATCATTTGTTATGGCCTTACACTAATTCTTGACTCTTCGCATGTGATTCCTTATTAGTACAAAAATTCATTATTTCACTCAAATTGGATGAAAAGAAACTCATAAAGAAAGGAACTTTATTAAATAATGTTGTCTTTCTTTATTACAATAAGAATGACTTCAACAGACTCAATAGGATGACTTTGACAAACAGACTAGAAAAAGATGACTTTGATAAACAGATTTGAAAAAGATGACTCTAACAAACAGACTAAAAAAAGATGACTCTGACAAACAAACTTGAAAAAGATGACTTTGATATTCAAACTCAAAAAGATGATGATGACTTAGACTTTAATGATATAGACTCTGATTGGTATCCTTCTTACCTTATTGATCACTAGGTGGCTTGAAAGGTTGATGAGTAAAAGAGGTTTTTATTGCCAATGAGGTCTTGGATTGATTCTAAACAGGTCAGGTTTAGCTAGAGTCAAACTCTTCAATGTTGGGTTCATATTCTTCCTCAATGTCCAAGTCAATGGTGGCAATTTTTGATTTGCTTTGAAGGTAATCCTCAACCTTGGATGCAATTGCGATCAATGCTTTAAAAGTGGGTAGGTATTGTGTTAACAAGGGATCTTAATAGTTCAAAAGTAGATTCTTGATGAGGATGTCCACTTGTTCTTACTCGGTTGGCCTATTTACCATTAGAGCAGCTTTAGCCCTCCACCTTATAAGGAATGCAAAGAAGGTCTCATTTGAAAGCTACTTAGTGCTTTCTAAATCCCTTCTTGTAATGTCCACTTCAATATTGTAATGGTATTATTTGACAAATGCATTATAAATGTCCTCCCAGGTTTGTTTTTTGGTGTCATCTAAGTTAATAAAAAATCTTAGGGCAACATCAGTAAGAGTTTGCTGAAATAGTTGAGTAAGGAGCTCGTTGTTGATACCAAGGGGATGCATTGCCCCCATGTACATCTTTAAATGGATCTTGGGGTAAGTAGTACCATCAAATCTATCTAAATTCGGCATCTTGAACTTTGGTGGTAAACGAGCATTAGGGAAAAGGCTTAATGAACTTGTATCAACCATGCCTTCCTTCTTTTTCAAACTTTTACCGACTTTTCAATGGCTTCCAGTTTGAGTTAAAAGACATCAAGCCTAGGATTACATGTGGCTTCCCTCATTTGGGAAGAATTCATAGGAAAGGAGGTGATTTGTGGTCATTTAGTGGGTGCTAGATAAGAAAGAGTGTTTGTTTGGAGGATATTAGGTGAGGGAAGTGATGGAGAGGTTGGCTTGATAGGGAAAGTAGAAGCATAGGCTTGAACTAATGTCAAATTTTGGTATAAGTTGAGTGGATTAGAGAAAGTGGAATTTAGCATTTGGTTTATGCCAGCCCTACTTAGCATGTCTTGGACATCATTTAGAATGGCCTCCCTTTGGGCCTGCAGTTGGGCTTGAATTTGGACAATTTATCTCTTGAACATCTCTTCTTATTGCTCTAATAGTTTAGGTAGAATCTTATCCATGATATCTTTGTCGAATCCAGTAGACATCTTCCAACCTTTGAAAGGGAAAAGGAGCTGGGTTAGTATCAAACTTTGGAAAAAAAGGTTATAGTGAGGTATGACAAACCAAGGACCTTAGGTTTAATGATAATGGATGACGGTGTCTTGTGGTTAGGTTGATGGTGTATGGGTAAAGATAAGGGTAGAGGTGTGTGATGTTAGCTAGGTTGGTATTTAGCTAAGGGAGTTAGGTCAGATTTTAGCTTTGGATAGCTAGGTCAGAATCTAACTTTAAGTGGCTAGGTTAGATTTTAGCTTTGGTTAGCTAGGTCAGCTTTTAGCTTTGACTGGCTAGGTAAGAATTTAGCTTTAGGGAACTAAAGTTTAGTTAAGAAGGCTAGGTTAGAGTTTAGCCTCAAGTAATTGGATTTGCAATTTATGGATGGTTTAATATGGGCTTGATGATAGAGGGATCATGGTCTTTTTACGATTGGGTTATGGATGTACCATGGATTTAGAGGTTGGGTGGACCATGGGTTTTGTGATAGTTGGATAATGGTGGACTAAATCATAGGCTTAGATGGGCTATAAGTTTGGATAGTACTATAAAAGATGAAACCAAGTCAGCATTTAGTTTGGGTAAGGATGTGGATGAAGTTAGGTCAGTGTTTAGCTTTGATAAGGATTGTTGAGGATAAGGCTAGATTAGAGTTTAGCTTTGGTAGGGATTGTTGAGGATAAAGCTAGATTAGTGTTTAGCTTTGGTAAGGAAGTTGAAAGCTAGGTCAGTGTTTAGCTTGAGTAAGGATTGTGAAAGATGAAAGCTAGGTTAGTGTTTAGCTTGGATAAGCAAAATGAAAGCTAGGTCAGTATTTAGCTTGAATAAGGATTATGGATAAGGAAGAGGGTACCATAGATGGGTTTATTTTTACCATGAGTTTGACATGGGTTTGGATAGGATTGGACCATAGGCCTAGGTGAACCATGAATTTTAGGTTTTGACCATGGGTTTAGGTAGACTATGAGTTTTGAGTTTTAACCATGGGTTTTAGGTGAACTATGGGTTTTGGGTTTTTGAACATGGATTTAGGTGGACCATAGGCTTTGGGTGTTGATCATGGGTTTAGATAGACCACGAGTTTTGGGTTTTGACCTTGGGTTCAGGTGAACCATGGGCTTTAGGTATTGACCATGGGTTTCGGTGGACTATGGATTTTGGGTTTTGACCATGGGTTTAGGTGAACCATGGATTTTGGGTTTCGAAGATATTTGGATAGGTTTTTGACTCTTCACAAGGTTCAAGCTATGCATACATGTATGCATGAATGAAAAATTTTCATGATAATGACATACCAAGTTCGATATTATGGTGCATACAATCTTAAAGGAAGGTTCTATGAGTCATTATATGAAAGGGTAAGGGTGGTTTGAAAGGAGCCCATCACACTAGAGATGCGATATACTAAACCACATGTGAGTCAAGGAGCCTCGCGTGGGTCCGATGGTATGTGCATACTCGTTATACCTCTAAAAGGATTAGAAGATTCGTCGCGGGGTGAATGATTTCACTATCGGTGAATAGATCCAAGGAGGGTTGCCCACTCGATGTTACTTTCTATCCTTTGTTTTCCTAAGAAACTAGGGTTTTAGGCAAGGAGCCCAATGCAATGATGCATAAAAAGAAGTCATTTTGTAATAAAAGCCAAACTTTTTGTTTTACCAAGAGTAGTCCACTTTCATCTTTCATTTTGAAAAAGATTTTGAATTCCCCAGTGGAGTCGCCAATTATGAGGTCTCACCTGAACACCGGTCTGATCCACTGAAGGGAATCGAAATGTTCATTAGGGAGAAGCTTAACGATTGAAACCCGCTATGAGTTTAGAAAATTGTATTATGTAAGTTGTAATTTGCAAAATGAGTCAGCACTTTAATTTTGTTTATTTTAGTTGGAAAAATTAAAGGAAAAACCCAATTTGATTGACTCCAAAATTATAACATTTATCCTAAGGAAAAACACTAGTCCTCGAATGACCAAAAAGGGCTCAGGAACTAGATTTTGGTCAAAAAAATACAAAAAATTTAGTTTGGCTTGAATACAAAATAGTTTTTGCAAAAAAGAAGTTTTTTTTTATGTATGCATGAATAGATATAATATGACGCATGAAACAAATATTAATTGTGAAATGCATGAAAAATATGAGATAATGACAATTATGAAAAATAAAAGAAAACTACTTAAAATTATTACAAGTCAAAATATCAAAATTAGGGGATCTTTCCTCTAACCCTTATGGGTTCTAGAAAAAGCACACATTCCCCAAATATAACCTAAACAACTAAAGTAAGAAAAAGAGTAATAAAACAATTATAATAAAAAAGAATTAAAATTTTGACTTTTATATAAGAAAATTAATTTTAATCTTAAACTATGTGAAGAAGGTGACAGAGAGAAGAAATTGTTATTTTTAGCGAAGTTGAATGCCTTAGAGACGGCAAGCCTGCGTATCCCTTTAAATGGGAATCAAACTCTATGCAGTTCTTTCTTCTTACAAAGGAGGGATTTTTAAGTCATTGCCTTATCATATTTTGATTGATTTTAAGGGCTTAGGAATTTGTTAATTAGACCAAATTTTAATTAACAAAAAATTAGATCTTTTCATATTTAGATCTTAAAATTGTAATTGAAAAGGAAAAGGAAAGAACTTTTACCTTTGGCTTTTGGTGGCGAGGAATGTAGGGAGCGAGCTTTACACTGGATTTAAGTTCCACCTTAGCTTATGGATATCACGAGCACTCCTTTTGGAAGAAGAACTCTTGAGTAGCGTGAACTCTTCTTAGAGGGACTTCAATCACACATTTGCTTGAGCACCACAAATTTCCTTTGAAAGAAATAACTTGAATTACACCTTTTCTTGATTAGGCAGCTTAGAGAGATGATTTGAGATATTTAGGAGGCTTATGAATGGGTTTGACGTGATTAGGAAGCTTATGAATAAGGTTTGAGATAATGGAAGAAATTTTGGAATGAGGTTTTAGAGATTTGGAGGTCTAGAAAGAGGGTTTTTGATAATTGGAAAGCTTAGGAATAAGGTTTAGAAAGCTTTAGGGAGAGTATGGAAGCATGTCATTGTGTGTGAAAGTTGTTAGGAGGTGTAAGGTATTTATAAGAGAAGTTTGGGGGCTTAAAACTTTGAATTTTCAGTGTGGAAATCAGGAAAAACATGATGCAGTAATTTATTCTGGGCTGCCATAATTGCAGAGTCTTTACGGCAACTGTAGAGCCTCTATGGTAGTCAAATTGGCTACTGCAAGGACACCTGTGGCAACCACATAAAGGGTTGCAGTTGCCGCAACCAGCTGTGAATTATCGCAGCTAGCTTGCAGGCTGCTACACCCCATTTTTTAGCCCGTTCTTATCTGTTCTTGATTCGATTTGGGCCTTATTCGATTCTATGGGTTTGTAATTGAGTGCTGGTCATTTGAAAGTAGAATTTTGTGAAAATTTATTATACTATCTCTGCATAGCTCACTAATCTTAATAGGTGTTAAGCTACAGCCGAATCCCATGGATGCGAATTTGAGGGTTCACATTAATAACTAAACTATTTTTGTTAAAATAAACCAAAAACCTAGTCCTTGAGTCCTCTATGGTTTTGAGGCTAATGCACTTTCCTTTGGGATAATAATCAGAGTTAGAATGGATTTTTTAATCTTTTTCTAATTAAAATAAAATTAAGATGATGATTCTAAAATGCACTTTTCAAATCTAAATCTAGGCCAAGTTCAAACCCAATGAGCATTTTGGTTTCTTTTAGTGGATCAGATGGTGTTCAAGCAAGGCCTCACACCATACATTAACACATTTTATAACTCACCTAACTTGCTATAGTCTTTTTATAAAAAACTCAAATCATCATCATGTGCAACATCGACCATTCCTTAGCTTATTAGCTCACAGATCTATAGTATCACTAATAGAACTCCTCTAAAGAAAGCTAGAAGAAAATATACCACTTGGATTTTAGATTTACTCTAGATATCAACTGATTGAAGAAAAATAAAGAATGGAGGAAATCATATTTAGATTCAAAATGCAATTGGGACTTAGAGATCTTGAAACAAAATGCAAAATTAGAAAATGTAGTTTTGAATCGAACACAAAAACTTATTGTGTTCAAACCTTAACCACACTAGACACAAGTATATGATGTAATTGTATTTAAGATAAGCATCTAAGGTCATACCCCTCAACGAGAATAAAGATGTGGAATGATTAATTTAAATTAATTAACATAAAATTGAAAATAAAACCTAAACATTCTAACATCGATTAATTGCTATAAGAAATGTTATGAGTGAAATGATTGGAAAGAAAATTGGAAGAATTTAGAAAGTAAATGGAATGGATGTGAAATTCAATATCAAAAGGCTTCTAGGACATTCAACTTCATGAAATTGATGTATGGTTGCTTAAATAAGATAATTAAAATATTACAAATGAATAGAATAAAACTAAGATAATTCCAATAAACGTGTCTTTAAAATTAGGCCTATTAGAAATTAAACTAATTCTAAACCTAATCAAAATATGCATAGGGTTTAGTGTATTTCTAATTAGTAAACCCTAAGTTCATTGTTCATCATTCTACTATAAAGAAATGTTTGATTTAACACTCAACTCCTAAATTATACTATGTGGTCATGAAACACAAGTATGCAAAATGAAGCATTAAACAATGACATACAACCCTAATTCATTCATTCATCTAAGCAAACCATAGTAATCAAAGTGGATCCATCTAAACCTTAGAATAAAAGAATTAGTTCATAATAAAAAAGAGATGAAATTCAACTTTGTTGAATTCAATAGCATTCATTTTTCATATGATTAATGTAAAAACAAATGGAATTGAATGATAAGAGTTGAGAAATAGAACTCTAAAAGTAATCCTTCGAAGTACAAGCCAATCTTCATGAAAACCTGTCCCTAATTCATTCCTTATCAAGCAAAATAATTCTAACCCAATTAATTGAAAAGAAAATGAATAGAAATTAGATCTTCAAATATTCTTGAGAAAGCTTTTGCTCCTCCCTCTTAGGTGAGTCTTTTCTATACGTTCCTTCTATATATATCTAAAAATAGGCGGATAGGGTTATAAGAGAAAAACCCTAAAAATTATCTAATCATCATTTTTCTATTTAATATGTACAACATAACTATGTTCATCTATAATTTCGAATATAATTTGATCAAATTAGGCTTTGTGGTCTTCACCAAAGTTGTATCTCTATCTTCCAATGCATCTTGAATCACCTTATTTGGACATCTATAACTAAAGTTAGATCAAGTGTCTAAGCTATTAAGTGGTACATAACTATGTTGTTAGAGTATATGCTCTAGAGCAATGTATATGCTATGTTAATGTAAAACATTATTCCTACATGGCAATAAAATATATGTTTACAAATGAAATTGTTCCATTGTATTAAATATATATTTGTAGTCCATAAGTACTTTGATAGAGGATATCAAGTGTTGAGGAGATCGATGGCATATTACTTTTAAACAAATATTTAGAAATTTTCATGGTCATAGGATTAATGAATGGGCATTATTATTTCTTGAAAACTATTACCTTTATTTATAATCTATAACTATTATGTAATACTTATGATTATAGAGACAATAAGCATCATGCTATTTGACAAATGTTGTTGATATGAACATGTGGATATTTAAATGATGAATAGTTAAACTATGATATTAGATGCTGATAACATGATGTTCTATTGCTAGTCAATAAATCAACATCTATGTCACAATTGTACATATAGTCCTTTGACCTGAGGGATGCTGTATCTTATTCATCGGTGGTTAGAGTTTGTTATTGCTTACATAACAATGTTATTCAAGTAAAGGTATATGGTATGTGTTAATTCTAACTAGTTATTTATCAAGATAAGTTATCATAAAAAAAGAATTCATTATCTTGAATAAACAAGAAAGAAATCCTATACTATCTAATTATTCTCAATAATCAAATCCTTAGCCGAGGTATTAAAGATTCACTTGAAAGAGTTTCTAGTATAAATCAATTTTATCAAGAATTAGGATCGAGAGATAGACATAAGATCAAAGTATATTAGGATTTGACAAATCTATAACCTCCGCTTAGATTGAGATTTCATAATGAAGGGATTTTAACATATATTAATTATGATCTATGGTCCATGAAATGAACAAGTAGTCAAACACTTACAATTATCCTAAATATATAGTCATGATATGCTATACTAGACATCACTCATGATTTATGGAACTAAGAGTGAAATAGTGATTTCACATTAGTAGAGAAAAATGTTTTCTCAATCCCATTGCTAATTAGACATGAACCTAAAAAGTCACACACCCAAAAGTATTCACCTTTCAAGTACAAAAGGTTTAGCATAATAATTAATTAAAGTGTATAATTAATTGATTACTAGTAAAAGGATTAAACTTGTAATTTAATTTATAAGGACCCTAGCATGTCCTAAAATTTAAATCTATAATAATTGAATTAGTTAAGTGTCACATCCAAAATTTTAGAGATATGATGGTCCTAGAACATAAGGAGACATAAGGTTACCCACGCCCGTAGAACCCACTCATACATATAAAAACATAGCCTAGGATTGTACCAAAACCTTATACATTAAATTAGAAAAAACTTTTATAAAGGAAAAACCTTAAGTTGCAGAAGCTAAAGATATACTTTAATATAATCCATATGAAAATAATAATAAGACTCCAAATAAAGTCACCAACATAATATTCCAAAATAAAGTTCCCATAATAACTCTTAAAGTGTCTAAGGACTCAACATAGTATGGTATTATTATAACTTTGACAAAGGAATTTCCCAAGCATAGTAGGTAGCTTGAGTGATCACCTTGCCTCTTTATAATGCTCATCTGGGACCATATAAGGAATAAGGGGTGAGATAAATGATCTCAATGAGTAAACAATAGGGCTTATACAATAACACATATCTCTTAGAAAGGGCTCATAGCTCATAACTCATAGTTCATGATTCATTGTTTGCAATTTAGAAATGTTCATAGAAATCACACTTATAAAATATAATACATAGAGTGAAGGCTATTGCCAAAATCACTTGAACACATAGAGTGAAGACTATTGCCATAATCACTCGAACACATAGCATAAAGGCTATTCTATAATCACCCGAACATATAGCTAATGATTATTCGCATCAGCGTGAGGATTTCTATATAAAAAGGGTTATGGGTAGCATAGCTAGAGCTAATGGTAATTACTTATAAGGATAGCATTGAAGAAATGCAATCACATGTGGCACAATAACAATAGATGTTTAGCATATCAAACAAAAGATAAATAATAATGTAGTTCCATAAAGGATATAAGTTAGGGCAATAATCACAAAGGTTCTTTATTATAATTGAGTAATCAGGAATGGTTTTAGACCAAATATCCTTTGGCAACCTAAGCTTACAAAGAAATCATTTAGTTATAATTAAAAGTGGGAAAGAATTTGGGTTCAAGATATCAAAGGTTTACATATCACGATAGCTTGTACTTGTAACGGTAATATAATGTTTACTCACCTTGCGGTTCCTTTGCTCCTGGCACTTGTAGCCCTTAAACCTCTAAAACTCCTCAAGCTCTAATATAATATTTAATTTAATACTTAGTATTTATTTAATCATCATGCTATCCTATCCTATAACTACCCCATGTACATATAACATTCACCTATACTTAGAGTTGCACAAAGATGTGCACTCATCACTTGCACATAACATATTGACTTTAAAAGTCTTGCACATTTAGCCTTTATAAGCTCACATGAAAACATATAATAATTCATACCAATACTTTTCTCAAGCCAATATCATGATTTTAATATTAATTCACTTTATCAATCATTGTAGTACATTTAACACTTCCATATATGTCAACTTATCAATAGCCTTTCAAATGTCATGCCTATCTCTTATGCCCAATTCATTTAATTAATCTTCTCATCAATTCAAGATCATTAATTCATTATTAACTCATCATGAAACCTATTTCTATATTTCCCAATCACATTCACATTCTAATCACAACATAAGGTTAAGATACCTTAAGCATACCAAATTGCGTCTAGCCTTGTCTAGAGTCATTCCTTCAAGCAACATGCAATTTAACCATTTATCATTCATACATACATGGCAATAATCATTAAAATTCATTACACAAAAATTATAGACATTGGGATAAAAATCCCAACTATGGTTGAATGCACTCTCAAAGAGAAAACCTGAATTTTCTTACTTTTCGTATTTTTCATCTATTACTGTAATATGTAGAAACATAGTTTAAACCAAGATTTTTTATGTAATCATAACAAATATCAGTTTAGAATATCAGTACACACAATTCAATAGCCATAGATATTTTTTATGCATGAAAATTCCAAGTTTAGGATTTAGAGTGAAAATCATGAGTTTTCTTACTTTCCATGCTTTCCGTTCATTACAGTAATATGTAAACACATGATTTAAATCATTATTTCCCATCCAAACACAAAAAATATGAATTTAGAATCCCAAAACACACCAATCAAAAGCCATTCAATTATGACATCATAGAATTTTCCAACTTTCAAGTTCTAGGACAAAAACCTTGAATTTCCTTATTTTCTAAAACTTTTCTATTATTATCGTAATATGCAGAAATATGATTTAATTCGATATTTTTCATCTAAACACATCAAATATCCATTTAAAATACAATCATGCAGAAATAACCCCCCTCTCCTCTCCTCCCCTCCCCCCCCCCCCCCCCCCTCTAATAGTGTTTATGCATGAAAATTTCAATTCTGAGTTATATGATTCACCTTTGGAGAAATCGCGTAGAAAGGTTGGTGTTTTCAGAAGAAAAATTAATTTCTCTCTCAAGAATTCACCTAGGCCAAATTTTATCAATCAAAATTAGTAAATATTCAGTTTAAAATAATTTTTTCCATGATTATTTTCATAAAAATCAAATAGCAAATTGAAAACAAAGGAAAAACTTAAGAAATGGTTGCGAAATCGCAAAGTTTAAAAGTATTTTGTGAATTTTGGTAGAGAGAATAATTTTGAGAGAATTTTTCTATCAAAATATTGAAATAATAGAATGGTGGCTGCCGGAATGAAGGGATGGCTGAATTTTCATAATATATATGTAAGATTTTGGACAATTTCTAAGATTACCCTTAATAAGCTAGGTTAGGAGTATTTTGGTGTAGTGAGCTTTTGGGTATTCGGGCTTTTTAATTATTTTTGGGGCTGATTATAGGTAATTAAAATAAAAATATTTTTCTTATTATTTTCTTTAAAATTTCCCCCAAAAAATTTATTTTAAAAATACTCATAAAATTATTTTCTGCTTAAAAATCGCCTTTTTGCTTAAAAATTCGTTTTATGTAAAATAAATTATTTTATACTAATGCACTTCATATGAATCATTTATTTCACAATGATAACTCATTTTATGCATATCAAAATTAATTTAACATGCCACATACTCATCAATCATATGGCACATGAATTTCCATAAAAGCAGATACTTAGTCTTAGTAGCTCTATGTCAAGCAAATTGTCACGAAAATTTCTAGGGTGGTTGTGGGTTGTTACATTAATACTATGGATAATTTAAAAGAATTCATTTTGAACTTTGCCCAAGCCCATATGAGATATGGATAGAGCTAATTTAGGGGGGTTAGAGATGTTCACTAACCCTAAAGCCTATGTGATAAGTTTAGGAGTTAAAAAACATCCACTAATGTCGAAATGGTCTTTTAACTCTTTAAAGCTTAAAAGAAATAATCATAAAATATAAAGGGTAAGATCATCTTTTGTATTTAAACTTCAAGCTAAAAGCAAATTAAATATCTTTTAAGTTCCCTAATGTCTAACAAAAGGTTGTGGGCTATATATAGAACATTATGTTGTTTATTTTGCTAAGGGTTTTTATGTTCATCTTTTCATAGAGAATACTTAGTGACTAAGTCTTGAGAGAAAAGAAAAAGAAGAAATGTTTTTCAAATTTCTTGTTCTTCATTTCTTAATCTTTATTTTTTTTGAAAGAACAAAAGTTTCTTTTATTGAAAAGATCTATCTATAGATTTAAAAAGAAATCAAATCACCAAAGTTTTATCGAAGAAGATCTTGAATCCATTTGGACTACCATAAGAGGAAATCAAGAACATTTAAGAGAACCAAAGGAACCTTGGAGGTGGAATGGATAATCTAAAGGCTTCAAAAATAGGGAGCTTTTGAAAAAGGAAGAAGGTTCAAAGTTGTTACTCTTTGAGAGGTAATTTGATTACCACTTGCTCTTCTTTCTTTTACATGTGTTTTACACACTAATTAGATGATTTCTTGAATCTATATTAGATCCATTTATGTGGAAGTGAAATTTTAAAATGTTCAAAATTCCATCCACCATGTTGCTTTCGTTTAATTTGCACCCAATATTCCTTCACATGTTCTAAGTTATGTACTCTTTTGTGTCTCCAAGGCACCAAAACATGGCCATGTACTTGAAAGCATGACTATGTTTCATGCTTTCATTCTAAAACACAACCATGTTGATGGAAAACATGTCCATGTTGTCCTGGTTGACCCAAAATACACCTATTTTCACATATTTTCCACCATTTGCTCCAAAAAATACCTACAAACTTAAAATTTAATTAAAAACAAATAAAACCACTAAAAATCCATTAAAAACAAATAAAAATAGATTAAAATAGACACAAATAATGGCTTAAAATACTACAATTTTGGTTCAAATATTTCCCCAATGCTTAACTTTTTGCTTATCAAAAAGCAAATAAAATCCACTCTCTTCAAAGATTACAAAAATTATATAAATAAGAAAGAATATTCAAAGACTCATAAAGAACTTGATGCAATCTATGTAAAATAACTAAAAGTTATTAATCTAAGAATTGTAAATCATAATTAAAAGCAATAATAATCTAGATGGTGATTAAGTGTTCACTCCCTCACAATATCTCTCAAGTGTTTACATGGAACCACTAAAATGAAATCATGATATTGTTGTTACCATACATTTGCGTAAAATTCAAACCTCCACTACTTAATCACATTAGACATATGAATCAAAAGGTATTTAAAGGGTTGTAATTGGGTTAAGGTTCATGTATGAAGCAGGAAATTTTAGGCTACTCTTAAATTTTAAGAGCATACTTAATAAGAAGCAAACAAATTTCCAACTTTAAGAAATGTAAACAACCCAAAAATAATAGTATCTTACACAAAATAATTTATGAGCATACATTTCTCTATGCTTAATATCTTTTATTTATATTTCTTTTTTCTTCCTTGTTTTCAAGCACATGTTCTTTTTGTTTTTTTTTCTTTTCACATACTGCTCATATCAATAAACAAAACAAAAATACAATATATTAGGTACCCAAAGAATCATGTACCTCAATTTTCCATTGATATTCCCCATCCAAAATATCAAATATGCTCTTAATCCTAGGAAAAAGGTAGAAAAAATTAATTGGTTCAAGTGCAATATTTGTAGGTTTTATAAGAAAAAAATAGCTTAGGTTCAAAGGCTCACTAATGGAAAGTTTTAGGAAAGCTATTTAAGCTAAAAGGGTATACCTAAGATGTCGTTTTCATCTTCATGATGAACAAAAATTATCATGATAGTCACTTAACAAGAAATAGAAGATTATCAATGGATGAATTCAATAAAAAGGATCAAAGAATCTCACATTAAGGCTCACATTCAACCATCAAGACAATCATAACTTACAATTAAGAATTTAACAATATTAAAACTTAAGAAATTCAGTTTTTAAAATATTAACTTAATAACGAATTCAAGAGAAGTTTACATTATCATGCAATCTTATTCACAAAATTTAAATAATCTAAAGAATTGAATGAATCAAAATATACTTCAAAAACAAAATTTTGAAAATTTTACATAGCAAAGCAAGTATTAAAAATTCATAGCAAATTTGAATTACCAGCCAAACATTAAAAATTAAACCCTTCCCCCCACACTTAATTCTCATATTGTTCTCAATGTGAAATGTAATTAAAAGAGAATTAAGGTAAGGGAACCCCCTTAAAGAATTTGAGTTGGAATTCAATTTACCTCCTTTATCAACTTGCGATTTCAAAGACAAAGCATATCATTAAAAAAAATTGGGATTAGTAATAACCAAAATCCAAAATAACAAAAAATTAAATAATATCTAATTGAACTAAACTCAAAAAGCATTTTAATTGTTCAAATTTAAAACTTAGAAACTTAAAAAGTAAACAAAAGAAAAAAAAATAATTTTAAATGGATAGATATTAAAAAGGGATAGAAGTAGTAGGCAGCTGCTACTATGAGATCAACATCATCCAAGTATGGAAAAATTTAGCATTAAGGCATGAAGGAACACTCTCTCAAATAGAGAATCTATGATTCCCATTTCCTTTTCATGAATTAGTATAGAAGTCCAATAGAAACCCACTATCTTTTCATCCTCAACCTCATCAGCAACTATACTCACACTTTAACTTAAAAACTTCCATCACTTACTAAGTTCTCTAATTATTATAATGTGTATTTCCAATCTTTAACGAGTATTACTTTGCTCTCTATCTAAAATTCATGAAATTTCACCGCCTTAAAAGTCTTTACAAATACTAAAATTTAAGATGTTACATTCTCCCCCTCATAATAAAAATTCATCATCAGATTTTGTAAATACTTAGTCCATATGCTCTTATTACTTCCTAAGTGTACTCTTTCATTACTCCACTCATTAGCACATATGTAAGTCCTACTCAGAAGGTATCACTCTTCCTCTTTCTCTTCTAATTGGATACTGCTTTGAAGCTTGACCTATTGTTCACATTGATCCTTGGCTAGACTAACACTTCCTCTTCCATCATTTCCAACTTTCTCCATGTGGAGGATAGGTTGAGAAGCATGAGTTTTATAAGTTGGTATAACTCTTGAGCAATATTTCACAAATTGATATAGATGTCTACATCTAAAACAACCACCAATCTCCATAATGCATTGACCTCTATGCAGTTTTCATAAATAAGGCACTGAGGAGTTAAAGTCATCAATGTTGTTGAATTCACAGTGTCGAAGCTCATATGAGGAGCAGCTTTAAAAGCATCTAGCCAAGGTTGGAGCCTCTCTAACTATCCTCTGAGATTAACCTATAGAGATGTATGAAATGAGATATTTGCACCCTTTACTCCATTATCCTTGTTACTCGACTTGGATGAGCTTCAAATCTTTGCCTTTTCTTCAATTCCTTAGCTACCTTTTATTTTATCTCTTTATTCTTAATTGGCCTTGCCTTATCCACTAACTTAGAGTAGGAAGTAAACTCAAAGGCAACTAGCATCCTAAACAATGGTGCACCTAGTCCTCTTCAAAAGGGCTGGATCTTGATAGTTTCGTTAGCCACAAGGGTTATGACATACTTGTTCAATTAGCTAAACCCCTTTGCATACTAGGATACAAAAATATATGAAGTTTGTACCAGTCTCTCAAATTGCATTACCTTGACCTCTCTTACAATTTCAAGAAGGAACTCATTAATTGCCTTTTTTTTAATCTGCTCACAAGTAATGTCCTCATCATTCTGAAGCATTCCAGCCATACTTCACTTAAACTAGTCTTTTTGAATCACCATTTATTATGAGGAATTCTCAAAATCTAAACTTTATCCTCTATTTTCTCAAGAAAATCAATAGAGTCATCTTCTTCCCTATACACTAAAGGCTTCAATTTTAAAAACTTCTCAAAGGAGACTTCCTTTACTCATGGTATAATTTGTTATCTTTGTTGGGTCACAAACTCAATTAATAACTGATATCCCCTTTAATGTCGATCTACTCTTTAAGTTATGGTAGCTAGATTTATAAGAAATACAAAAGCCTTATTGTCCCTTTCTTAGTCAACTGAGCCCTCATCAGGCAGAGCGACTTGCCTAAGATGACCTATTCTCATCCTTACCCACATTAAGGAGTCATTGTGTTACTATAAAATGAAAAAAGATAACTTAGATTCTTAACATATGAATATGCTGATCTACACCAAAGAAAAATATAACGATAATGAGAATGATCTAATGCTCTGTAGTGTTCCTAGACAAACATACTTTTATTTTAAATAACTTACATAGATTTAAGTAAAATTAAACCTTTGCTCTAAAACCACTTTTTATGCCTCAAAATCTAAAAATGTGATGATCCTAGTGCATGGATAGGATAAGACCACCAAACACCCATAGAACCCAATACTATAATCAAATACTCTAGATTCTAATAAAAATTATCATAAACATACACCCGTTCATAGCTAATGATAATCATAAACTTTCCATTTCATTTCATTAACAATAGTTACTTAAGTAATAATTATATTTAAATAGAAGCATAAAGAGAAATTATACCAAATGAAAGATATTTAAACATAAGTAGTTTATAGTGTTTTTATCATGCTATCATACATTTCAAAAATCATTTGGAAAGCTATTCTTCACACATTTTTCATTTGGAGCACATATTACCCTTTTTGGTCATAATACTCAGCAATCTCTTAGCTCTGCTAGCCTATGTGAACCCTCAATTTTGCACCTCATTATCTGGTCACAGCTTGACACCTGCTAAGATTAATGCACTATGCACAGTCAGCGTGGCGGTCCCGCTAGCCGGTTAGAAGGCAAAGATCAAGGGGGCAGCACCTCTTGCGAAGGAGCAGGGAGTTGTGCCCCTAGAGCAAAAAATGGACTTTCAATCAAATTAGTATGAGGATACTTAATTTTTAAACACTGGTAATTTTCCTACCTTGACCGGACCTTCTATATTAGATAATATTTTTCCAAAACTGATTTGATATTTTCTCATACTAACTATTCAATTATTCTAAAATTAATTTTGAGTATTGAAACTAACCGAATAATTTTTTAAGCTCTGAAACTCCCAAAAATTGATCTAGAAGTCTCAAAATATGACCGAGTGCAAAGCAGAAATCTAGATGGTGTGCCCACCAAGGCCTAGGATGGCACCAGCTCCTCTTTGGGAGGCACCGACACCCTATCAAATGACATGCCACCCAGTTTGCCAACAGTGCCGCCAATGCCTTCCATGGTGCAGGCCTCGCCACCCCACCTGCAGTCCCCAAAATATCCCTCAATCTGATTTTCCAACCCTTTCTAGCCCTACCCCTCATGGTCTTTTCACATTTTTACTACCTAAACTACCCTCATCTCCCTTTGGCTATAAATAGGCCCTCTATCTTCCATTCCAACACACACCTCTTGAATTAGTATTGATGGCTATCTACTAATTCTTCTCTTATTCTCCTTCCAACCACTCTCTAATTAATTAATTATCTCACCCTAACTAAGTTAATTAATCTTTTTAATTAATTAATTAATTACTTTTTCAAAATCAAATTAATTATTTTTCTTAATCCACACTTTATCCAAATTAATTAATTAATCCATCCATCATTTTCATCATATTAATTAGTTAATTAATCATTTTAATTAATTAATTAATCTCCCAATCAATCCAATCACCCGATCCTACTAAAATGGAACTTCAGTCTAGTAAAACTTTCAATCCTTCAAAATCAAAGGTATCAGTCTTTTTCTCTCTAACCCAAATCAAATTAATCAATCTAATTAACCCTTAAACCCCGTCCACTTAATTGTGGAATGAACTGCATGGGTTTTGATCTCCATTTAATAAGGTACGTAGGCATGTTTGGAATCTAAATCCAAACCTCAAATCCAAATCCCAATCAATCTTCTTTCCCCTTTTTAATTAATGTAATTTGTGAATATTTACTTTATTTATTTTACTAATCCCCCATACACCATGCATTCATGTTATACCATATTTATGCATTTTCTTTAATATATAAACATCATGCATAAAATCAATTTTTTTAAAGTCAAATTAAACCTAAGAGCCAAATTTAGATTACCTAAAACCAAAAACCTAGTCCTCGAACTCAACCTGGTTTGAGACTAGTGATTTTATCCTTGGGTAATTAATTGAAAATTAATGAATTGGAGTCAATTGGATTTTTCTTTAATTTTTTCATTTAAAAATAAATTAGGGTGATGACTCCCAAAATCATTTTCAAAAATCAACCAATCTGAATTCAAGGGTTCCATTATGAGTCTAAACTCGAATGAACATCTCGATTCCCTTTAGCGGATTGGTCTAACACTCGTGTGAGGTCTCACAACCTACAATCACCTTTATTTCTAACTAGATCTTTGAAAGAAAGGTAGAAGAAATGATTATTTAGATCTAGGATTTCTCTAAGGAAAATAAAAAAAATCTAACTTAAAAGAAATATCTAAAAGTTGGTAGCATTGGATGCCATATAGAGAAAGAAAAAAGGATGTTGCATTAATTATAGTGCCTAACATACTATTCAATGGTAGATAACTTGCATTCTTAACTATATATTTTCTATCATCTATCCATGAGTAAACAGCTTCCATTCACAGCCATACTACTCATGCAATATTGTTCATAGGTAGGTAGCTTATAGCATAAGCCATGCAACTTCATACAATACTTGTAGACAGTAACCTCACTTGTCTATTTATTGTTTAATGCTACTCATCATTGATCCATCATTCACTTCGTAATGATCTAAGTGTCTATCAGCCTCGATATTGAGCTCGTCAGTTCACTTCGCTGTACTAAACTTGTTAGCTCACTTCATTTCTTTTATATTGTGATCAACTTTATCTTCGACATTGAAGTCTTTCACTTGCCTCATCAACTCATATTTATGTTCATCAAGTTTCACCCTCATCAACAAAGTTCATCTTTCGATTAAACTTCATCCTTATGTTGAAACTTTGTCTCGACAATCTAGTTCATCTTTGAAGATAAATCTTAAAATTAACAATTTAACTTAACCATTTCTCCAAGTACTTAATGAAAACACTGCCTTTTCATTGTATTATAATCAATTTGACATATTAAAAGTATACATAAATTTAGTTACATTTTAATTTAAGTGTAAATGAATTGTGTATGTATTTTAATCATCGATTATAGTTAATTAGATAATTTATTAATAAAATTTAATTACTTTATAAAAATAAATTAATTATTAAAATTCAATTAAAATTTTTTATTAAAAAATTATTTTCACTCATTAACGACGGACTAGCGACCATTTAACAATGGATATTTAATGTTAAAAAATTTTAAAAATAAGAAATGGCAATGAATTATGAAAATTTTCAACATATAAAAATTAATTAAAAAATATTTTTAATAATGAACTATGTGATGAGGGCTAAAAACAACTCATTTTGTATTGCACCTAGAGTAAATAGACTTAAGATAGAATCAAACCATCCAAGAAGCAAGCTTCAAGATAGTTGAGCAATCCAACCTAACAACTCATAATAATGAGGCCTAGATCCTCTTAAGATAGGCTACCTCGTGCCTTGTCTTCCTTTCTCTCTCATCCAAGCACAATCACCTCGCTCCAAGCAACATCTCGCCTCAACAATAAATAGCCCACAAGGGAAGTTTCTACAAACAACTCATTATAAATTTTCCTGACACATAATCCCTGCCACTTATAAGAAATGGGATTCTATTACTTCAGCATGATGCTCCACAACCTAAAGAATAGGCACATCATTACTTCTATCTAGCAACAAGATGATGTGACCCAGCACATTCTAGTACTCATAGCCATGCAACTCAAGACTCCTATAAAAACCCAAACTTATCCAAATAAAAGGGGATTTTTGGAGCACATCTAGACCATTTCTACTAGAGAACTATAGCTTGAGCCTTCTAAAGGTAACTTAGTATACTATCATAATCCATTAACTTACAAAAAAAATCACTAAAAGAGCAGTCTCTTAATCATCCACTAAGAGGCTAGCCTCTTCTCTTGAGCTTTTTACTCTCTGAAGTCCAGCGCCTAAAGACCTACTTTCCCTGCTTGAAAAGATCACATTGAGAGTACCTAAAACTCTCTCACTCAAGGAAGAAGTTACTTGATCTTCAAGTTCACTCTTTCCTTGAACCTTTAATTTCTTACATATAATCACACTGATTTAAGAATCTATAGCATGGTGTGACCTCCTAATGGTGTATATCATTGCCATAAAGGCTAAGAACCATTGTCTAACTCTAGACTTTCCATCCATCAAGGATAACACCTCCATCTAGCAAGGTTAGCACCAAAATATCCATCTCTCAAGGTCTATACCTCCATCCAACAAAGTCATATGACTCTTCCACCAAGGTCAACACCTCTTCTAGAAAGGTTGGCACCATCCCTCAGTACAACATCTAACACCTTCACATATGCAATACCGATTGAAATCCATTATCTCAACATCTCTTGTATCTCTACTGACTCTTGCATATGCACACCTAGACTTTGCTACTATTCAAGAAAGCTCAGGCTTAATGCGTAGCATACACTCAATTAATACAAGACAATCCAACATACTCAGGTCTCTCCCTAATGGGAGCCTTTAAGACGTGGGATGCTCTTGTTCAAAGCTGCCTATCAAGCGAAGGAAGAGAAGGAAAAGGCCCATCACTATGCAAAAAGGCAAATTGATCACTAGTTTCTTTGTAATTTTTATGCTTCCACAATCTCCAATCTTATTTTGACATATCCTTATTAATCGCAATAGAAGGATTAAGTGGTAAGTTTTAATTTATCATTGAATCAAGAAATGAAAAGAAAAATACATTTAAGTTAAATCAAGGTGAATGTGGAGATTTTGAGTTAGATCAAATTATTCATAACAATTATTTTTTAAAAATAATAATTGAAAATTCTAGATTTTTTTTTGTATTTTTAATTTAATTTAAATTAACTCATTGATGTCATTTTGACTTAAAATTCAAACCAGATGCAGATCTTTGTGGGGTGAGGGACCAGGACCTCAAGTTTGAAAATTTTAAAATATATTTCATATATTTAAATTTTTTTAAAAAAAATTATTATTATATTTTCAATATTTAACCCTCTGAAATTATTACAATGATATGTCTTTTATTTGATCCCTTGAAAATAAGGTCCAAACTCTACCACTAATTCGAACATATTATATTTGATATAGTTAAATAGATTAAGAGGTTGACTATCAATGCCACGCACAATTTTTCTAATAATTTCAAATTTTATGCTGATTTAAGCATAATGTATTTTATGAGAGTGTAACGCATTCATATTTTTAAGATGATTTCAATATCAGATTTTCTCTCATCATGAGAGTGTGGTGTCTCTCTTTATGAGAGTTTGTTCCCATTATGGTTTGTTTCTGTCTCTCTATGTGAGAGTTCCTTGAGTTTTGGATTTCAATCTTCAGTTTCTAATGGAAGAATGATTGGCAAATATCTCTCTAACTTCAATAGAAAGGGATGAGGTAGTTTTTTTTAAAGGATGGGATGTTAACATTGAAGAAGAGAATAATAGTTTTTTTCTTGTGGGATGGTATATTGCTGATAGAAACATCAATTATAATGTTACATGTAACAAGTTGGCCAGTTTATGGTGGTCGGGCAAAGGAATTTGCATTAAAGAACTTCCATCGGGGTTGTATTTATTAAGAGGGTTTTAGATGGAGAACCTTAGACCTTTGATAATCATCATCTATTAATCGTTGCACCACTTTAAGATTAGGGAGGTTCCTTCTCAAGTATCTACAGTTTATGCAGACTTTTGGATCCAAATTCATGAATTACTGGTAGGATTCATGTTGGTTCAAGTTGGTTGCGAGTTAGAGGATTTTAGATTATGATCATGTTAACGATAGTGGATTTTGGAAGGCTTTTATGAGAATTCATTTGATGCTAGATGCGAGAGAACCTTTGAAAAGGGGAAAATGATAAAGAAAGCTTCGAGGAAGGTTTCTTCATCTTGTTCAAAAGCGCCTTGGAGTATTTTATTATATCTACGGTACGATTGGCCATACAAATACTTACTGCAATCAGTTTTTCAACCGACATCGGGACTAAGATCCGGCAAGATTGGAGGGAATGGATTAAAGCTCCGGCTAATCAGAATTCGTAGATTGGCTATTGGTTATGTGAGAAGCAAGGAGTCCTTGAGAGTAAAGGAAGCTGGAACAGAGTAGAACAACAATTAATTTACGGAACGGATGTTGCCAGCTGACCTTTGGTTGGGACAAATAATGAAAAATTCAGGGCCCCAAGCAGGTGCGTATCATGTGAATCTCTGCCTGAAAAAGTTCTGTCTTTACTGATACCTTTGCATGATTCCGTCAATAATATGGGCTCTGAGGATGGTGGGCTTCTGTTGCAAAAAGATTAAAAAGAAGACGGGATGGGCCTTTGGTGGATAAGGCTTCAGGTTTAATGTTTGGTTGATATCAATAATGGGATTTTTAAATAAATAGTCTAAAAATAAAAAAAAAAAAATTTTGTCTTCTGATTTTTTATTTTGCCAAAATATTCTAAATTTCTCTCTTCATTTATAAATTTAGACTCTCTTTTTCTTTTTGTCTATCAAAATCTGATTTTTTTCTTTTTGCTATTATATATTAATTTCACTTCATTTAAAATTAAAAAATTAATTTAATCATATTAAATTTTATTTATGGAACTTCAAAATAAATTAACTACTAACTTATATTTAGATTGAAAACTATATAATTTATCTAAATTTATGAAAAAAAATTATGTATTAAATTTTCATAATTTTATATAATATCGTTTGTTTCGTATAAAAATTAAATTTATATTTATAGAATTAAATACTTTTAAAATTATATTTTACTTTAGATTTTAAAAAATCTTCAAAATAAGAAAATAAAAAGTCATATCAAACAATATATATTAAACAAAAGACATTATACTTCTAGCAAATAATTAGTATCTAATAATGTAAAGTCATAGCAAACAGTATACATTAACTAAAAAATAGTATATTTTTAACAAATAATCAATATCTAATACTATAAAGTTACAGCAAACAATATACACTAACTAAAAAATAATATACGTTTACTAATTGATTAATTTCACTTATGGTGTGACAGATTTTGTTGGTTGTTTTGTGAAATCATCAATCATTTTTCAATATTTTATGTTTTATCAATGTTTTTAATAAAAGGGTAAATAATCGATATATTAATTATTTTTGGACGCTAAATAAGAATATTTTTAAAAGTTCATTTAGACAAGTGATCATTTAAAATTATTATAAAATTAAATTTAATATTTAAATACAAAATTATAAAAATAAGCATGATAACAAATTTTAAATGATTAACTATCAAAATAAATTATAAATTTGATTAATAAAAAGTTTAATTACAAATCTATACAGTGCCTAGGCCAAATCTTTAAAACCCAAATAAAAATAAAAATAAAAATAAAAAGTATAAAAAGGTAATTACCAAAATCTATATATGAAAACAAAAAATTGAGAGGACATAAAAGTTAAAAATAAGAAAAATGAGACATATGATGTAATTTCCTCTATGAATAATAGGCAAGGCATCGACTCTATTCTACAATTGCTTCAAATCATCGACCTGCATCTTCATCTTCTTCTACAGGTAATGGAGGTTCCAACTAGATTATTGTATCAGCGACACTATTAAGATGGCTCACAGGAACCAAATAAGTGCCTAAGCTAGAATTGTCAAGGATTGGGTAATACTTGTGCAATTCATAATATTTGTGAGATTTCTAAATCTCATTGCCCACATTTTTTTTTCCGAAACTTTAGTTCACAATGTAAAAATAGAGGAACTTCATCTTAAATTTGTTTACGATGGTAAGCTTGTGATTGATAGGATAGGTTGTGGGGGTGGTTTTGTTTTGCTTTGGAAGAATTTTGTCTCTTGTGATTTATTAGGGTAAATAGCCTTTTTACTACTAAAATTTTGCATTATATTTCAAACTAGTACCAAATCTTTAATTTTTTCTTTTTTAGTACCAAAACTTTGCAGTATATTTCAAATTGATACTAATCTTTATTTTTTTTTTTTAGGTACCAAAACATTAATTTTTCTTTCAATAAATAATACCCATTGAAAATCTATTTATAGACATAAACGCCAAAATGCCATCATGATTTAATGTCAAGCTAATATACTGCTCTAGATCCATATCAACAAAATTTGGCTGGATTACTAATGGGTATCATTGTCTTTGAAGTTTTCATACTAAACGAAAAAAAAAAATTAAAGATTTGGTACCAATTAAAAATATAGTGTATACCCTAATTTATTGGGTTTTTCTGATAACCATATAGATTTTGTTGTAAAAGAGGATAATAAGGTTGCTTGACATCTAATTGGATGCTATGGATACCATAAAAGATCTCGTACAATGGAAGCATGGAATTTTTTGAGACAATTGGTGGGGAGTCTCCAATTTACCTTGGTGTTGCATTGGGGACTATAATAATTTGGTTTCCAGTAATTTACAGAGGCTTCGTCTAATTGCGAATTATATGAAATTGATTTTCTTGGGCATCTGTATACATGTGAGAGAAGTCATAGTGCTCCTTGTTGAGTTCAAAAATGACTTGAGAGGGATTTAGCAATAGCTTCATGGTTTGATATTTTTCCTCAGTGTAATTTTTAAATCTTGTATCTACTTCTTCAAATCACTCTCTAATACTGCTGGACTTATTCCTTTTTTCTAAGTCTAAGAAAAATTATCATTTTAAATTTGAAAATTTATGGCCTAGAGAAGATGATTTTAACATCAGTTTGAGACATCGGTGCCATTCTTCTAGCTACGAAGGTCTATTGGACATATTAAAGGCATGTTTAGATTTAAACGTAGGTTGGGGAAGGCAATTTATGTTCAAATTTTAAACCCAAATTAAGAATTACAAAGACAAGCTTCAAAGTTTGTGAGGTAGTTCTGGTTAAGAATCAGTTGCTGAGTTTTTTCATGAACCAAGCTTTTCTCGAATTTACTTAAATAGGAAGAGGTATATTGGAAGCAGAGAGCTAAGACCCATTAGCTACAAGAAGGGGACTCAAATTGAAAGTCCTTTCATGCTAGTGCATCCTCTAGAAAGTGAGCAAATAAAATTCAAAGTTCATTAGATGATGTGAGTAGTAGGGTAGAGGATTTGGAGAGGTTGTGTGGTTTAGCTAAATCTTATTTTGTATATTTTTTTTCAATAAGTACTCCTCCTAGTTCTTTTACATTCTCATTGGAAAACAAAGTGTCAGAAGTAGATAATGAATTTTTATTGGCACCATTTACTATGAATTTTCTATTGTTATCAAATCTATGCATCTTGATAAAGCTCCACAACATGATGGGCTTAATCTAGCATTTTTTTAGTCTTTTCACCATATCTATTTATACTTTGTGTTAAGGGTCTTTCTGCTATGATTAAACAAGCTAAGGCTAGAGGGAGATTCATAAGTGTGAGGTATGTTGTAATGCACCTCATATTTCTCATTTATTTATTTATTTTTTTTATGACGATAGCTGTTTATTTTTTAAGAGCACTATGATTAGGCTAGGAAAATCAAAAGTGTTCTAATTGATTATGAGAAGGTGTATCGGCAGGCCATTAATTTTAGCAAATCACATATCATGTTTTCCTCTAAGGTCAGAGTAGATAAGCAGACTAAAATGTTAAGTATATTGGGTGTTTCTAACTCACATAATACTAGTAAATATTTGGGACTTCCATCACTTATTGGCAGCCAAAAAGAGCTATTTTTGGTTTTATAAAAAAAAAAAATTGGAAGAGAATCCAAGGTTGAAAAAATAAACTTTTATCAAGAACAGGGAAAAACATTCTTATTAAAACCATGGCTCAAGCTATCCCAACCTATTGTATAAGTGTTTTTCTTATTCTTGTTTCTTTATGCAAAGAAATTCTTCTTGTACCTTCCTTCTTTGAACTCCACAAAAATGAATTTAGCATTCTCTAATAAAAAAGATGGGGGGAATGGGGTTTCGTGAAACCTTCAACTATGCTCTTCTTGGAAAGCAAAGATAGAACCTTATCACTAAGCCTAAGACTTTACAACTCATTTATTCAAAGCCAAATGTTATTTGAATGGAAGATATCTCACTTCATGTATTGGAAATAACTCGAGTAATGTGTGGAAGAGTGTTTAAAGTGCAAAAGAGGGAATTACTAAAGGCATTCATTAGAGCCTTGGTGATGGAAAATTTATAAATGTATGGAATGACCCTTGGCTTAAAAGTTAACGTAATTTTTGAATTAAGACACCATTGGTGGAGTGTTTACAAGACTTAAAAGTGGTAGATTTGTTTAATGGAAGATGATACTTAATGGGATGTGATGTTAATTGGATCCCTCTTTTAGCCCATTGCTGTTGAGGCTATTTATGGTACTCCATTGCCAAAATATAGCACTGATGATTGCAGTATTTGGCATTATAAGAAGACAGACTATTACATAATTAAATCTAGCTATAATCTCTTAGGGTCAAGACATTTGGGCACTATTGTGCCATTGCAGTGCATTGGCTGAGGGAAAATACAGAGGTTGAACATCCCTCCTAAGGTTATCTCTTTCCTTCAGAAGGCCTATATTCCAGTCAAGACTCAACTTACAAGAAAGGGTGTCCATGTACCTTTAGCATGTATGCCTTGCTATGATGTGAGTAGAACACATATGGCATATCTTTCTTGGATTTTCCATATATTAAGAATCACTAAAGCTCAGTCAGACTTGATGACCCTGCTATTGTGATGGTTTATTTCCATGATTGGCTTTTTGAGTCGAGCTATTCAAGAAACTTGGATAAACTAGCAATGGTGCTATGGTGTATCTGGTAGCAATACAACATGGAACTATGGAAAAATATCATGTTACCATCAGAAAAAAGCAATAGATTTTGCTATTATTTTCTTAAACCATTGGCGGGAATTAAAGAGCTTTGTACAAGCTTCATTTGTTGCTATAATCCATTTTGACAAATGGACTAGACCATGTTATGGATGTACAAGGTGTAATGTTAATGCAACCTTAACTACAAGTCCTTTATTGGTGGGGTGGGGAATGCTTTTACATGATCATGAGGGCAGTTTATTGTATGTAAAACCATGCATAGCAATGTTATCTACTTAGTCAATGAAGCAGAGGCTTTGAGTTTTAGGGAAGCTATTGAATGTGTTATTAGCTTGGGTTTACATAGTGTGGATTTTGAATTAGATGCCAAGGAGGTGGTAGATGTTTTTAAGTCTAGTACAAAGAATTTGTTTGATTTTGGGAGGATTATTGAAGAATGTCTTAACTTTTTTTCAAAATGGGAACTTTAATGCTCAATACAGATTTTCTAAAGGTTTGCCATACCAACTAGAACTATTTGCATTAAGCCTATAGTAATCTTGTTAAGAAAATGGTGCAAATATCATTTTTAGAAAAGCAAATTTATGTGTTTCTAACCTAAATAAATTTCCAACATTCTTAATCTTGTGTTTACTATTTATATTGTTGGTTTTTACAGTTTAATTCATCCTCTTCATTGTTATATATTTTTAATAATCTAAAATGATATTTGTAGGTTTGTACAAATTTACCGTGGAAGCCATAAATAATATTAAAATGTTGAATCATGATTTTGTTTGTTTGGATTGTTTTGATGGGATGAATTTTACTTGTTGGTAAGGCATGATAAAGTTCATGTTGACTTTTTCAAGACATATGATGACTATATGGTAATAGTTTTGCCTTTTTGTTGATAATAATTTTGCTTTTATATTGATGATATGCTAATAAAGAGCAACGATATGGAAGATGTTGTACAAACAATAAGGTTTCTATCTTCAACATTTAAGATGAAAGATGTTGGACAAGTTGATATCATACTAGGTATCAAGGCAAAAAAAAAAAAAGAAAGGAAAGTGGGGAATATATTTTGAGTTAATCTCATTATATAGAGAAAATATTGAAGAAATTCAGTCATTTAAAATTAAAGTGCTTATAATGACTTATACAATGGAAAGTTAAGACACATAAATCTAGATGATTAAATGCGAAAATTAATCAACAGTGGGATTATTTCTGTCATGACCCACTTATTAAGTCATGACGGTCCTAAGGCATAGGGAGATATAAAGTCACCTAAACCTATAAAACTCTATGTAACTTATAATCCTTTATCATTCATCATATTATACATTATCCCAAGATCGAAACCCAATTGCCTTAATGCCAACTTCTATTTTGTCATCTTAAATATAGCTAAATGTTCATTATATCATTATGACATTCATCTCTTTTACATATGTTCATGACTAATTACATTAACATAATTATAATTACATTATGGTTCTTAGTACATATCAATCCCATATCACATTAGTGTTAAACCTTCGGCAACCATGGAGCTCTAAAATAATGGTCTTTATAGTCAAGAATTACAACACTTGAAATTACCAAAACAACTTCCAAGCGGATGAGTAGGCTTGGAATTTACCTTGCTGACTTGTCAATCTTACCTAAAAAATTTAAACAACTAAAATTTAAACGACTAAGGAATGAGACAAGGTTTAGTGAGTACATAATAATATAATATATATGGTAAGTATAAGGACCATTATTAAGAAGGGCTCTTTATTACAATGGAATGATTTTAATCAATATCATCATTATGACTCAATTTCTTATTTAAGATGGAAACAATAACTTTGCAGAAATAATATTTTCTTAGAAGCGGAATGCTTCCTACATATATAAATTTAAGAGTGGCAGCCTAAGTCTTGCTCACTCACATGCATCACATTACGTAAGACTGATCAGGTCTCATAGTTAAGCATTCCCCCTAATAGAGGTTGGGTACTCTCGCCCTACCTGCAGGCTTATACCAAGTGCACAGGGTCTGATGTATTACCTTACATAAGAGGGATATTTCTACGTATCAACAAGCATCAATAGAAAGGTTCATATGAAGTTCGTAATATGGAATTCAATGGAGGATATGCCAATACAAAATCATTCTCATCAAATGTCATATTATGAAATCAATATAGAAGGCTCATAATGGTCATATGCCATGAAGAAATATCATATCCAAGTACATCTTTCAATAGGCAATTAATGTTTAACAAGAAATTAGGACATTCCAACAATGATAGTTTGATCAATAATGGTTCAAATAATATGGCATATATCATATCATATTATTAAGTACTCACCTTGGACTCCTTTGCTCCTATTTATGTTTAACTTTGATGTAAGTGGTGCTCCTTGCACTCTTAGACAATATCCTTATCCTTATCTTTAGATTCTTGGTTAACTTTGGTTTGCTAAGGTTCTTGTTACCATTGGTGTAAAGAGAGAGAGCTTCCTTTATTATTATGGAACTTTGGTGTAGAGATAGGAAAATAATGTTCACAACATAAAATTTGCATATATATATATATAATGGGTTGGATGGTGAAGATTTGATCAAGCTTGATCCAATAGCTAAGATTTAATCTTGATGGCTATGATTTGATCAAGTTGGATAGCTAAGATTTTCTCTACAATTGTGATGTTCATCATATGGTTTTGGAAGTAACAAAAATGAATGTAGACTTTGGTGTGGATGAAGTGAGAATTCAAGTTGGAAAAGGAATTAACTCAATAAAAAATGGTGGCTTCCAAATCAAAATTAATGGCTAGCTTTTCCAATATCAAACTTAAACTTGGTTAGGTATTTCTAACTCTAGTGAAGTGTATGGTCATCCATCCTTGGGCCTTGTGGGCTGACCATTCAATGGGCTTAGGCTTTTGAGTCCAAAAGCCCATTAACGAATCCTTATATGCACATTTCAAGCTCGGTACTTAATACATTTTCCATTTCATTTCTTTCACTTTAATATACATATTTCTATCTTCAAATGTCACTATAGACTCTAGACATTGCTAGATAAATCTTGTTCACTCTATAGTATACATTTTCTAGCCTTTCATTAGCATTGTCATGTATGTAAGTCACATAGACTCGCTTGGTCAAACTAAGTTTGACTTTCATTGTACCATTGTAACTTTAATTGAAATCAACTTTTCATGTCACTAGTATTATCTCCTAATGATTTAGGAGATGCTAGTGCCCATTCATTAGTATTTTAGATTCATATTTCGAATAAATTATTAACATAGTTACATTAAGTCAAATTTGATTTGACTTCCATTTTATCATAAAAGTACTTATTGAAACTAATTACATTCTTCACTTATTGTCACATTATTCATTTAGAATTTGCTTTTTTTTTTTATTATGTTCTTATAGTTTTAATGTGCTAGGAAGGCCTTGAATGGCATAATACATGAACATTATGGCACCTCCATTGCTAACTCTAATAGGTTAGGGAAACCTTGGGTATTACATTCTACCCCCCTTTCAAAAATTCATCCTCAAATTTTCAAAACAAATACTCCTAGTTCATAAAGTAATTTATAATGCTTAGGCTACATGTCTCAATTGGTTTATTATACACATTTATTATTCTTATGAGTTTTCTATCATTTTCTAGCTATTTTTGTTATTCAAATTTCTCTGATGACTCCTCTTTAATAACAACTCTTATATTGTAAGATCTATTTTGAAATCAATGTCACCTTGATTTTCTAATCCATCAAATATGTAATATCTCTTTCCTCGTTTTGCATACTATAAGTCCATTTTCGCATGTCAACTCATCATAACTCAAGTATTCTTAGAGTACTATACAAATATCTTATTATTTCATTCTAAACTTCCATAAGAGTATCTTTAAATGCTATAATCCCATGTCTGGTGGTCATCGTTACTCTTAATACTTGTTACAAATTATAAGTACTAATTCTTTAGATAGATTATTTCCATTTCTACTCTTCATTTATTGTTGAAGAAGTCATTCCATAGTCCATCAATCCTTAACTAGATATGTCTACCAGGGATTAAGTATTTATTTATCAAATCAAATATTCAATCAATTCATCTTTTATTGCAGATACATTAGGATCATTACTTTATTATCTTTTGAACACATAACAACACACAATATATACCTAATTATGTATAAATGAGTAACATAATAAAGTTCACCTTAAATCCTTTATCAACTTATGTATCTATCTCCATATACCAATTCAATAATTTCGCATTAAAGCTTTATAATTCTATAGAATCTCAATTCAGCATATAGATATCATTAGATTTTTTTATCATCACAAATTGTCTCAATTATTCCAAAATTTTAATATACTTGTCATTTTCGTACTTGTTCTTATATACATGCTCATATGCACACTTATGAACTTATATACTTGTCCTTATCATCTTATATAGCTGGATATACAATCAGTTCCTTGTATGCACAATTTATCTTTGGTATTATAGGCATTCTGCTCTACTTCAAAATTAGAACTTCATTCCTTTTCATTTATTCCTCAATTTCATCAATTGCAGTTCCTTGTTTCTTGAGTCTTGTATATTGCTTGTGACTTTCAACTTTTCTTAAAATGATTTTCTTTTGCTTCATCTTTCTTTAATCATAATCCTTTGTTAAGCAGTTATTTGTAATTTCTTGGTAATAGATCTTATTGCACATTATCATATGGAGGGGTCTATACACACCCACAATGAGGTAGGATAAATTTCTGCTAACCATTTCACAAATGGTATTGATGCATCTATATGCAAAAATTCCAAAGCTTTTTTGACTTCAAAGATTGCCTTATCACTAAGGCACTTCGGTGACAAGATATCTACTATCAAGTAACCATCTCACAGTGTACTCTTTGTCATTTTACTTAGTAAATTTATCATAATAAATCTCATGTAATTACCTTACTATTCTAATTCAACTCCTTTTTAGTTCTTTGTATCTTATAGTTTGATTTTCACTTTCCTCTTCCTAAGAAGAGTTATTTATCACTCAATAAGGTTTTCCTATTGAGCTCAATAAGGCACATATATTCTTTTAAATTCTCAAGTTCTTCTTATAATATATCCAATCAAACTTAATCGTTGTACATGTTTTGCATTTCAATGTTGATTCTTATTAACATTCACACTAATGTATTTCTTTCTTCTTTACTTGTTTCCTCTATTTTATTATCAAGTTATTACTCACTTTTCTTTCTAATTCTCGACTTGTGTTTCGATAGTACAATGGAGAAATACAATTTCACTCCATAAATGCGATCCTATATCCTAACATGGTTATCTGAATCTTCATTTCTATTGTTCAAATATATGGGCCCTTTATGATCCAAGAAATTTTTAATACTTAGATGATATTCTTTATCCTCCTTTCATGCTTTGTTTTTCAATGAATTTGAGCAACTTTATTATTAGACTTGTGTCAACTTTTCTTTTCTCATATCCATATTCTTATCTTGATGAATTCTTTTCCTTTTTACTATATAACTTCAAGCCTTTATTTCAACTATGGTTACCTTGAAATACCCTTCATCTTTTGCATTTGAGTATATCATTCTTTGCATGAAACTATTTTCTTTATTTCTAATAATGATCCTTAGGAAACTAGTACCATCAACCTTATCTTGTCACTAATCAAGTGACATTAAAAGGCATCTATTAGGGCATCCATGACATAACTATATGATTGCCTTTATAGACCTTTAAACAAAAAGCTATATTTGATTAGTAATTCCCTCGGATATTGATTTCCTTATAAAACAGTTCATATTATTTAACTTGCTTCAATATATCATATAGTGTAAGAATTTGAGTGAGCTCCTTCACTTTTGGACATTTAGATTGCTACTATAGCATTATAGGAGGGGTGTCTATTTCCTTGACCATCTTGTTTCATCACTTTATCTCTTATCTAGCAGATTTTTCCTCATCTCTAGACTTCCATACCTAATGGCATTTCTCATTTACTTTTCTATTAAGGGGCCTTGCCCCCATTGAGTAAATACTATTTATTTGTTATAGTAGAACTCAACATTCACATTAACATTTCAAGTCATCATCTCACTATAGGGAAATCTTTCCACTTCCTGGTGTTCCTCAATAGGGTGATAATTATAGCTTTATATATAGCATTCATATTTCTACAAGTCATATTCTTCTTAAGGATTTCACATGGCATATTACATATCTCTTTATACATTTTGCATCAAATCACTCATTCCTTACCAATTTTATATTCTCTTTATTTTTAGGTCTCATTCATTTGGTACATACACCATTCTCGATAAAATTCCATCAATACTATTCTCTCATACTCATATATCTCTCATACTACTTAAATTTTGTATTACTTGTAAACATTTACATTTCTTATTTTTACTCAACATTAATAACATCATTGTATCCAATCGACTATATTACATTGAATAAATAATTCACTAGGACTAGTCCCAATTGGAACACTTTATTGACTAATTTTCTTTCCATGTTCAAATATTCATCCTATTTGAGACAAACTTTTCATATCATTCACTTGTCTCTATAACTTTTCTCTATTTACCTTTCTGTAATCTTATACTCATCAATAAAATCATTTATCCAAATCATTTTGGTCCTCATGTTACATTTTCTTTAACCTTTGTAATCTCCTTTGCCTCATAATTATCTATATTTTCCTCCTTAAGACTTAATCCATCTTACCCTTACTTCATTGAGTTACTTTCAAAGCTTACCATTTCTTATGGTATTTATTTTACTTATTCAATTCTATCTCATTATTAATTCAATTTCATCATAAAATACTTCTCTTGGATGGGATTTGTCTAATTAGTCGACTTCATAAGCTCCTTTTATGTTATAACTTTTGTTTCCTTTAGTTTGTTTTAATTCCATACTTCATATATTGTAGTATTTTCCTTATATACTCTTTGTCTTATCATTCACTATTTTTACCTTTTCATATCTCTCTTACTTTGCTTGACCACATTCAAGTTGTTTTTATAGCTAACATATAATCTTCCAATTTCATACCTATAATATTTTACAAGAATTCTTCCCATTATGAACTTATTCTTAATATAAGATATTTTGTCCAAAATCAATCCATATTTTTACACTAGTTTGTTCTTATTTCACACTAGTCCCTTTTTTTTTTTTTAAGTCAAACATTTCTTATCTCTTTACTTTTTTGTAAAGAGTATTCCTTAGTCATATATACTTTCTTGTAATTGTCAATTTCATACACCTATCCTTTGGAATGACCCAATATCAAATCATATCCTACTTTAGTCCTTTACTGACTTCACAAATTCACTCCCTTAGTGGGATTAAGAACTTTTCTAGTACACATACATAATCACCTTCTTAAAGGTCACATTAGCACATATGCGATTGATCACTTCCTTCTTTGAATACAGAGTGATCTTCTCTTAGATCACGCTAGATTAATATTCTTCCTTTTACTATACCTGTTATTTACATAAATGACAAAGAAATTCTTACCTTTCTTGTTGTTATAGTCTATAGTAGCATCTAAGCCATAAATTTCTCGATATTATTTGCTAGATTCATACTGTATACCTATATATGTATATATAATGTAATTGATTTATTTCTTCCTCATACTGATCATTACTAAACATTATTTCTCTTCTTATGGCATCAATCACAAGTATCATTTAATAATTCTATATAGTTCACATGTTAACCATTGTCATATGTAAGCATCTCATATAGCATAACACTGTACATATCATATCATTGACCTAAATTAATCAAAACTTAGTCAACTTCTCTTTATAATTATGGCAAATCAATTTAGAATCACTTAACATGTTTATTAGGTGTTTATTCCATAGATATACTTTCATTAAAAGATCTTAAGTTCCAAAAATAAAAAAAAATCCCTTAAATCATTAAATGAGCCTCAAAATCGCGAGCGCTACATAATTTTCGCAACCGTGACCAATTTCTGAGACCACAGCCTAAATTTCGCGACCATGACTAATTTAAGGAATAAAACATCAAATTTCAAACTCAAGACACAGTGGGTTTTGTGACTTGGGTCATGACCATGACTTATGGCATGATAGAGAATCATGACTGTGATTGAGAAGTCGTGACGTGACTCAGTTCCAAAGGATAGTGAACATTATCTTCTTACGCATGTCAACTTTAAAAAGCTATAACTTTCAGCTACGGATGAGTTATGGGGCCCATAATATATCAAATTGAAGCTCATTCAAAGATCTATCATCTTGTGTGGTTCATTTGACACCTCCCACTTTTGGGCCCAAATTCAATCATTTAAACCTGTTTTAGAGGCTTTAAAGTTTTTTTCATTTAACTTTTTATGCACTTTCACAAGTTGTTTTGTTTGATTCTGTTATGGGGCCTTATCTTAGCTTTTCTAATTAGGGTTTCATCATTATGCATATAAATATAACCATTATTACTTTAAAAAGCAGTTCAAATATCAATTATTCCAACTTAAGTACAATAATCACATATTGTGCAAATACAAAAGAACTACAGTATTGCATTAGTCATTTCCTAATCGTAATTCTTTACTGCATGTATGGACGTAATATTTTCTATATTCAAAATCTATCTATTCATAATCCAGTCTTATAGATTCTCAGAATCTCTCACTATTATTATACAACTTGCCTTAGGATATCTCATATCCTAAACATTAAAATACTATAGTATATGCAAGGGTAAACATATTCACATCATTATTCACATTTTATGAACTTTTCATGAAATCACATTTAGGTTTTCACTTAATAGCATTTAGCTAACAATTGTTATGCACATACATCATAAGCATAAAAGATTTAGTATACTATCATCATTATTCCCACGATATACATTTTTTTTTTCAAAACATCAATTGCATTGAGCCATATCGATAATTAACAGTTAACTATAGTAGGAAATTTATTCCTAATAAAGCACATATACATGTTCATTTAGATACTTTCCACATAAGTAATCATTTTCTTTTATGCGCATTTATCCATATCATCCCATTTTCATAGCATATAGCTTAGTCACAAATATCAGTCATATCGCATTATTATTCCTTTTTCCAGAATCATTATGCATATATCATACTTCAAACCAAAGAATTAAACTTTTATAGGCAACGTGGATTTAGACTTAATGATATACTTCAAATGACAAGAAGGAATTCCTATGCTCCATGGTTTAACCTAACCCATAGTATATATAAAGTCCAAAGTAGACTTAAACTTTTGCTCTAATACTAACTCTGTCATGACCCACTTATTAAGTTATGATGGTCCAAGGACATAGGGAGACATAAAGTCACCTAAACCCGTAGAATCCCATATAACTTGTAATCCTTTACCATTCATCATATTGTACATTATCCCAAAATTGGAACCCAATTGCCTTAATGCCAACTTCTATTTTGTCATTATGACATTCATCTCCTTTACATATGTTTATGACTAATTACACCAACATAACTATAATTCAATTATGGTTCTTAGTACATATCAATCCCATATCACATTAGTGCTAAACCTTTGGCAACCATGGAGCTCTAAAATAATAGTCTTCATAGTTAAGAATTAGAACACTTGAAATTAGCAAAATAACTTCTAAGTGGATGAGTAGGGCTTGGAATTTACCTTATTGACTTGTTAATCTTACTTGAAAAATTTTAAAAACTACGGAATGAGACAAGGCTCAATAAGTACATAATAATATAATACATATGGTGAGTACAAGGACCATTATCAAGAAGGGCTCTTTATGGAAATGGAACGATTTTAATAAATGTCATCATTATGACTCAATTTCTCATTTAAGATGGAAACAACATCTTTAACAGAAATAATATTTTTTTTGAAGCGGAATGCTTCCTACACATAGAAATTCAAGAGTGGTGGTCTAAGTCTTGCTCAATCATATGCATCACATTACGTAAGAATGATCAGATATCATGATTAGGCTTTTTTGGCCTACTAGAGGTTAGGTACTCTCACCCTACCTGCAGGCTTATACTAAGTGCATAAGGTCTAATGTATTACCCCACATTAGAGGGGTATTTCTACTTATCAACAGGCATAAGTAGAAAGGTTCGTATAAAGTTCGTGATATGAAATTCAATAGAAGATATGCCAATACAAGAATCATTCTCATCAAAGGTCACATTACGAAATCAATATGGAAGGCTCATAATGGTCATATGCCGTAAAGAAATATCATATCCAAGTACATCATTCAATAGGCAATTCATGTTTAACAAGAAGTTGGGACATTCCAACAATGATGGTTTGATCAACAACGGTTCAAATAATTATGGCATATATCATATCATATTATTAAGTACTCACCTTGGACTCCTTTGCTCTTATTTATTTTTAACTTTGATGCAAGTGGTGCTCCTTGCACTCTTAGACAATATCCTTATCCTTATCTTTAGATTCTTGGTTACCTTTGGTTTGCTAAGGTTCTTGTTGCCATTGGTGTAGAGAGAGAGAGCTTCCTTTGTTATTGTGGAACTTTGGTGTAGAGATAGGAAAATAATGTTCACAACATAAAATTTGCATATATATATATATATATATATATATATATATATATATATATATATATATATATATATATATACATACATATATATATATAGATACATATATATATATATATACATATATATATATATATACATATATATATATATATATACATATATATATATATATATATATATATATACATATATATATATACATATATATATATATATATATACATATATATATATATATATATACATATATATATATATATATACATATATATATATATATATATATATATATATATATATATATATATATATATATATATATATATATATATATATAATAATGGGTTGGATGGTGAAGATTTGATCAAGCTTGATCCAATGGCTAAGATTTAATCCTGATGGATGGCTATGATTTGATCAAGTTGGATGGCTAGGATTTTCTCTATAATTGTGATGTTCATCATAGGGTTTTGAAAGTAGCAAAAATGAATGTAGACTTTGGTGTGGATGAAGTGAGAATTCAAGTTGAAAAAGGAATTAACTTAGTAAAAAATGGTGGCTTCCAAGTCAAAATTAATGGCTAGCTTTTCCAACATCAAACTTAAACTTGGTTAGGTATTTCTAGCTCTAGTTAAGTGTATGTTCATCCATCCGTGGGCCTTGTGGGTTGACCATTCAATGGCTTGGACTTTTGAGTTCAAAAGCCCATTAATGAATCCTTGTATGCACTATTCAAGCTTAGTACTTAATACATTTTCCATTTTGTTTCTTTCACTTTAATATACATATTTCTATTTTCAAGTGTCTCTACACACTCTAGACATTGCTAGATGAATCTTGTTCACTCTATAGTACATATTTTCTAGCCTTTTCATTAGCATTGTTCATGTATGTAAGTCGTATAGACTCACTTAGTCAAACTAAGTTTGACTTTTATTATACCATTGTAACTTTGATTGAAATCAATTTTTCATGTCACTATTATTATCTCCTAATGATTTAGGAGATGTTAGTGCCCATTAACTAGCATTTTAGATTCACATTTCAAATAAATTATTAACAAAGCCACATAAATCAAACTTGGTTTGACTTCCATTGTATCATAAAAGCACTTATCAAAATCAATTACATTCTTCACTCATTGTCACATTATTCATTTAGAATTTATTTATTTATTTTTTTATGATGTTCTTATGTTTTTGATGTGCTAGGAAGGCTTTGAATGGCACAGTATATGAACATTATGGTGCCTCCATTGCTAACTCTAATAGGTTAGGGAAATCTCGGGTATTACAATTTCATTCACATTTGATTATATAAGGAAATTAATGTAGGGTGGGATTATTTCACTCATATTTATGAAAACAAGTGAGAATTTGATTGATCTCTTCACCAAACCTTTTACAAGAAAAGTTGTAAGATTAACATCGAGATGGATGGGGTTGAAACTCCTTGAATAAAGATCATTGAATCGTAGCAACCCTAGTCAACATTATGAAATGAGTAATGAAGAGTTGAAAGGGCAAGAATAAGTCATTGACATTTGAAAAAGGTTCAAGTTTGAAATATTTGAATAGTCCTATCTAAAGATGTCAAAATGCAGGTTATCATCAAATGAGGGTTGAATTAAATATATTCTTAATAAAATTCAGTCAAGTTAGGACAAGTATCTCAAAGAACGATAAAGATACTGGAAGAACTTCATTTATATGAACTTATAAATAGAGTCATTTCAATTAGGAGTTAGAGTTTCTCTCGTAAAAGTTCATAAATGCTAGATCAGCTCATGGCCTTATGATAGTTGAGTATGCAATTGAGTAGAATATGAGAATTCTTTGTATTTATGTGTGTAGTGTCACCTGCATTGTCATTAGGAATAATAAATTGAAAACTTTTATGTTTTTTTAGATATATTACTTTATTAAAATAATATATTATTTTTTGATGCTTACATTAAGGTAAAATTGAAATTAAAAGATATATTACTTGATTCATAAATACTATTTAATCACTTAGAGAGATTTATTTTTATTTAAACAAGTGGGGATTATTAGAAATTGTTCAAATAAAATTATTATTATTATTATTATTATTTTTATCTAGAGTTGTCTCCTTTTCAAATGTTGTGTCTTTTCCAAATAAGTCTTTTCAAAATATTGTGTTTTTTTCAAATATTGTATCTTTCATGAAGATGCCTATAAATAGATATTTGAAATTAAATTATGATTGAATTCATTTTTTATTATTCATTTTTTTTAATGTTAAAACAACTCTCAACATAATTGAATTAAATACTCTTTAATTCATATTTAGAATTCTTTATTATTTGCTCAATATAAATTTTAAAGGCTAGTTATACCTACCAAAATTATTTTTATTAAATTCACAACAATCTTGTTGCAAAGAGTGTACAAATATTATTTTTAGAAAAATGAATTTACGCTTTCAAGCTTAAAGAATTTCCTATATTATTAATTTTGTGTTTATTATTTATATAGTTGGTTTTCATAATTTAATTTATTCTCCTCATTGTTATACATTTTTAACATAATTTAATTTAGGTCATTTTAAATCAAATATGTTCAAGGTAACTTTGCGTATGCTGAAAAATTGTCACCTTTATTTTACTTTTCTATTAATTCAATTGTTTGGTAGACTTTTTTCTTTTTTGGTAAACGTCAACTTTATATTAATTAGTTGAGGTTTGATTTTGGGGTGACAAGTGGGTATCATTCTTTCATTTCTTTGTCCAGGATTCAATGCATCTATTTTTGTCTTTGTAATCCTATTATAGAATAGAATGTCCGGCACGTTTGTTAGAAAAAATAATAAGAAAAGAATGTACTAAAATCTTGTCCGGATCACACAGTAATGACCCAAGTTGATTTTTGTATCTTCTTAAAAATAACAATAATAATAATAATGAATTGCTCAAAAGTTTAGTCACCTCACAAATATAAAATTTTTTAAAACTGCTTATTCTAATTAAAGTATTGTTCTCGTCTTTTACTTATTATTCCAATATTCATATTCACTCTTAAAATGGTCTTATTTTATCATTAAATTAATATACTAGTTATTGTTGTTCTCAGTTTAAAGTCCCTATCAAATTACTATTAAATCAAATTCCCATTAAATTACTATTAAATCAAACGTGGTATATTTTACCTTATTATTTCAGTGAACTTGTATTTTTTTCACAGTTTTAATTTTTTTATTTAACTTATATTTTTTAAAATTTCTTAACATATATGAATTGTTATTATTAATTTTTTATTAAGTTACATATTACTTTATATATATATATATATATATATATATATATATATATATATATGGATGACATGTAAAAATAATAAAAAATTGTATATATTAATTTGTATATATTTTTATTGGTTCTTATAAAAATATAATAATAATAATAAAAGAAAAAAGGATGAGAGGCTCCATGTAAAATTAGCTTTTAAGCTAATTGACATATAGTGAAAATGTTTCTAAACAACTTGATATATGATGAAAATTTTTATAAACAACTCTTGAACTTACTCTATTGTTATTGAGCATAGAAAAGAAAAAAAAAAAAAAAGGGTTTTTCTCAAATCTTATGTGTACTTATTGTTATATCAACGATAATATTAAATACATTCAAAAGTATTTTTTATTTAGACTAAAAAACTCGTACATTTACCTTTTCTCAACATCTATTCAAATTATCCACAAAGTTGATATGATTAATTATAAATTGGCTCGATTCATCAGAATTATTCAATACATTATCTCAATTTTGAAATTTTGAGGTCAAATAAATTCGATATAAAACTAAAACGTCTAAGGATTTTTTTTTTTTTTTTTTTTTATAATAACTCATAAATCCAATTTGAAGGTTCGTGTAATAGACATTTGACAATTTAAAACTGAATTACCTACCCAATCTTTTGGATTGTTTTGGACTTTGTTAAACTCTGGAAGTTAAACTTTTCCCATAAGCTTCATCTCTGTTTGTAAATAAGTTAACTTTTCCTTTTCAAATGAATTCAATCTTACTAATTTTCTTGTTTATAAGAAAATAACATATAGAACTCAATTTTTTAGTACATAAGAAATTTTAAAGCATCCATTCAAAAAAAAAAAAAAAAAACAAAACAAAAGAGAAATTTTAAAGCAAATAAGAAAAATTTTAATTTCATAACAATTTAAATTAATTAAGACTTTTATAGTCAAATTACATAAATATATATCCTAATCTTTTAAAATTTCAATATTATTATTTATTGCTAAATAAATAATTGTAATTAATAAAATAAAATAAATTGCATTCATTATTTATATACACAATGTATGAAATGATTATTGCAAAGAATTCAATTCAATCTAAATTTGGATTTTTCTTTAATAAGTTTGTTTTTGTTGAAAAAGAAAAAAAGAAATTAATTTAATTTCGTTCTATTAGCATAAATAAACTGAATTAAATTCTTTCAAATGAATTTTTTTTCGAATAATGTCTTGCAGAATTATGATAGTTTTATAGGTGAGGTCATTTTAAGGAAGACGTAAGTATTGACTCTACCCAATAATAAGATTTGCTTGCCTATTGATGTGTATCATATTTTAAAGTATATTCCATGCTAATTTTATAATAAAATAAAGGGTAATTATTATTTAATCCTTAAAATTTGACTTAATTAACTAATTTATCTATGTTTTTCGAGAAATTAACTAATTAGTCTCTCAGTTTTGCTTATGTCAGACTATTTAGTAATTCGTCATGTTTTTATACTTTTTTCTATTAAATTTATAAAAAATGACTAAAATGCCTTTTATATATATAATAAATATAATTTTAAATTTTAATATTTAAAAATAAAAAAAATTCCAATTAATAAAATTAAATAATAAATAAATTTATAATTTGATGATATTAAATATAATTATTATATAATTATATAAATATTATTTACTTTTATTAATTTGAAGTATTTTTAGTAATAAAAATAAATTTATATTTCTTATATATACAAGAGCATTTTAGTTGTTTTTCGTAAATTTTATAGAAAAAATATAAAAACTAGATAAAAGGACTAAATACTATGATAGAATCAAAACTGAAAACTAATTAGTTAGTTTCTCAAAAAATAAAGGCAAGTTGGTTAATTAGGTCCACTACAATAATTTACTGATTCAATTGGTTGGTAAAAGTAAATAAATAGTCGATAAACTAAAATTTCGACCAATTACCGAGTAAAGGAGAAGTTCGCTATAACCCCTTGTCAATAAAACATTACCAACCGAATATCTTATTGTAAATTACTGACCATCAAATAGTCAGTAAATATTTAAAGTTAGTCAGTAAATCTATTTTAAAGAATAGATTAAAATGTGACAACAGTTGAAAATTGGTCAATACTTTTATCAAATATAATATTAAATAAATATATTTGGTTGGCAATTATATCGGTATGTAGTTTATAATATTGTAAAAATAATCAAATTCAGTAGGAAAAATGGTTGATAAATTGATCAAAAATTAAAAAAATTATTTATTTTTGGTTGGTGATGGATGATATTTACTTTTTTATATTTTAAAATTATAAATATTAAATATAATAAATTATAAATAAAATGCAAACATTATATAATAAATTATAATAAAAAATAAAATTCAATATAAATTAAAATCATATATGTATAACAAAAAATGGTGAAGTAGTATTCAAATGTATACAAAAAAGAAAACTATAAATCTAATCTAAATCTGTAGCGTCATTAGCATTGTCTGCATCCAGATTCACGATGTAATCATTCTCATCATCATTGGAAGTATGAGCAGGATGAGGTAGAGGAGGAGGGGGAGGAGCAACATCAGTCTGTAGATGAGGTGGAGAAGGAGGAGGAGGAGGGAGGAGAAGTAACAGCAGTTTGCAGATGTGGTGGAATAGAAAATCCAGTCCGCTGTGCTAAGGCTCATAAGAGATCCCCCATTTGTTGCATCTATTACTGCATCTACTAATGCAACTATTGCTCCATCTATTGTTGCATGATAAGTGCAAATTATGGTCTTAATAAAAAGAATATTTGATATTGATGTATCCACCAAATGTGTTATTGCTTTGTTTTATTTATTTTTGTTAACTTTTGTTTTATAGTTTGTTTTGAGTTTTCTTAGGTTATTTGGAAGGATTCTATTCAATTTCAAAGATTTGGAAGTTTATAGATCAATTGGAATGAATTCGAGTACAAATCAGAAGCCAAAGAAGTGCAAAAAGAGGTTTTAGACATACATTATCGAACACTTTCTGATGGGTGTTGATAGCTCAAACACCTTTTGGTATTTTAATCATAACTTGAGCTACAGATGTTGGATTAAGGTGATTCAAGATGCATTAGAAATCTAAGAGAAAGAGCTACAATCTTACAAAGACTTAAAGCCTAATTCGATCATTTACTATTTGGAAAATGTAAAATAATACACATGGTTGTGTAGTACACAAATTATATGGCCATGTAGTAAAAAACAAATATGTTTTGTCATGACCCATTTATTAAGCTGTGATGATCCTAGAGCATAGAGAGACATAAAGTCACTTAAATCCGTAGAACCCCATTTAACTTATAATTCTTTACTGTGTTGAACCTTATCCCAAGATTGAAACCTGATTACCTTTCCTTATTGCCCATTACTTATTTATCATTTTGCAGATTACTAGATACTTACTTACTAATATCATTTATGTCCACAAATCATAAAATTTTCTAAGTTGTATTTCATGTCATTAATTGAATTTCCATTATTTCATACACTATTATAATAGTAATTATAATATAATTTGCAATACATGTAAACCCAATAACATTTTAGTATTAAACCTTCAATAACCATGGAGCTCTAAACCAATGATCTTCATAGTCATATATTCAAGATTCACAATACTTGAAATTAGAAGAGCAATTGCCAAGTAGAAGAATCGGGCTTGGAATTTATCTTGTTGAGTCGTCAGCCTTATCTGAAAAATTTAAACAACTAAGGAATGAGACAAAGTTCCATAAGTACATAATAATACAGTATATATGGTAAGTATGTGGTTTATTATTAGACTGGCTTATGGTGACAAAGGAGTGATGTTAATCAAAATTATCATTATAAATCAATTTCTCATTTGAGATGGAATCAACATCTTTTAGTAGACATAGTAATTTCTTGGAAGCAGAATGCTTCCACACATATAAATTAAAGAATGGCGACCTAAGCCTTGCTTACTCACATGCATCACATTATGCAAGACTAATAAGGTCTTACGGTTAGACATGCCTTTTAACAGAAGTTGGGTACTCTCGCCCTAACTGCTATGTAGACCCTAAGAGAAAGGACATACATTTTACTATTGGAGATCACGTATTCTTAAAGGTCTCCCTAATGAAAGGTGTCATGAGATTTGGCAAGAGAGGAAAACCATCACCTCGCTTCGTTGGTCCTTTCAAAATCTTGGATAAGGTTGGGGAAGTGTCTTATAGACTTGCCTTACTCCTAACTATGGTGCATGTGCACCCAGTTTTCCACATCTCAATGTTAAGGAAATATGCGTTGGATCCATCCCATGTTCTATCACCGCCAGACATCGCAATAGATGAGCAATTATCTTATAAAGAACTACCAATAGCCATAGTGGATCGACAAGTGAAAAGGTTAAGGAATAAGGAGATACCCATAATCAAAGGTTAATGGCGAAATCATGGAATAGACGAGTATACTTGGAAAGCCGAGGAGGAGATACGACAGAAGCATCCTCAACTTTTAGAGACTATATAGGTAAGTATATAAATTTGAAGATGAATTTCTTTTGAGGGGGGTGGGGAGAATATAACAATCCACACCTTGCCTAGGAGTTTCATGACAACTTACTTGGATTTAGAACTATTATGACTAAATGAGTGCTTTTATGAAAATTCATGTGTTATGTGATTGTGTAACAACCCACACCCACCCTAGGAATTTTCGTGATAAATTGCTTGATTTAGAACTAATAAGGTTAAGTGTGTGCTTGTGTGAAAAATTTATGATCTAGGTGATTGATGAGTATGTGGCATATTAAATTAATTTTAATATGCATAATATGTGTTGCTATTGTGAAATAAATGATTTACATGAAGTGTATTTGCATAAAAGAATTTATTTTAAATAAAATGAATTTTCATGCATAAGACAATTTTTAAGCATAAAATAATTTTATGGGTATTTTTAAAATATTTTTAAATAAATATTTTTGAGGGAAATGTTCCAGAATTAATAGAAAAATATTCTTTTTATTTTAATTCTATTCAGCTGAAAATTTTAACGGGAAAGCCTAAATACCCAAAAGCCTACTACACAAAAATCCTCATAACCTATTTCATTAAGGGTATTAGTGGAAATTCCACTCCAACCCCAATATTTATTCTAAATTTTGGCCAAACAAGGGTTTCCAGCAGCCATTCTCTTATTCTTTCTATATTTTAGTAGAAAATCCTCTCAAAATATTTCTCTCTACCAAAATATTGAAAACACCTTTCCGTTTTGTGATTTCATGACCGTAATCGTAAGTTTTTATTCTTTTTCAATTTCTAAACTGATTTCTATGAAATAAATTATGGGAAAATTATTTTGAACTATTTGATTACTGATTTCTATAGATTCAATTCTGTTTGAGTGAACTTTTGGGAGAGAAAATTTATTTTTTACTGAAAACATGATTCTTTCTGCAAGATTTTTCCAAAGGTGAATTCTATAACTTAAAATCACAATTTTTTTGCATAAACATCATGGGGTGGGGGGGGGGGGCCGGCGATTTGTGCATGATTGTATTCTAAACTGATTTTTAATTTGTTTTGATGAAAAATATTGGATTAAATAATATTTCTTCATATTTCTGTGATGACCGAAAATTTTCAAAAAACAAAGAAATTCAAGGTTTTCGTGTTAGAACTTGGAAATTGGAAAATTCTATTCTTTCATGGTCAGGTGGCTGCCGATTTGTATGAATAGGTGTTCTAATATGATATTTGTTTTGTTTAGATGAAAAATAATGATTTGAATCATGCGTCTGTTTATCACTGAAATGAACGAAATGCGCGGAAAGCGCGGAAACTCATGATTTTTCACCTAAGCCTTTGAACTTGGAATTTTTTTTGTATAAACCCTATCTATGGCTGCCAAATCATGAAGGGATGTGTTCTAAACTGATATTTTCAAAGATTGAATAAAAAATAATAGTTTAAACAACCTGTTTGCATATATCTAAAATGACCGAAAAATACCGAAAATAAGAAAACTTATGGTTTTGTGCACTATAATGCAAAAAATTGAATTTTTATATATTAATAACAAAAATAGTGGCCAATTCCTATGAATTTATATTCCAAAATGATTTTTGTTATGTTTACATGAAAAATCTTGGTTCAAACCATGTTTTTACATATTTCTGAAATAGACAGAAAGCACGAAAAGAAGAAAAATTTGGTTTTTACCTTAATGATGCATTCGGCCTACATGAGCAATTTTGTCCAAATGTTTATAAATTTTATGTGATGTGTTTTGATGATTTTTGACATGTATGTATGTATAATAAATGATAAAATTGCATGTTAATTGAAGGTATGGTCATAGATGAGCTTAAATGCATTATGGTATACTTAAGGTATCTTAACCTTGTATTGTGATTAGAATGCAAATGTGATTAAGGAATTTGGAACTAGATGTCATGATGACTTGATGATGAATATATAGTTATGAGTTAATGAAGTGAAAGGGATCATAAGAGTTAAGCATGATGGATTAATTGTTAAGTTGACATGTATGGAAGTGTAAAGTGAACTAAGATAATTGATAAGTGAATTGATATTGAAGTAATGATATTGTGATGACCTTAAAAAGGTATTGATATGATTGCAATGTGTTTTCATGTGAGCCTATAAGGCCTAAGTATGCAAGACCATTAGGTTAACGAGCTATGTGCAAGTGATAAGTACACCTATGTGTGGACTCTAAGTATATGTGTATGCTATATGTACATGGGTAGTTATGGGATAGGAGCATCATGAGTAAATAAATACTAAGTATTAAATCAAATATTATGTTAGAGTTTGAGGAGCTTTAGAAGTGCAAAAAGGACTACGTGTACTAGGAGCAAAGGAACCCTAAGGTGAGTAAACACTATGTTCATGTTATATGTGCAAGTAACATTTTGTTATGTCACAAATGTGTGAAAACATGCTATGTGAGCCTTTGTGATCCTTGAAACCCAAGTTCTTTCCATTTTAAATATTATTATATGATTTCTTTGTCAAGCTTGGGTTGCCAAAGGGCAATTGGTCCAAAACTATTTTGTTTATCCAATGAGAATTTCTTGTGATTAACACCCTAACTTATATTCTTTTTGGAACTACACTATCATTGTATCATTGTTTAAAAGCTAAACCACTATTGTTATTGAAATATATGTTATTTTTGCCTTATGTGATATTGTTAATTGTGTTTACCAATAGCTCTAACTATGGTACCTTTTACCCTTTATGCAGAATCCTCGTGCCGATGCGGGTAATCATTAGAACCTGTGTACACAGTCTTAACCCGATGGATAGGGGTAGTGTATCCACCTCAGCTGGAAGGGGCGATTCTAGCCGTGGGGCCTGATCAGCTTCACACTTTCTATGTGATAGGAGTTGGAATTTGGTATAAGGCCACCTCTCCTCTATGTGTTCGAGTGATAGAGCAATAGCCTTCACTCACTATGTGTTATAAGTGTGATTTCTGCAAACTTGCTAAATTGAACCCTTGCTAAATTGCAACCTGATTCATGAGTTATAACCTATGAACTATGTGTATAAGCTATGTGTTTCCTTTTAAAAGAATATGTCATAATGTATGTGCCTTTTCGTTTACTTTGAGATCATCTATCTCACCTCTTTTTCCTTGTGTGGTTCTAGGTGAGCAAATGTGAGGAGGCAAGGTGATGGCTCAAGCATTCTACTTCGCTTAGGGAATTCCTTGTCCAAGTTATCAATAATACTATGTTTATGAAGTCTTGTTTTTAGATGCTCTGGGAATGTTGATTGATACTTATCGAGATATATATTATTTTCCTTATGGATTTTATATGTAATGATTTATTCTAAGTCTTCTGTAATTTATGGTATTCATCTAAATATTTTAAATGAGTTAATGAAAGAGGTTCGGTAAGATCCTAGGCATGATTGTTATACGTTAATGGGTTCTACAGGCGTGGGTGATCTTATGTCTCCCCATGTTATAGGACCGTCGTATCTCTAAGGTTGGGATGTGACAGATTGATGAGTATATGGCATGTTAGATTAGTTCTAATATACATAGTATGAATTATTATGGTGAATTAAGTGATTTATATGAAGTGTATAAGTATAAAATAATTTATTGCACATAAAGTGAATTTTCATGCACAAAGCGATTTTTAAGCATAAAATAATTTTTATGAGCATTTTTTAAATATTTTTAAATAAATATTCTGAGGTGAATTTTAATAAAAATAATAAAAAAATATTTTATTTTAAATTACCTATAATCAGCCTATAAATTAAATAAAAGGCTTAATTTTCCAAAAGCCACTATACTAAAACACCCCTAACCTAACTCATTAATGGCAAGCTTGTAATTTTGCCAAAACCTAAATATATAAGCTAAAATTCAGCTAGACCTAAGGAGACAGCCACCATTCTATTATTCTTTAGAATTCCTATAGAAAAATTCTCTCAAAAATATTCTCTCAATTGAAATTCACAAGGTGCCTTCAAACTTGTGATTTCGTGACTGTTTTCATAAGTTTTTATTTTCTTTCAATCTACTATTTGATTTTTATGAAATTAATGATGAGAAAACTATTTTAGGCTGTGTATTTACCATTTTTATTTTGGTTAAATTCAACCTAGGTGATTATTTTGAAGGAGAAACTGATTTTCGACAAAAAACACAACTCTTTCTTTGAGAATCCTCCAAAGGTGAAGGGGGGCTACTGATTTGATTTAGATGAATTTGTATATCATATTTTTTTTATATTACTATAATAATTGGAAAGTATGAAAAATAAGAAAATTTATGGTTTTCATCCTAAAACACAAAAGTTAGAATTTTCATGTATAAAAACTACAAGGAGGTGCCGATTCCTATGTTTATGCATTCTAAAATGATTTTTGTCATGTTTATATGAAGAATATTGGTTTAAATAATGTATTTACATATTACTGTACTGAACGAAAAGTGCGAAAAATGAGAAAGTTCCTATTTTCCATGAGTATATGGTATTCGACCTACATTGGGATTTTAATCCCAATGTCTATAATTTTTATATGATGTATTTTAAAGATCATTGAAATTTTTACATGAATGATAAATGATTTAATTGCATGTTGGTTGAAGGAATAACTCTGAAGGAATGGTGGAGCCAAATGCAGTGGAAGGGAGGTGGAAAGGTAAAATTTCAAGCATTTTAAAATTTCACTTCACCCAATTTTGGTCCAAAATTCATTCAAGCAATCAATTAATTTGTGTGTAAAACATATATGCATAGAAAGAAGAAGAAAGAGTAATCATATTACCTCTTGTAAGTTTCTTCTTTCTTTAACAAAGAGCTTCCTAAGTATGAAGCCTCCAGATCATCCACACTTAGCTCACCTCCAAGTTTCCTTTTGGTTTCTTCGGTGTTCTTGAATCACGCTCTTGCTTGCCCCATTTGATTCAAGATTTTCCCTCAAAAACCTTTAGGATTTTAAGGTTTCTCTTTGGTTTGTTTTGGATTAAATACATTTTCAATTTGCAAGCATTTGTTTTTTTTATAAAGAACAAAGAAAAGAATTTGAAGATTAAAAGAAAAATTGAAGAAACACTTTCTTCATATTTTCTTTCTCTCTCTCAAATCTCTCTCAAGATGCTTCAAATGAGAAAAATGATGATCTCTTCTTCTTTGCAACATAAAAGTTAAGGTTTTTATATCTTTCCAAGACTTAACACTTAAGTCTTCACGAAGACTTAAATATCCTTTTACATTCTTCTAGCTCACTATTTGGTGAAGGGGCAAAGTTGACTTTGCTACTTCAAATGGAGATATGACCATTTTATCCTTTAGGGGTGAAATGGATATTTCCATTAGCCAAAAGATGTAATTATAATTTTAACCTTAGTAGAAAATCCTCTAACCCCTAAACCCATCATATGATTAAACATCAGTACTTGCTAGGGTCCTTGTAAATTTGATTATATGTTTAATCATTTTACCACTAATCAATTAATTAAACACTTTAATGAATTATTATAGTAAACCTTTTACACTTGGAAGGTGATCATTATTAGGTGTGTGACTTTCTAGGTTCATGTTTAATTAGCAATGGGAATGAGAAAACATTTTTCTCTACTAATGTAAAATCTCCACTTCACACTTAGTCCCATAAGTCGTGAGAGATAGCTAGCATTCCATGTCACGACTACCTAATTAGAAATGAATGTTTACAGTTAAAAACTTAAACATCACATGGACCATCGATCATAAATCATCATGCACTAGAATCCCTTCATTAAAGATCCCAATCTCGGCTAGGGTAATGGTTTATGTCAAACCCTAATGTGCCTTGATTCTATGTCCTTATCTCAGTTCTAATTCTTGATGAGATTAGATTCCTATTAGAAACTCTTTCTAGTGAATCTGTCTGTCCCAGCTAGGAGCTTTAGTTATCAAGAATAACCATATAGTATAGGATCTTAACCTCATTTACTCAAGGTAATGAATTCTATCTTAGTGATTACTTATATCCATATATAACAAATTAGAACCATCACATGCCATATATCCATACATGAATAGTACGTTTATCTAAGTAGTAATAAATCCTAACTTCCTATATATGAGATATAGTATCCCTTAAGTCAAAAGATTATATGCACTATTATGAGCTAGATGATAAATAATTGACAAGTAGTAAAACCCTATATTATTATCATCTAACATCACAGTTCAACTATTCATCCTATGAATATCCACATGATTGTATCAACATCATATGTCAAGCAATATGAGATTCACTGTCTCTATAATCATCCATATCACATACTGATTATAGGAAATAAAAAGAGGTGATGGTCTTCTGGAATTAATGATGCCCAGTCATTAATTCTATGACCATGAACATATTTAAGATATTTATACAAGAGCGATCTGTCTCCCATATTCTCAACACTTGAGAATAGATCCTCTTACAAACACTTAGGGACTATATTAAATAATATGAAACCCTTTTCATATTATGAATATATTATCGTGCTATTGGAAATTAATATTTACTATTACATAACTAATATATGGCTCCTAGGGCACATACTGCTATCAAACTCTAAACAAAGTTTGGAGTGGTTCAACCTACCTAGGGTTTACTAACCCTATTACTATGTTATGATTAATATGTGTATATGATTAGGTGACAAGTGAAATAGGTCTTATGATGTGTTAATAGTGTATTAATGATCTTAAATTAACTATCAAATGGATAGTATGATTTGTTCAAAAGAGATAAGCATGACTCTTTAAGGTGACTTGTTAAGTTGATATATATGTAAATTGTTAAGTGTACTAAGTTGAATATTAAATGGAATTAATATTAAGATCATGATATATTATGTTTGACTTTAGAAAAGTCATAGTATGAGTTATAATGTGATTTTATGTGAGCCTATGAAGGCTAAGTGTGCAAGACTTTAAAAGTTAACATGTTATATGTAAGTGATGAGTGCACTTCTAAGTGCAACTTCAAGTATGTGTGAATCATTTATGTGCATGGGGTAGTTATAGGATAGGATAGTATGATGATTAATCAAATGCTAAGCATTGAATTATAATGTTATGTTAGAGCTTGAGGAGTATTAGAAGTTCAAAGGGCTACAAGTACTAGGAGCAAAGGAACCACAAGGTGAGTAAACATTATGTTCATATTATAAGTACAAGTTATCAATTTATGTGAACTTTTGAGATTCTTAAAACCCAAGTTCCTTTCTATCCTAAATTATAATTATATGAATTCTTTGTTAAGCTTGGGTTGCCAAAGAACAATTGGCACTAAACTATAAATGTTTATTCAATGATAAGAAAAAACCTTATAATTGTGGCCTTACCTTACTTTCTTTATGGAACTACACTGTTATTTATCTTTTGTTCAATAAGCTAAACTACTATTCCTATTATATTGCGTGTGATTGCATTCTTCAATGCTATTATTATAAGTGATTGCATTAGCTCTAGCTATGATATCTATGAACCCTGTATGCAACAATCCTCATACTAATGCGAGTAATCATCGGTACCTATGCACATGGTCTTAACCCGATGGATAGGGATAGTGTATCCACCTTATCTAGAAGAAGCGGTTCCCACTGTGGAGCCTAATTAGTTTTATGACTCTTTACAGGTTATAAGTTAGGAGTTGGAATTTGGTATGATGCTACCTCTCCCTTAAGTGAATGAGCCAATAAGCTGTCAACTCTATAAGTTATAATTTTATAAGTTGATTTTTATGAACCTTGCTAAATTGTAAACCATGAATTTATGAATTATGAACCCTTAAAAGGATATGTGTTATTGTTCAAGTTGTATTGTTTACTCATTGAGATTATCTATCTCACCTTTTTTCCTTATGTGATTCCAGCTAAGTAATTTGAGGAGGTAAGGTGTTAGCTCAAGCAACTTACTCTGCTTAGGAGATTTCCTTGTCTGAGTATTTTATTATATTATGATATGCAGGCTCTCTTAGTTGCTCCGAGAGTCTTATTTTGGAACATTATATTTGATGATTTATTTTGTAGCCTTTAAAATGTTCTTTTATTTTAGATTGTGTTTAAATTATATTTTAACTATTCTTTCGTAACTTAAGATTTTTCTTATAAATGGTTCAATTAAGTTAATGTATGAGATTTGGTACGATCTTAGGCAATGTTATTATATGCATGAGTGGATTCTACGAGGGTGGGTGACCTTATGTCTTCCTATGTTCTAGGACCATCATATCTCTAAAATTGGGATGTGACACCATTTCTCTATTAAAATGTGCTTTTGTGATAGGTTTTGCAAAAATGGAGAAAAATACTCATCTTATTGCTTATATATGGAAGATGGATGGTGTTGATTTAATAATCTCTAATCTAATGGCTATAACTTAATCATAATGGATGGCTATGATTAAATCAAACAAATGGCTAGGATCTCATCTTGGTTAATGATGTTCATCACATGGTTTGGAAAGAGCAAAAATGAATGTAGACTTTGGTGTAGGAAAAGTGAGAATTCAGGTTAGAAAAGGAATTGACATAGTAAAAAATGGTGGTTTCCAACATAGTGAGAATTCAAAATTAATGGCTAGCTTTTCCAACATCAAACTTAACCTTTGTTAACCATTCTTAACTCTAGTTAAACGTATGTCATTCAACCATGGGCCTAATGGGCCAACCATCCTAGTGGGCTTGAGCCTTTGGTATTCACAAGCCCATATATGCACATTTCAAACTTGGTAACTTAATACATTTTTCATTTCATTTCTTTCACTTTAATATACATATTTCTACCTTCTAATATCACTACACACTCTAGACATTGCTAGATAAATCCTATTCACTCTATGGTGCACATTTTCTAGCCCTTTATTAGCATTGTTCATATATGTAAATCATATAGACTCACTAGGTCAAACTAAGTTTAACTTCAATTATACCATTGTAACTTTGATTGAAATTGACTTTTCATGTCATATTATTATCTCCCAATGACTTAGGAGATGCTAATGCCCATTCACTAGCACTTTAGATTCATATTTTAAATAACTTATTAACATAGTCACACCAAGTCCAACTCGATTTGACTTTCATTTTATCATAAAAGTGCTTATCGAAATTTATTATATTTTTTACTCATTGTTATATTATTCATTTAAAATTACTTCTTATGGTATTCTTATAATTTTTAATATGCTAGGAAAGCCTTGAATGGTATGGTAGGTGAACATTATAGTGTCACCATTTATAAATCTAATATATTAGGGAAACCTTGGGTATCACATGTTTGCACAAGAAAATTTCAAATTTCAAAATGAAATATTACATGGTGTGAACCCTCAAATTTGCACTCCAGACAATTGGCACTCAATTATGAACCTGTAGAATCAAACCGGGCCTAAATTGGATAAAAAACGGTCAAGAACAGAGTAAAAAATGGCATATGGACCCACAGGGACTGCACAAGGTGGTTTGTGACCGCATAGAGCTTGTGCAGAACTACAAAGAGCCTTTACAAAACTGCAAAGGCCCTGTGCACAATCGCATAGGTCCTATGCGGTTACCATTTGCCGCTGTGTGGTTGCGTGCATTCTGCATGGTCCATAAGCCTCCGTGTGCAGTTGCTGAAGCCTCCTATGCAGTTTCTTGCCTTGGAAAGTGAATCCCACATTGAAAGTTCATCATTTTTGTTCCCAACTCTCTCCCTATAAAAAGCTACACCTCTCTATCTCATTTTCATGCTTAGTATTACTTAATCAAATTAATTGATTTCAAAGTAATCAGTATTTTTAAAGTTTGGTCCGAAAGGAATGAACTTTTTAGTTTAAAATTTTATTTTATTTTATTTTATTTGGGTGGTCGTTTTAAGTTAGCTCTCCTCAAATCAGTCCGAGGAAGCCTTAATAACATCATCCGAGTCTTCATTCAAAGGTTGTCATTTCGCCAAGCCGAGAAGGTGGAATTACGATATGGTCATCTGCTTCATCCGCTCTATGTCTCCAAGCCTCATCCTCGTAAGGTATTTATTTTCTTCTTTTGTTATTTTGTTTGTCTTGTTATTTTTCTTTAGGATTGCTTAGTTTGTTCTTTTCATTTATTCCTTTGCTTTGCATGTTTTATCATTTTCTTTCATTATTTTAAGGCATGTTGATGAGAATTTGATTTAATTAACTTGGCAAATAATTTGAATTGATGCATCCATTTGTTAATTAAAACTTGACCTAATTAACATCTTGGTAATCAATCAATCTAATTTAATCAATCAACTCACCTTTTAATCAATGAACTGAAACATGATAAAATGGCTAGGCTAAACTAACCCCTTCGCAAGATGGGCAAACTACATGGATTTTAATTCTCATTCAAAGGGATATGTAGGCTTGCTTGTTGAAAGCATCAAATCCAATTTAAATAAAATATAAACTTTCTCTTGTATGTTAATTGGAGTCAAATTGGGTTTTTCCTTAATCTTTTCCCAAACAAAATAAAATTAAGGTGGTGGCTCTTTTCAAATCAATCTATCTAAATCCAAGGGTTCCACCGTGAGTTCAAACCCTAATGAGCATTTTAATTCCCTTTATCGGATTGGACTGGTGCTCAAGTGAGGCCTTATAGCTGGCAACTCCACTGGAGACCACCTTCTTTTTTATAAAAAGAAATAAGAGGACTACTAATTGGTTTAAAACATAGTTTGGCTCTTTTAATACATAAATGACTTTCATGCATCATTTACATTAGCTTCTTGCCTTTCGGCCTAAATTTCTTAGGAAAATAATGGATAGAAAGTAACATTGAGTGGGTAACCCTTACTAGGTCTATTCATCGATAGTGAAACCATCCACCCTGCAATGAATCCTTTGATCCTTTTAAAGGTGTAATGAGCATGCACGAACTGCTAGACCTATACGAGGCTCCCTGACTCACATGTGGTTAGGTATATCGCTGCTTAGTGTGACGGGTACCCTGTACAAGCCACCTTTACCCTTTTCATGTAATGAACCTAGATCTTAACCTTAGGTTGCATGTACCATAATTAAAACCTTACATCTTTGCATTCTTATGAAATATTTCCCTATGCATATCATACACCCATATTTTGTAACAAAATATGCATTCATCTCTAGTCTAGGTAATACCTTAAACTGAAGAAGGATCACATACTCACTTTCCACTTCTATCCAAACACCTTCACTTCTAAACCTTAAACACTTTATCTCTATCTCAATCACCTTTTGCCCTTATAAACCTTAAGCCATCACCCTAAACCTTACCCCATTACCCTTATTTTTACCCATACCCTACCAACCTAATCATTAACACACTACCCTAAGCCCAATACCTTTAGCTTAACACACTATCCTGAGGCCAATACCTTTGGCTTAACACATTACCCTAAGCCCAATACCTTTGGCCCAACACAATACCTTAAGCCTAATATCTTTGGCCTAACACACTATCCTAAGCCCAATACCTTTGGCCAACACACTACCCTAAATCTAGTACCTTTAGTCCAACCCGATACCTTAAGCCTGAGATCTTGACTTATGCAACCTTAGGAAATCCTCAAAAGCCTAAATGCAGTTAGCTCACAATATCAAAAGAAATCTTTTTCCTTAAAAGTTTGCATACCCATATTCCTGCTTCTTTCCTAAGCACTTACCTTAATTCTTTGATTTGGTTCGTAAGGTACCAATGGCCAACCTACTTAACATGGACACCTTGACCACACTTATGACTAGCCTTCTTAAGAAGCATGAAGAGCATTTTTAAGCTATCCTAGCTGCTTAACAGATCTAATTTGAAGAAAACATGAAGAAACAAAGGTAAGCCATCATTGAGGAAGTTCGAGCCCTAATTAACCAAGTAAACCTCAATAAAAATCTAACTCAGCCCTATCTTGGAAAACTTGCCAATATGTAAGCCCTAAACAGTCACTCTAGATCTTCCTCGCTCCTATATCATTTCCAAAATGGGGAACTTTTCTCTTAGGATACCAAATTGCTTATGGATAAACTTGAAGCTATGGAGAAAACCATCAAATCCCTGAAGCACCATAATGACTTAATTGATATAGATAGCTTGATCTTGTTCCCTTATACCAAGCTTCCTCCTAAATTCAGAATGCCTAAGTTGGATAGATTTGATAGAACCACATGCCCTAGAACTCATTTGAAGATGTATATAGGACTAATGAAACTTATGAGACTTAGCGATGAGCTCCTTGCTCAAATGTTTCAAGAATCGCTAACTGGAGCTACTAGGAGATGGTTTCTTTCACTGGACAAGATCCAAAAAAGAACATGGGATGATATTTGTCATGTCTTTGTTAGACAGTATCATTACAACACTATAGTAGATGTCACTAGGCGTGATTTGGAGATCACAAAGCAACTTCCAGATGAGTCATTCTCCATGTTCCTTACTAGGTGGAGGGATAAAGCTACTCAAATAGTAAACAAGCCAACTGAGCAAGAACACGTAGATATCGTTGTGAAGAATCTACTTCTAGCCTATCAAGCCCACTTGTTAACATAATACCTACCTACCTTTAGAGCTTTGGTTGTAACTACATCAAAGGTTGAAGATTGCATCCAAAGTAAATCATTTCAAGTTGAATTCCCCACTACCAACCTGAATTGTGATGAGGAATCTAGATCCAACTCGATCCTACCTTACTTTAGCCCAAGAAGGCATGTCATGGAGTAGTTCAAGTTCAACTAATCTAACTTGTCTGAGATTGAATTCTAAGTCTAAACTTGAGTCCGAGTCCAAATATCTAAGTTTAGAGTCTAATTCCAAGTCTAGGTCTATTTTTTTTTTGTGTATTTTGTGCCTACTATGTCGGTCCCTTTTTGTCATCTTGTAATAAAGTTTTCTTTATAGTAATGCATCTATATTTTCTTATTAGTGCATTTATTTTCTTATTTTCCTTTTTAGTCTGACATGTTTGAGCTTACAAAAAAAAAAAAAGCAAGAAAAGAAATAGAAAGAGAGAGAAATGAAAAAATAGTCAAATCGACCACAATTAGCACATGTTAGAATTTGAGGTGCCATCAACAATTGCACTTGTCACATCCCAACTTTTGAGACATGACGGTCCTAGAACATGGAGAGACATAAGGTCACCCACACCCATAGAACCCACCCATACATATGCAAAAAGATTGCTTAGGATCGTACCGAACCTCATACATTAACTTAATAAAACCTTTTATAAAGGAAAAACCTTAAGTTGTAGAAGCTAAAAATATACTTTATTACAATTGATAAGAAAACAATAGTAAGATTCCAAGTAAATTTTCCAACATAATATCTTTGAGTAAAGTTTTCACAATAACTCCTAGAGTGTCTAAGGACTCATCATCACATGGTGTTATTAAAACTTTGACAAGGGAATTTCCCAAGCGAGGTAGGCAGCTTCAGTGATTGCCTTGCCTACTTATAATGCTCACCTGGAACCACACAAGGAAAAAAGGAGTGAGATAGATGATCTCAATGAGTAAACAAATATGACTTATACAATAACATATATCCCTTAGAAGATTTCATAGCTCATCATTCAAAATTTATGATTCACAGTTCATGACTGGCAATTTAACAGGGTTTATAAAAATCAACTTATAACTCATAACACATATAGAGTGGAGGCTATTGCCTTGTCCGCTCGTAACATAATATAGAGTGAAAACTGCTGCCTTGTCCATTCGTAACATAATATAGAGTGAAGGCTACTGCCTTGTCCACTCATAACATAATATAGAGTGAAGACAACTGCCTTGTCCACACATAACTCATACATAATAAAATGAAGGCTACTGCCATGTTCATGCATAACACATAACATAATTTATAACATATGAAGGTAATAGTAGCACTGAAGGATACAATCAAATGTAACATAATAACAATAGGAGTTTAGCTTTTTTAACAAAAGAAGAATGACAGTGTGGTTCCAAAAAAAATATAAGTTAGAGCAATAATCACAAAGTTTTGATCTTTCCTCTAACTTCTGCCTAAGCTACCCTTTTTGGGTTTTCAGCTTAGCGAACTTGCAAAAATATTCCACCATAATTTGGGCTGCTGTTTCGAGGGGTTCTGGCCTTTGAATTCTAGATTTGGCAAATGTTGACCTTGTTGAGGTGCATTGTTTGATTACCTAATGTGCAATGGGTAATTCCATTTGATTGCTTCAACTATTTGACCTTCTTTGATTAGGTGCAATTGTTGACGGCACCTCATGTGAGCCAAAAATTGTGTAATTACCAAAACCTAATCCCTGAGCCCTCCTTGGTCACTCGTGGATTGGTACACTTTTCCATTGGGATAAACCAAATTATTTTGGTGTCAATCATGTTGGGTTTTCTTTAATTTTCCCAATTAAAATAAATAAATTAAAGTGGCAACTCACTTTTCAACCTTCAAAATACAAAAATCAATTTTCCAAACTCACAGCGAGTTCCAATCGTGGAGTTTCTCCCGAAGAGCATTTCAATCCCTCGTCGGATCGGACCGGTGCTCAGGCGAGGCCTCACACATACATACATGGCAATAATCATCAAAATACATTTCATAAAATTATAGACATTGGGATAAAAATCCCATAGTAGGCCGAATGCATCATCAAAGGGAAAACTGAATTTTTCTTACTTTTCGCACTTTCTGTCTATTACACTAATATGTAAAAATAAGTTTTGAACTAAGATTTTTCATTCAATTAAAGCCAAAATCATTTTAGAATAATAATCCATAGGAATCATCCCTAATTGGTGTATCTCATTCATGAAAATTCAATTTTTGGCTTTAGGATGCAAAACCATGAGTTTTTTTTTATTTTTCGGTATTTTCTAGTCATTACAGTAATATGTAAACTAGTGGTTGAAACCATTATTTTTCATTCAATCATAGAAAATATCATTTTAGGACATCTTCAAGCATGATTTGGCTGCCATAGATAATAATTATGCAAGAAAATTCCAAGTTTCAAGGCTTAGGGTGAAAATCATGAGTTTTCGCGCTTTTCGATCATTACAGTAATATAGAAACACATGATTTAAATCATCATTTTTCATCTAAAAAAAACAAATATCAGTTTAGAATCTATCCATACCCAAATCAATAGCCACATGTTCAAGAAATCATAAAATTTTCCAACTTCTAAGTTCTAACACAAAAACCTTAAATTCTTTTGTTTTTTGAAACATTTTGGTCATTATAGTAATATGCAGAAATATAGTTTAGTCTAATGTTTTTTATCAAAACACATCAAAAATCATTTTAGAAATCATTGATGGATAAATCGCCCACTTTAGTGATGTTTATGCATAAAAATTATGATTTTAAGTCCTAGGATTTACCTTTTGAGAAATCTCTCGGAAAGATTTGTGTTTTCAGTAGAGAATTAATTTTCTCTCTCAAAAACTCACTCAAACAGAATTAAATCTATAAAAATCAGTAAACAACCAGTTGAAAAAAAATTTCTCATAATTTATTTCATAGAAATCAGTTAAGGAATTGAAAGAGAGGAAAAACTTACGATTACGGGCGAGAAATCACAAAATTGAAAGGAGTTTTTTTAATTTCGGTAGAGAGAATTATTTTCGGAGAATTTTTCTGTGAAAATATTGTAATAACAGAGTGTGGCTATTGTCTAAACTGATGGAGGCCAAAATTTTGCTTATATATTTGGGTTTTGGGTGAAATTTCCAAGTTTACCCTTAATGAGCTAGGTTAGGACTATTTTAGTGTAGTAGGCTTTTGGGTATTTGGGTTTTTTATTTAATTTAGGGCTGATTATGGGTAATTAAAAATAAAATATTTTTCTTATTATTTCCATTAAAATTTCCTCCAAAACATTTATTTAAAAATATTTTAAAAATACTTATAAAATTATTTTATGCTTAAAAATTGCCTTTTTGCATGAAAATTCATTTTATTTAAACTAATTTATTTTATGCTAATGTACTTCATATAAATCATTTATTTCATAATAATAACTCATATTTTGCGTATTAAAATTAATTTAACATGCCATATACTCATCAATCACATAGCACAAATATTCCCATAAAAGCATGCACTTAGTGTTAATAGTTCTAGGTCCAACAAATTGGTCCTGAAAACTCATAGGGTAGGTGTGGGTTGTTACATTCCCTACCCCCCCCCCCCCCCCAAAAAAAAAAAAAAAAAAGAAATTCGTCCTCAAATTTCCAAATCTAGTAGCATAACACACTTTACTTAACTTCTCTGCCACGCTTCTGTTACACCATTCAACCTCAATATCTAACAACAATTAACTTATCAAATATAGTAAGGCACATACTCACAATCTATCAAAAAGAATCACATTGATAAACTTTTAGCTTAATCTACACCTATGTTAATCTATTGTTCAAACAAGTCTTAAAACTAATCCTTAATAATTTGTATCCTTTAACCTTAAACAAAAGTAATAAAACCTTTAATTTCACCTTTAATCACATATAATCCTAAGCATTTCTTTTCCTTATATCTCTACTAACGTTAACATATATAATAATACCTTACTCACTACTTGCATTCATTATTTATCACATTAGTCCTATAAGAGTCCAACAAATAATTCCAAATTAATAACTCCAATTGATATTCGATAATTCTCTTTCCATATTAATAATTATTACTTAATCTATTATATCCTCTATAAATATTTTTGTGTTTAATACCTTGCTAACATTATGATTTCTACACTGCCATCATTCATCAATTAAAACATATTTAAACTTAACAAATATTCCTATATATATCATATCTCAAACGAACTTGAATTCTTTTAACTTACAATCCCAAATAAACTTCTCATAACTATTTCAGACTTACTCCATAATATATACATCATTATTATGACCTAATTACCTAATGCCTCATAATTTTCATACCTTTAGCTCGTAATATCATCTCACTTTAGGTTTTCCACTTGCATCTTGCAATACTTCACATTCCTAATCATTTAACTTATCCATATTAAAATAACAAACCTTTTAATACCATTGATATTCAATGAAATCTTTATGCAACTCTTATATCTTTCCAAATCTATACCATTCTAGATTATCTCAATAAAAATTCTTCTTGTACTAAAGATTACTACCAAATTTTCCAATAACCTCAATTGAACATTATTACATCTAATGTCTCAAAACATTTCTCATCCAGAGGACTCCAATCCCTTTTAGGTATGTTCAAAACTATTTAAATTTTCAAAACTACACAGAATCATTTATAAGAACTAAAACATTTTCATCCTTGCATGTAACATGCAACCTTAATGCAATGCTTGATGCGGTTCATGATGTATGATTGATGATGTATGATTTTGTAAAGTAAAACTCAGTGCATATAGACAAACATACTAGACGCAAGTACGTAATCAAATCAAATCTAGGATATTTTATCTTAAAATCATGTTATACCCTCATAGATCAAATCCTTATGGATCCTCAAATTTAAAATTCATATGGCCTTAACGTCTATTATCTTATAAAAGTTCAAATCCTTATACTCTGATTGCACCCTATATACTTAAAAGAATCTCATCACTAAATAATCTCTACTAGCATCATACTTATCCTTTTATCAACATTACAAGTCTAATAATACTTATACTTTTATATCTCCCCCTCTTAAAAGAAATTCGTCCTCAAATTTTAATACTTACTCATATATTCTCGAAAAACTAGGGATGCTTCTACCGCATCCCTTCCTCGACTTCCTAAGTATACTCATCCATTCCATGATTACGCTAGTAAACCTTAATCATAAATATCTCCTTGATACACTAATATCTCCCATCCTTAGTTCAAAATTTTAATTGCTTTCCTCTATAGTCAATATAAGAAGTTTATGTCCATCAATGTCTACCTCACAATCCTTAAATAATACCTTACTTCCATCATTTCTCCCCAAAGGGTCAACACTACTAAGGGTTCATTAATTTATTCCTTATCTCTACCGAGACTCTTAGAAAAAAATGGACACACAAATGAATTTGTAGCACCAAAATCAATCAAGCATCTTGTACTAAAACTTCAAATGGAAATAATTCCTTCTTATTTTTAAATCACACTAGATAAAAATTCTTCCTTCGACTATACCCGATATCTACATAAGTGATAGAGAAATCCCTAGCTTTCTTGTTGTTCTTGTCTATAGGGTAGCATCTATGCCACAAATTCCTTAATGTACTTCACTTACTTCATACAATATACTTATATATAATGTAACTGATTTGTTTCATTCTCATACTGATCATTAAATATCCTTCCTCTTCTTTTGGCATCAATCAAAATTAACATTTAATAACTCCATTTAATTCATATATCAAACCATTATAACATGGAAGCATTTCATACCTCACAACATTATACCTATTAATCATTAATCTAAATTGGATCAAAACTTAGTCAACTTCTCTTTCTAATCCACTTAACCCTACTATCAACTATCATATTTACCATGCATTTAACATAAGTACTCATCATACCATATCATATCACAAGGCACATGTCACATATCACATATCGCATAGCATATATCACATAGCATATGTCACATATAACATGTCGCATAACATATATCACATAGCATATGTCACATATCACTTATCACATAGCATATATCATATATCATAATCATGTAATATATATCTCATAGCATGAAGAATTCTCCTATTATGCAAAAGTGAATCATCCCATAGGCAAAAAGAATCAATACACACTAAGTCGCTGAGCAATCAATTAACATCATTCACATCGCAGGAGTCTTCTTTTTCTTGAGGTGGATCACAAGCATGGCTTTCTCGAACATCTTTTGCCTTGTCCTCTTGTATGCCATATGAAGTGCTCAAGGTTATGGTCCTCCAGTAGTGGTAATTTGCTTGGTCATCTAGAAAAGGAATCATAAGGCGCACAAGTAAACAATAACAAAGAGTCCTATAACTTATTAGGATTTTGTGGAACTATACTAGCGATAGACTGCAAGTGACATGACAAAAAAATTCCTATGCTCCAAGATTATGCTTAGTCAAACCAATAAGAAGACAAGTCTAAACTATACTTTAAAAGCTATAGCTCTAATACCATCTTTATCACATCCCAACTTTTGAGACATGATGGCCCTAGAACATAGGGAGACATAAGGTCACCCACACCCATAGAACCCACTCATACATATGCAAAAAAATTGCCTAGGATCATACCAAACCTCATACATTAACTTAATAAAACCTTTTATAAAGGAAAAATCTTAACTTGCAGAAGCTAAAAATATACTTTATTACAATTGATAAGAAAACAATAGTAAGATTCCAAGTAAATTTTCCAATATAATATCTTAGAGTAAAGTTTCCATAATAACTCTTAGAGTATCTAAGGACTCATCATAAAATGGTATTCTTAAAACTTTGACAAGGGAATTTCCCAAGAGGAGTAGGCAGCTTGAGTGATCGCTTTACCTTCTCATAATGCTCACCGGGAACCACACAAGAAAAAAAGAGTGAGATAGATGATCTCAGTGAGTAAACAAATATGACTTATATAATAACATATATCCCTTAGAAGATTTCATAGCTGGTTGTTTAAAATTTATGATTCATAGTTCATGGCTGGCAATTTAACAGGGTTTATAGAAATCAACTTATAACTCATAACACATATAGAGTGGAGGCTACTGCCTTGTCCACTCATAACATAATATAGAGTGAAAGCTATTGCCTTGTCCATTCATAACATAATATAGAGTGAAGGCTACTGCCTTGTCCACTCGTAACATAATATAGAGTGAAGGCGGCTGCCTTGTCCACACATAACTCATACATATAAGTGAAGGCTGCTGCTATGTTCACACATAACTCATAACATAATTTATAATATATAAAGGTAACAGTAGCACTAAAGGATATAATCAAATGTAACATAATAACAATAGGATTTTAGCTTTTCTCACAAAAGAAGAACAACAGTGTGGTTCCAGAAAAAATATAAGTTAGGGCAATAATCACAAAGTATTCTCACTGGATAATCAAAAATGGTTTTAGACCAATTGTCCTTTGGCAATCCAAGCATACAAAGAAATCATTAAAATAGAAAAGAACTTGGTTTTTAAGATATCAAAGGTTCATAAAACATGATAGCTTGCACTTGTAACTTGAAACATAATGCTTACTCACACTTGTAGCATGAACACAGTGTTTACTCACCTTATGGTTCCTTTGCTCTTAGTATACGCAGCCTTTTTGAACTTCTAATGCTCCTCAAACTCTAACATAATATTTAATTTAATACTTATTATTTATTTAATCATGATGCTCCTATCCCATAACTACCCCATGCAAATATAGCATTCACATACTCTTAGAGTTACATATATAAGTGTACTCATCACTTTGCATATAACATGTTGACTTTAAAAGTCTTGCACACTTAGCCCTTATAGGCTTACATGAAACACATTACAATTAATGTCAATATCTTTCTAAAGTCATCATAATATCATTATCTTAATATTAATTCACTTTAACAATCAACTTATTATACTTAACACTTCCATACATATCAACTAATCACTTAACCTTTCAAGTGTCATACTTAATTTTTATGATCCATTCATTCAATCAATCGCCTCATTGACTCAAGACCATTTATTCATCATCAAGTTATCATAACATCTAGTTCCATATTTTCCAAACACACTTACATTCTGATCACAATATAAGATTAAGATACCTTAAGTATACCTTAAGTATGCCAAAGTGCCTTTAAACATGTCTAGGGTCATTCCTTCAACTAATATGCAATTTTATCAATTATTATACAAACATACATGGCAATAATCATCAAAATACATTGCCTAAAATTATAGACACTGGGATAAAAATCCCACAGTAGGCCGAATGCATCATCAAAGGGAAAACTGAATTTTTCTTACTTTTCTTACTTTTCGTCTATTATAGTAATATGTAAAAACAAGTTTTGAACTAAGATTTTTCCTGCAATCAAAACCAAAATCATTTTAGAATACTAATCCATAGGAATTGGTCCTAATTGGTATATCTCATTCATGAAATTTCAATTTTTGGCTTTAGAATGCAAAACCATGAGTTTTCTTGTTTTTCGGTATTTTTCGGTCATTATAGTAATATGTAAACAGGTGGATTAAACCATTATTTTTCATTCAATCATAGCAAATATCAGTTTCGAACATCATCATGCATGATTCAGCAACCATAGATAATAATTATGCAAGAAAATTCCAAGTTTCAAGGCTTAGGGTGAAAATCATGAGTTTTCGCACTTTTCGCGCTTTCTGATCATTATAGTAATATATAAACACATGATTTAAATGATCATTTTTCATCTAAATGAAACAATAGTTTAGAATCCATCCATATGCAAATCAACAGCCACATGTTCAAGAAATCATAGAATTTTTCAACTTCTAAGTTCTAGCACAAAAATCTTAAATTCCTTTATTTTCTAAAACATTTTGGTCATTACAGTAATATACAGAAATATAGTTTAGTCTAATATTTTTCATCAAAACACATCAAAAATCAGTTTAAAAATCATTGATGCACAAATTGCGCCCCCTTTAGTAATGTTTATGCATAAAAATTGTGATTTTAAGTTCTAGGATTCACCTTTGGAGAAATCTTGCGAAAAGATTTGTGTTTTCAGTAGAGAATTAATTTTCTCTCTCAAAAACTCACTCAAACAGAATTAAATCTGTAAAAATTAGTAAAAAACCAATTCAAAATAATTTTCTCATAATTTATTTCACAGAAATCAGTTAAGAAATTGAAAGCGAAGAAAAACTTACGATTACGGGCGAGAAATCGTAGAATTGAAATGAGTTTTCTTAATTTTAGTAGAGAGAATTATTTTGGAATAATTTTTCTATGAAAATACTGGAATAACAGAGTGAGGCTGCTGTCTAAACTAATGGGGGCCAAAATTTTGCTTATATATTAGGGTTTTGGGTGAAATTTCCAAGTTTACCCTTAATGAGCTAGGTTAGGAGTGTTTTAGTGTAGTGAGCTTTTGGGTATTTGGGCTTTTTATTTAATTTAGGGCTGATTATGGATAACTAAAAATAAAATATTTTTCTTATTATTTCCATTAAAATTTCCCCCAAAACATTTATTTAAAAATATTTTAAAATTACTCATAAAATTATTTTATGCTTAAAAATTACCTTTATGCATGAAAATTCATTTTATTTAAAATAATTTATTTTATGCTAATGTACTTCATATAAATCATTTATTTCATAACAATAACTCATGTTATGCATATTAAAATTAATTTAATATACCACATAGTCATCAATCACATAGCACAAATATTCCCATAAAAGCATGCACTTAGTGTTAATAGTCCTAAGTCAAGCAAATTGTCCTGAAAAATCTTAGGGTAGGTGTGGGTTGTTATAGCACCTAACCAAAGAAGGTCAAATGATCAAATAGTTGAAGCATAAAGATTAAGTAAATGTAATTACATGTTGCACATCGGGTAATTAAATGATGCACTTCAACAAGGGGCAACAATTTCAGAGAAGACCTTTATCAAATCCAAAATTCAAAGGTCAAAGCCCTACAAAATGGAAAAAGGCAGCAACCTAAACCATGGTGGAATTTTCTTCCAAATTTCATTAATTCAAGCTCGCTAAGTTGAAAACTCAAAAGGGTAGCTTAGGCAAAAGTTAGAGCTGAAAGAGAGAGAGAGAGAGAGAGAGCTCATCCAAGTCATCTTTCCTTATGTCTAAAGTTGTCATCTTTAATCAATCCGTCTTGTCTCATGTCTCCAAAGTCATCCTTCCTCACCAGAGGTTCATTCTCTAAAGATATACTATCTTCTATGCCCTTTCCTATAATGGGGGTATGTCTTTCCTGAGCGTCATCATCTGTTATCAATCCATCCCATTGTTTTGCTCAAAAAGCTAAATATCTAGTCTGTCACATCCTTTTTGCTCATTGAGGGCATAATCCCCAAGTTGTCTCTTCTCATTAGTCCTTTAGCCATCCCTAGGGGCTTTTTCTTTCAGTTAGTGTGTCATCTACATCAAGTCAAATTAATTAAGTGTCACTCCAAGAGTCTCTTGAATCTTAAATAGTAAAATAGCTTTGCTCTTTTCCATGAATCATGCTATAAAATGCAAAGCCATACAACCTCTATGATTCTTTTCAGATGTTTTAGCCTACCATTAAACCATTCTCAAACTTTTCCATCTTAAGCCTCATTGGCAAATTATACCATCATTTCAAGCTCAAACACCATACCACCATTTCCTTGGCAAAGTCTCATTATAGGCAGAACCAAAAATCCTAAGTCTTTCAAGACTCATCATCTTTAAATCTAGTCAAGGAATATCTCTCAAAGCCTATCATCCTTAAATTGACTAAGAAGGAATTGAACTAGTCAAGGCCCATTTCATACCTCTTTGGCAAACATCTCATTATCCTTGAAAGATTAAGCCTCATTAGCAAAACATATAATCCTTGAGATCAAATTCTCTTAAGGCTTGCAAACCATTCTAATGCAACCAAGTAAAAGGGCAAATCCTTAACCATGAGCATGCGATATGCTTATAACCAAAAGCCTTTGTCACGAAGCACAAACCAAGAAGCCTTCATCATGAAGCCCTTAGCCAATGCCAACCATCCAAGGTACTTTTGTAAAAAACTATCCTCAACACCTAAAAGCCTTCACCAAGAAGCCTAGTCCAAAAAGCCTTCACCATGAAGTACATGACCAAAAGCCTTCATCATGAAACTCACTCCTAAAAAGCCTTCACTGTGAAGCCCATGATCTACTTTAAAGCAAAATCTAACTGAGCCTTCTAAATTGATTTCCTAGCTTGAGCCTTCCTTTCAGCCAAGGTTAGCCTCTTAGATCTAGTATCCCATCCTGATCTCTCAGACATAGTCTTAAGACAAAACTATATTGAGCTTCCAAATTACCCTAGCCAAGGCTAAACTTGACCTAGCATTCCAAGATGATCTCCCCTAAAGCTAAACTAGAAGGCCATAACTGATTAAGCCAATTACCAGACCTAACCAAAGACTCTCATATGAACTTCTTTGGAGATAAGCCTGACAAATTGACCTTCTCTAAAACTTGACCTAGCTTTCCAACCTAATCATCTCCATGGACTTGACGCTTCTGGTTAAGCTTTCCAATTCAGCCTCAAACCAAACCTTCTCTAAGCTGAACTCACCTAAACCTACCCCAATCTCGCCCAACCATACCTGGCTTAACCTCTCAAAGTGACTTCCTCTTAGGCCAAACTGATAACCAGTGACCAAGTAGCCTAATACCTGATATGACCCTAAGCTAGTTGTTCAAGCCTTTCAAGCTAACTAGCTCGATCTCTTCCTCCTATAATACCAAACCAATAGCCTTTGACCGATCCTTCAACTAGCCTAATACCCAGTCTAACCATCCCTAACCTAGTCTATTTGAACAAAATAGCCAAACCACTTTATCATTCTAAAGTGGGGGCATTTTCCTTCTAAATATTCACCTTTCCTAAAGTAGGGACATCTTTCTCCTAAAAGCTCAGCACTCTCCTACCAAACTGACCTTACATAGGTTTAAGGTATCCAATCATTGCATAGTCAAATGAACTTCATAATAGAGCAAGTTGTAAGTCAGACTTCTGAATCAAAATGGATCATCTTTTTGTCAATTCCTACTAAACAGGGTCATCATCATTCTTGCCAAACAATATCATCTCTCTGTCAATTCATACCAGATAAGGTCATCATCATTCCTACCAGAAATGTCTCAAAATTGACCAGACATCAATTTAGACTTTCCAAAATAGACCAAAACCATTACTTTTACCAGATTTCACTAAGTCTTCTTTATCCTCCAACATTAAGGCTAGACAGATAGCCTTGATTTAAAATATTCTTCATTAAGGCCGAACAGATATCCTTGATTTAAATTCACCAGCATTAAAGCTGAATAGATAATCTTGATTAAGATTTACCTAACATTAAGGCTGAACATGTAGCCTTGATTTAAATTCTTTGACATTAAGGCCAACTAGATAGAGATTTTCTACAAATCATCTTTACTTCTAATATTAAGGCTGAATAGATAGCCTTGATTAAGGTTTTCCCAAATCATCTTAATCTCTAACATTAAGGCCAGACAGATAGCCTTAATTGAGACTTACCCTAAATCTTCTTATCTCTAATATTCAGGCCAAACAGATAGCCTTGATTGAGATTTACCAAACAATAAGGCTAAATAGATAGCCTTGATTTAAATTCTCTAAACATTAAGGTCGAATAGATAGCCTTAATTGAGATTTACCTAATATTAAGGCCGGACAAATAGCCTTGATTTAAATTCTTTAACATTAAGGCCAAACAGATAGCCTTGATTGAGATTTCCCCATATCATCTTTACCTTCTAACATTAAGGCCAAACAAATAACCTTAATTGAAATTCACCAAGTCTATGCTCGCATCCAATGTCAAGGTCAGATCGATATCCATTGACAAAACCTCCTTTTATCTATAAATGTCTAGTACCAATCACTTAGACATCCATATGGTTCCTACCCCTGGCCTTTTATCAAAATTCTTTTGAAACTTCACCCATAAATGTTTAGTAACGATCACCTAAACATTTTTATGGTTTGTTTTTCCATCTATTCTTTACCTATAAAAATCAACCATGTCTTTCACTAAAACATGTCTTAATCTTGACTAAGACATCCCTTTGGTTCATTTTTTCCATCCTCAGGTTCATTATCATCAGAATCGCCTTTTGATAAGACAATTCTGATAAGGAGGCAGCTGTGAACCCTCAAATTTGCACCTCCAAACAGCCAGCACTCAATTACAAACTCATAGAATCAAACTGAGCCTAAATCAGATCAGAAATGGTACAGAACAGAGTAAAAAATGGCATACAGACCCATAAGGACCGCACAAGGTAGTCTGTAACCACATAGAGCTTATGCAAAACCGCAAAGGCCCTGTGTGCAGGTCTTATGTCATTACCATTTGCCGCTGTGCAGTCATGTGCATTCCACGTGGTCCATAAACCTTCGTGTGTGGTTCCCAAAGCCTCCTATGCGGTTTCTTACCTTGGGAAGTGAATCCCACATCGAAAGTTCACCATTTTTGCTCCTAACTCTCTCCTTATAAAAGCTACACCTCTCTACCTCATTTTCACACTCAGTATTGCTTAATCAAACTAATTGATTTCAAAATAATCATTATTTTTAAAGTTTGATATGAAAGGAATGAACTTTTTAGTTTAAAATTTTATTTGGGTGGTCGTTTAGAGGTAGCTCTCCTCAAGTCAGTCCGAGGAAGCCCCAATAATGCCATCCGAGTCTCCATTCAAAGGTTGTCGTTCCGCCGAGCTAAAAAGGTGGAATTACGATATGGTCATCTACTTCATCCGCCCTACATCCCCAAGCCTCGTCCTTGTAATTTTGTTTATTTTCTTCTTTTGTTATTTTGTTTGTCTTCTTATTTTTCTTTAGGATTACTTAGTTTATTCTTTTTATTTATTCCTTTACTTTGCATGTTTTATCATTTTCTTTCATTATTTTGAGGTATGTTGATGAGAATTTGATTTAATTAACTTGGTAAACAATGTGAATTGATGCGTCCATTGGTTAATTAAAACCTGACCTAATTAACAACTTGGTAATCAATCAATCTGATTTAATCAATCAACTTACCTTTCAATCAATGAATTGAAACATGATAAAATGGCTAGGCTAAACTAACCCCTTCGCAAGATGGGCGAACTATATGGATTTTGATTCCCATTCAAAAGGATGCATAGGCTTACTTGTTTAAAGCATCAAATCCAATTTAAATGAAATATAAACTTTCTCTTGTATGTTACTTTATGAATTAGTTCTTTTCTTTGTGATATTTGCTTTTAGTTTGTTTTCTTTATTATAATATTGATTTTGTCTTTCTTTTGCAGTATTTTTCTTTAGTAACTACTTTAGAATAATTTTGGGGAATGTGTGACTTCCCTATAACCCATAAGGGCTAGAGGAAGTATCCCCTATTTTGGTTTTGAATTGTAAGGTTAATTTCTTCACTTTATTTGCTTTTATTGCTTTGAATGAATGTTTATTTATTTGTTTACTCATGCATTATGTAATTGTTCATGCATTATGTAAACCATTCATGAAATTTACTTTAAGTCATTTTATATTAAAATTGCCAAACTAATTTTCTTAAAATGAACCGAAAACCTAGTCCTCGAATCCTCTTTGGTTTCAAGGCTAGTGATCTTCTCTATTGAGATATTAATTGGAGTCAAATTAGGTTTTTCCTTAATCTTTTTTCAAATAAAATAAAATTAAGGTGGCGACTCTTTTCAAATCAATCTATTTGAACCCAAGGGTTCCACCGTGAGTTCAAAACCCAATAAGCATTTCAATTCCCTTTAGCAATCGGACCGATGCTCGAGTGAGACCTCACACATGGCCATGTAATACACTAATTACATAAGGCCATGTAGTACACCAATTACATGGCCGTATGGTGTCTGATGAGTCCTAAAGTTCAATTTTAATGTAATTTTTCTTCCTATTCAAGTTGTATTTCAAGGGAGATCAGTGACTTTGATTTTCCTATGTCTCTTAGGATTTACAACTCTATCTAAACCAAAGATTTGTACACTATAAATAGATTTGATCATTGAGAACTTAGAGCATATAGATTTTATCTAGTTTAAATGAAGTTTTCATAAAGTTTTCTTCTCTTTTAAGAATCCTTGTATATTATTTCTTCTTTCTTTCTTATGAATATCTAATTCTTCTCTAAGATTTAGATGTAATTTTTTTATTTACCTATGATTATCTTTGTTTAATTAATGGATTTTTTATTATTGGAATTAATCTTTTATCTTAGAGCTTAATGCTTGTGAATAATTGATCACTATTTACATATTTAAAGATATTATGTGAAGTAGTAAGAGTGGAAGCATAATACTAGTTCATTGAGATATTAGACCTAAGTTATGTGTTACCTAAAGATAAGAACACTCCCTTGTGATTTTTAAAAAGATTTCTATAAAACTTAATAGATTTGTGTTAATTGCTTGTACTCATGAGAGTAGATATAAGGTTAACATCAATACTTGCATTGTATCTTGAGAGAGAACATCATATACTTTAGGTATTAGAATTGAATTGAAATTTATTTGGAGTAATATAGATGCAATGACAAAATAAAAGAAGATAGAGAAGACACAAATTTATATGGTTCAACGTAAGCATATGTCCACAGGTGAGGGAAAAAAAATCCACTAACAAATTAGAGTGATACAAAATTAGAAAGGAGAATAGTACTCAACCTTTAAACCTAAATATCAACGTGCTCACTACTTTCAAATATAAAATTGGAATTATAGCACTCTTGATTTACAAAATTGGGCTCTCAAAATATTAGCTTACTAATGCCTCTCTAATTCTCTAAATTGTGTTATTCATATTTTTGCACAAAAGAACAATAATAACATACATATATATAGTGTGTTAGAGTAGGCCACTTTTTCAAATCCAAGAAGGAAAAATAAATTAGCTAGACCAATTAAATTAAAGACCTTGTTAGATACTTTTCTTAATTCAAGAAGGAAAAGTGACTTAGCTTCAATCACCAAAATTAGAGTCCTTTTATGAATAGGAATTCAAGGCACCATTAACAATTCTCCATCGTGACTTGAATTCTCACTAGTAACAAATTAGTTGATTTCTCTCCACCTTCTCCATTAAGCCCTTAAAAGCTTGCCTAAATATGACAAATACTAATAAAGTCCAAACAATGCTTGAACTTGCTCACAGAAAGAGATTTAGCCATCATATCAGTTGGATTATCTACAGTACCATTCTTCTTCACAGTAACATTTCCTTGAGATATAATCTCACAAATAAAATGGTACCTTACATCAATATGCTTCGTCCATTCATGAAACATTTGATCTTTTGTTAAGTGAATAACACATTGACTATCACAATGGACAACAGTCACTTATTGATCTGAATTAAGCTCACCAAACAAACCTCTCAACCAAATATCTTCCTTTATAGCCTCAGCTACTACCATATACTTTACTTCTATAGTAGATAATACAACTATAGATTGTAAAGTAGCTTTCCAACTAATAGCACTGCCAATAAGAGTAAATATATAACCAATAATAAATCTCCTCCTATTAAGATCTCCCGCATAATTTGAATCAACATAACCCACTACATTATCCTTACTCTTTCCAAATTCTAAACAATAATTAGTAGTGCCACACAAATATCCAAAAATCCATTTCACTGCTTGCCAATGTTGTTTACTAGGATTAGACATATATCAACTAACAACACTGACTACATGTGAAATGTCAGGACGAGAACAAACCATAGCATACATGATACTACCAACTGCACTTGAATAAGGAACATGTGACATGTACTCAATATCTTTTTTAGGCTGTGGTGATAAAGCAGCAAAGATTGTAAAATGGGCAACAAGTGGAGTACCTACAGGTTTAGCTTTTTTCATGCCAAAGCATTCCAAAACCTTCTCAATGAGACTTCTCTAAGTTAGATATAGTTTACCTTTAGTTTTGCCTCTCTAAATCTCCATCCTTAAAATTTTCTTCGCAGCTCCTAAATCATTCATCTTAAATTCACCACTTAACTCTTCTATCAATTTATTGATCTTAGAAATATTCTTGGCAGTAGTAAGCATATCATTAACATAAATTAGCAAATAAATAAATGAGCAATCATTAAGTTTTCTAAAATATATAGAACTATCATATTGGCTCCTTAAATAGCCATGCTTGACCATAAAAAAATCAAACCGCTTGTACCATTGTCTGGGAGACTTTTACAAACTGTATAAATTATTTCTTTGCCAAGCAAACATGGTCTTCTTTGCCTTTAATCTCAAAACCCTTATATTGTGACATATTATTTTTTTCTTTAAGCTCACCATTTAAGAAAGCAATTTTGACATCCAGTTATTCTAGCTTTAAGTCATATATGGCAACTAAAGCAAGCAAGACACAAATAGAGCCATGTTTAACAATAGGTGAGAAAATATCATTGAAGTCAATTCCACAAACTTGACTATAGCCCTTTGCAACCAACTGTGCCTTGTATCTAGCATCTTCAACACTTGGAATGGCCTCTTTCTTTATAAAGACCCATTTGCAACCAATAATCTTCTTGTCCTTAGGCAATTTCACTAATTCCTAAGTACTATTTTTATGGAGAGACTCTACCTTTTCTTATATAGCAACTAACCACTTAGATGAATCATCACAAGAGACAATTTTTAAATATATGGAAGGTTCACCAACATCATCAATTTCTTATGCCATAGCCAAATGCATATGCAACATAATCTATATCAAGTAATCTCTGAGGTATTTTCTTCTCTCTTCATGGCCTATTTGTAATGGAATGCTACTCTTATGGTAATTCTTCTATTTCAATAGGAGTAGGCAATTGAATTGAGTTTTACTATAAAACACCATCCTCTAAAGGTAAATTCTCTATCTCAACTTCTGCAAGCTTAATTGAGTTCTTTACACTTATGTTAGAAGAAATAGGAAATTCCTTTCTTGTTTAAAGCATAATAGACTCATCAAATACAATATCCCTACTAATTATAATGTTAAGTGTTTTAGGATTAGAAAACTAGACCTTATATCCCTTTACACCAAGTGGATAACCAATAAAAATGCCTTTTCTAGATTAAGCTCTAATTTTCCATCATTAACATGAACATAATCAGAATAATCAATAGGTTTATCAAACCATAATTCTTTTGGAGTCTTGCAATCAATAGATGTGGATGGAGAATGATTAACCAAATAGTAAGATGTAGAAGCTATCTCTGCCCAAAAATCTTTAGATAGGCCTAAATTTGATAACATGCAGTGGACTTTCTCTAAAAGAGCTTTGTTCATGTGCTCAGCTATTCAATTTTGTCACGAGATCCCTCTAACTATTAAGTGTCTAATAATACCTTCATCTTTGCAAAATTTGTTGAATTCACTATTATAGAACTCCAACCCATTATCAATGCAAATGTGCTTAATTTTCTTATTTGTTTACTTTTCTACCAAAGCCTTCCACTGCTTAAAAATGGTAAAAACATCATTCTTGTTTTTCAGAAAATAAAACCATACCTTTCTGGAGTAGTCATCAATGAAGGTAAGCATGTATTGTGCACCACCTTTCGAAGGAACACAAGCAAGCCGCCAAAGGTCTAAATGAACATAATCCAAAGTACTTTTCATCTTATGAACTATAGTATTGAAACTTATTCGCTTCTGTTTGCCAAAAAAACAATGTTCTCAAAACACTAACTTTGATGTACTTTGTCCATATAAAAGACCCCTTTTACTTAAAATATCCAAACTTCTCTGACTCATATGTCCTAGTCTCATATACCATAATTTAGTGACATTAGAATCTAACATAAAAGATGAAGAGACAGTAGGTATACCTATAATTATAGATCCTTGCAATATAAGATGAAGAGATAGCAACTATACCTATAATGATAGATCCTTGCAATATATATAATCTTCCATTTTTCTGCAAATCCTTTATAACAACAAGGGCACCTTTCAAAACCTTCAAAACTCTAATTCCACCAGTGAATTCATGGCTAGAAATTTCTAATACAGTTAAAGAAATAATATTTTTCTTCAAGTTAGGAACATGCCAAAATTTAGTCAATGTTCTCACTACATCATGCATTCTAATTTAACTATGCCAATTCTAGCAATCTCATAAGGATAGTCATTAGCAATTAGAACAACTCTACCACGAATAGGTTCATAGGTAGAAACCCAATCTTTATTATGACATATGTGGAATGAGCAAGTAGAATCTAAAATCCACATTTGCTTAGATTTAGAATCATCCCCAGTTATAGAGAGAACATCCCATTCAAATTCTTCTTCTACAACACTAGCTTCGATGGGTTTCTCATCATTCTTTCTTTGATCCTTATCTTTATTTTGCTGCTTATTTTTTAATTTGAAACATTTAGCTTTAATGTGGCCCTTTTTCTTGCAATAATTACAAGTCATATTTTTATGCCTAGACTTGGATCTAGATTTAGGTTTGCTACTGGCAGAATCTCTATTAGTTGACCTCCCTCTGATGATCAAGCTTTTTGTAGGTCCATCACTACTTAATGCAAGTTCTTTATCCATAAGCTTTTTTGAAAACAAAGCTGATGTAACCTCTTTTACACTAAGCATAGGCCTCTTGAAAATCAAAATATCTCTGAAGTACTTATATGATGGAGTTAAACAGTGAAGTAGCATAAGAGCCTTATCTTCTTTATTGTACTTGATATCCATATTTTCTAGATCCATCATAATAGAAAATAATTCATCAATATGTGATTTTAGAGGTGTACCTTTGTGAGACCTCGCCACAAATGCCCCTCCTTCACTTGGGGAAATTTTACCTTAAGGAAAGATGAGCAATTTTTAAGGAGGTCATGGAATGAGTTTTAGTGCTCACTATTGGAACAACTATCATTTGGAAAGGCTATCGTTTGGAAAATTGATTTGTGATTTTTGAAAAGTTATTTTAGTAGTTGGCACCCACGCTAATTTATTTTTAAATGGGAAAAACCTAATTGTGACTCAAATTCATTAATTTTGCCATTAATTTATCTAAGGATAAAAAATCACTAGTCTTCGAACCAAGTTGAGCTTAAGGATTAGGTTTTTGGTTAAATAATATAAATTTGGCTCTTAAGTTAAATTTTTCTTAGAAATTAGTTTTATGAATTGTAATTATAAGATAATAATTAAAATGTATAAGCATGGCATAGTTATGAAATGTATGAAGAAATTTAAGAAATAAACATCCACAAGCCAAGGAGTGTATTCACTTTAGTCCTTATGGATTCTAAGGGAACCACAAAATCGCTCCTAAACTCCAAAACAATTAAATCAATTGAATACACTAATTAATTGGAAAATAAAAGGGGAAAGGTGATTGATTGATATTCAGATTTAAATTCCAAACTTGCCTACGTACCCAATTGAATAGGGATCAAAATCTATGTAGTTCATTCCACGATTAAGTGGAAGGGTTTACAGGTCGATTAGATTGATTAATTTGATTTGACTTTATGATTGAGAGGGAAAGGCAGATACCTTTGCTTTTGGAGAGCAGAGTATTTTACCAGACCGAAGTTCTATTTTTTCGAGACCGGGTGATTGGATAAATTGAGGGATTAATTAATTAATTAAAATGATTAATTAGCTAATTAATGTGATGAAATAGATGGATGGACTAATTAATTAAAATGATTAATTAATTAATTTGGATGAAGGGTGGATTAAAAAAAGATTAATTTGATTTTGAAAAAAAGTGATTAATTAACGAATTAAAAAGATTAATTAATTAATTAAGTGAATATTTTTAATTTAAAGAAGTTTTGGTTAATTAAAAATATTAATTAATTAATTAGTGAGTAGTTGGAGGAAGAAGAAAAGAAGAATTTGAGAATAGCAATTTACTCAAATTTAAGGAGTGAGGAAAATGGGAGAATGGAGGGGAGTATTTATAGGAAAAGTAGGTAAAGGTAGTTTAGGGATTGAAAAAGTAAAAGGACCAAAAGAATAGGGCTAAAAGGGCTAAAAATTGGGTTGAAAAGGGCAAAATAGACATTTTGGATCAGAAAGATAGACCACAGGCATGGATCCATGCAAAACTTGGTGCAGATCAGTGCCAGTCTCTGCGTAGATCTACACATGTTAGTATGGCTTAGCCTTTTTTTTTTTTTTTTTAGAGATTGGTTGTTGGTTTAGAAAATTTAGGTATCTGGGTAGCAATATAATTGAAGGCTAAAAAATTTTCTTTCGAGGTCGTTGGCCCCTAATTAGCTAGCAAGACCACCATAACTACTCTATGTAGTGCGTTAAACTTAGCATATGCCAAGATGCGGCTGGATGATAAGGGTGCAAAATTAAGGGTTCATAACCTTCTATCATATTAATTGTGTGCAACTGATATCTTGCCACCAATTTTGTTGTCAGGGTTTTCGTCATGTATAATGACTTAAGTTTGGACCACAAATCTTTTGTAGACTTTTCAGTAATAACCTTATGTAGTACCTCATTTGACAAGTAAAATAGAATGGTTGCTAGAGCTTTCTCATCTGATTTTTGCTTATGCTCTTCAGTCATTATAAAAGGCATCTTGTCCTTGCCTAATAGGGTTTTTTTGTAACATATTATGTGTTAGGATTGCACACATCTTGACTTGCCATAAAGAAATCTAACATTGCATTCATACTTCTCAATATCAAACTTTATCGTAGTCATAAGTAATCCCAAATAAATTTTAACTGGGGCTCTGAAACCACTTGTTAGGATCAAACTAGAATTTATTTTGAATAATATAGATGCAATGAAAAAATAAAAGAAGATAGAAAGACATAAATTTATGTGGTTAGGCATAAGCCTTTGTCCACGAGCGAAAGAAAAAAAATCCACTAACAAATTAGAGTGTTAAAAATTAGAAAAGAGAATAACACTTAACCCTTGAATCCAAATATAACTAATGTGCTCACCACTCTCAAAAATAAGATTGGAACTATAATACTCTTAATTTAGTAAATTGGGCTCTCAAAATATTAGCTTATTAATGCCTCTCTAATTCTTTAACTCGTGTTATTGTTATTTCTTGCACGAAAGAAAAATAATAATACAAATATATAGTGTGTTAGAACCATTGAATCCAAATATACTTAACATGCTTACCACTCTTAAAAATAAGATTGGAATTATAATACTCTTGATTTACTAAATTGGGCTCTCAAAATATTAGCTTGTTAATGCCTCTCTAATTCTCTAACTCATGTTATTACTATTTCTTGTACAAAAGAACAATAATAACACACATATATATAGTGTGTTAGAGTAGGCCACTTTTCCAAATCCAAGAAGGAAAAATAAATTAGCTCAACCAATTAAATTAGAGACCTTGTTGGATACTTTTCCTAATCCGAGAAGGAAATGTGACTTTGCTTCAATCACTAAAACTAGAGTCCTTTTATTAATAGGAATTCAAGGCACCACTAATGTTAGGGAAATATGATCATTAATTCCAATAACTAAAAATCAAGGTTGAGAACATTGAGAAGTCAAAGGTATTCAATTGATGAAGTCTAAATCCTAGGTCTTTTATATATATTGAATTTATATTTTTCCTATATCTGTTTAATTTAATTTGTTTTCTTCCATCTTATTTGATTTTCTAAATAATAAAGAAAATCTTAATTATGCTACTTGTTAACCCTTTCTTGTGGGATCAACACTCTACTTCACTATTATATTACTTGTTCACGATCTGTGCACTTGCAAATTACTTGTAACAAGTTTTTGGTATCGTTATCGGAAAAAGTGATTTGTCAATATCAACACCAAAGATTTTCTTTATTAGTTTAAATATTATTTTATTTTTCTTTCTATTTTTCTTTTTATTTTCTAGGATTCTTATAAAAGAAAAAAGAAAATAAAGAGATGGATTTCGACAATTACTGATGGTGCAATAGAAGAGTGATGCCAAATAGAGCAAAAAGCAAGTATGATGAGGATGGTTTTTATAAGTAAAATGCTAAACTTAATGATTTGGTTAACATACTTAATCAAATTAATATTGTATTCAATCAATCTTTAAGTTGTGACTTGTATGGAGGTAAGCACTTGAATTCTAAGTGACAATATGCAAAGCAAATGCAATTTTTCCAAATTATAACAAGCATGAGAATTGTCCATATTCCAACATAAAAAACTCATAGTAGAGTGATTATTCAAATCTTTCATAGGAAAACCAATGCAATCAAGGCAATAATTTATGCGATCCTTATCAATATGATTTTCAAGATCATGTACCATTTAAAAAGTACAAACCATTTTATGAAGTAGCATTGGAAAGATTCATGAATGCTACTTATGAACAATTTGGAAGATTGGAAGATAGGATGGATCAATGGGCTAGCCACAATACAAATTTTGAAGTACAAATAGAATAATTGGCTAGTCCATTAAATACTCAAGGCTATGGTAACTTATCTAGCCAAATTGTAATACATTTTAAAGAGTAATGCCTAACAATTTCTTTGAGTAATTATATGCAAGAGGTGGTTGATCAGGCAGATACGTCAAGCAAGAGAGATAAAAAGGAGAAAGTTGAGGCAATTTGCCCAAAAATTTCAAATATCCCTCTCTCATAGATAATATCTACGGGGTGGTTAAAATTGATGGACTAGTTGAAGAGGTATTTGAAGAAGAAAATCAAAAGGAAACTCTTTTAGTTTGCCTGGCACATATGGCAATTGAAGATAATAATTAAAATTTTGTCATGAATGTTACACCATACATGCCTTACCAAAGAGAATATGAACTTAAGAAATTGGAGGAAAAGAAATCACATCATCCACCATTAATTGAGCATTCACCAACTCTTTAGTCAATACCATTACCTTCCTATCTCAATTTCTTGAGAAAATTTAGAGTAAGAAAAATAGCTTGTTAGAAAACTTTTGGAATTTTTGAGCCTCTTTGTAATCTATTAAATAATTTTTGTTTTAAACTTTTTCCATGCAAGCTCAAATAAAGTTTGCTGAACTCATTAAAGTTTATGAAGTTCTATCCTTGTGCAACTATAAGGATGTGGTACTTTGTACATTATCCTCCTTGATGAAGATCTAGCCAAATTCAAGCTATTGACTACAAAGAAACACTTATTGGGATACAACCCATGTTTTAAACTTTATTTTTTTCTTTAAATTTTCTTTTGTTTTAATTTTCTTTTTGTGTGATTAATTTCTTATACTTCCTTCTAGTGTTGTTTCTTGAAGTTTTATAAGAAGCAAGGAAGTGGAATGCACCTCATACTTACGATTTGAAATCTGATTCTCTACAAAAAAAGAGTTTTTTTTTTTTTTGCTTTTGGTTTGTTTCCTTGACATTAAGGATAATGTTAATTGCAAGTTTGGGGGAGGTTTATTTTGTTTTTATTTTCTTTTGTGTTTCAATGGCTAAATTTAAAATTTTTACTCTTTTATTAAAAAATTTGATTATGTTAAATAATTTGATGAAAGCCAAGGATAGAGTGTAATTGATATTTATGGATAATTTATTGAAGTATTTAAAGCTGAACAACTATTTTGCATAAGAAATTAACTTTTATTAAGATTATCTTTTGATTTACTTTGCTCTATATTGATTGTATTGAAATTGAGTATGCTTTCTTAGAGAGGGCCTTTACACAATTATTATATCCATTACCTCACTTATCTTAGAACATATTTTTGTGAACTTGTTAGGCCTACTATGGGTGACCCAAATCCAAAGGGATTAGTATAGGATGAGTAGGGTGTCGAACTCTGGAGAACTTGGAAATTTTGCATTAATTGGATAGTTACTAGGATGGATAGGCAAGGATATTAAATAAGAGATTTAAAACTAACTATATACTACTATACTAATATTGTGATTAAGGATGTTGATTAGATTGAATTACAAGTCAGAATTGATTTTAGTAAGATGTGTTACATGCACGCAATGATTGAGAGTATGGTCTATAATTCCTAAAGGCAACTCTCGTTGTCAATTAGAAGTGTTTGATCTAGAGTCTATGAGCATTCTCATGTCATCATAGAGATATAATAGAACCATAAATATTCATGCCAATACTATAATTCCCCTTAGAGTGGATTTGCTTGTCTCCAACCGCTTATCCTATTCTCTAAGTAATTTTAATTGTTTTTCCATCAATTTATCCCAACTCTTGTTGTGAATAATTTGACCATCATGTTATACATGGTGATCAAGTATATAAAGCAATAATAGATTTCTGCAGAAGTATATATTTCATTGAATTGAAAGTGCCTTTAAATACAACAATTACAAGAAGTAGATGAGTTTGTTACAATAGAATAATAATAGAGAATATATGACAGCTACTTGGAAAAATATTTACAAAAGATAATAACAAACTAACAGAAGATACTAACAAATATATGACTAGCTGTTAATTGATTTGATAGTTGTTGATGTATCCGGTATATCCTTAACACGTCCCCACAAGATTGAGGCTCCATTGGAGACTCTGATCTTGGAGCGAAAAGCAATAAATTGGTGACAACTCAAGGCTTTGGTGAGGACATCAGCAAGTTGATCTTTGGTGGAAATATGATGAACATGAAGGCTTCCATTTGCTACACATTCCTAAACAAAATGATAATCAAGTGAAACATGCTTCATGCGTGAATGAAAGACTGGATTAGCACAAAGATAAGTAGCACCTGTGTTGTCACAAAACAAGGAAGGAGGTTTGGGTAGTTTGATTCCCAACTTGTGAAGAAGATTTTGAATCCATAAAATATCAGCAGTGGTGTTAGCTACTGCTTTATATTCTGCCTCCGAGGATGAGCGTGAAACAGTCTTTTGACAGATGGATTTCCAAGAGATAGCATTAGAGCCTAGGTAAATGAGATAAGCTGTAGTAGAGTGACCATCATCACGATTACCACCCCAGTCTGAGTCACTGAAGACTCGTAGTTGCATAGGAGTTGCTTTATGCAAAAGGAGACCATGAAATATAGTATTTTTCAGATAACGAAGAACTCGTTTCAACGCCGTCCAATGTAGTTCAGTAGGGGAATGCATATACTGGGAAAGATGATTGACTGCAAATGACACATCTGGATGAGTGAGAGACAAGTATTGTAGGCCACCAACCAGTTTTCTATAAGGAGTAGGATCAATGGAGGCCAAACCATCTTTCAGTAACAAAGGTGATGTGGTACACATGGGAGTGGTAACTTCTTTAGCGCCAGCCATTGAGAATGATTCAAGAAGATTGGCAATGTGCCGATGTTGAGATAGGAAAAGACCAGTAGGTGTATGGATCACCTCAACACCTAAAAATTGATGAAGTATGCCAAGATCTTTCAGAGAAAATCTGCTGCCAAGTTGTGAGACAAAAGATTTGAGAAATTGGTCATTGTTACCAGTCAAAACTATATCATCAACATAGACCAAAAAATAGAGACAAATGCCATCCATATTATAAATGAACAATGAAGTGTCTGCTACTAAATTTTTGAAACCAAACTGGAGAAGAAAACATTTAAGCTCTTGGTACCAGGCTCGAGGAGCTTGCTTGAGGCCGTACAAGGCTTTCTTTAACTTACAAACATGGTTGGGAAGAGAAGAATGAATAAAACCAGGTGGCTGAACCATATAAACATCATCAATAAGAGTTCCTTGAAGAAAGGCAATATTAATATCCAACTAACGAAGTTTCCATCCATAAGCAAGAGCTAAGCTAAGAATCAAGCGAATTGTCATTGGTTTTGACACGAGGCTAAATGTCTCAGAGTAGTCTAAGCCTGGACATTGATGATATCCTTTGACGATGAGGTGGGCTTTATACCTGGCAATTGTTCCATCCATATTTCTTTTGATACGGAAAATCCAACGGCAGCCAACAAGATTCTGATTTTTTCGTGGTATAAGATCCTAAGTGCCATTGCATAGAAGTGCATCAAACTCATCTGACATGGCAGCACGCCATTTCTCATCTTTCATTGCTTCAGATAAAGTCTTAGGTTCAAGAGTGGGAGGAATTGGATGAGAGGTGATGTGATTCACAAATTTGGAATTGAAATATTTTGTGTTTTTTGTGCGAGTACGTGAGGGCCGAAGATGATAAAGACGTGGTTGTGGAGAAGAGTGAGAAGAGGATGAAGTAATGTCAGTGGTTGAATTTGAAGGTGGGTTATGTGTGGGAGTCATTAAGTGTGATGGAGTAGGAATAGGAATCATACTAACTGGATTAGTAGGAGGAGAAGCCGATAGAGAAGAAGAAGAATTACTTACCAGGGTGTCTGCACACAGAGATTCCAATGCTGGCAAAGAGTCATTTAGATGGCTATTACTGTCCTGCATGGGAAAAATATGTTCAATAAATCTGACATGATGAGAGATGTAAGTCTTTTTGGAAATGGGATCAAAACAGATGTAGGCAGATTGACTTGTGGAGTAACCAAGAAAAATACATGGTGCGGATCTTGTTTGAAGTTTGGAAGTATTATAAGGTCGCAGCCAAGGGTAGCATAAACATCCGAAGATTTTGAGGCGAGAATAAGATGGAGTGCGATGAAATAACTTTTGAAAGGGTGACTGAAACTTAAAGACTGAAGTTGAGAGGCAATTGATTAAGTAAATAGCTGTTTGAAAGGCATATGACCAGTAGGAAATAGGGAGAGATGCAGTATGAAGGAGAGCTAGACCTATTTTGACAATGTGACGGTGACATCTTTCTGATGTTCCATTATGTTCAGGTGTATATGGAGGTGTTTTGAAATGCGAGACGCCATAAGAGTTTAGAATGGGTGCGAGAGAAAGATACTCTCCACCATTATCTATGTAAAGAGAGATAATTGAATGTTGAAAAAATTTTTCCACCAGTGACTTGAATTGAGGAATCAAAGTAGCAACATCAGATTTCTTTTTCATTGGATAAAGCCAAATATATTTGCTATAGTGATCCACAAATAATAAACAATAACGAAAACCATCAACGGATGTATTAGTAAAACCCCACACATCAGAGTAAATTAATTCCAAAGGTTTAGAGCTGTGTAAAGAGTTCTTAAAAAATGGTAATTTATGACTTTTATTTAAAGCGCAAGAAGTACAATGAAACTTGGAGTCGGACAGTGAGTTTAACTTCAAATCACTATAATGAAAAATTGAACGAATAATAGGAGGAGCTGGATGGCCTAAGCGTTTGTGCCACTCATCAAGTTGAGATTTTGTGGTGTGATGCACTTAAGGGTTTATTGAACTAAGAATGCAATAGACATCATTAATGTTCTCCCCGCGAAGCATTTTCACCCCCATGCGCAGATCCTTAACATGAAAGTGAAAGGGAACAAATTCAAGTGAGACATTATTTGTTTAACAAAATTTAGAAACAGAGATTAAATTATTCTGAATAGATGGTGCACAGAGAATATTATCCAAAGCAAATAAAGTGTTATGATGAGTAATTTTGGTGTTGCCAATGTGAAATATCTGCAAACCTGAACCATCACTGATATTAAGTTCATCTGGACCACCGTAATCTAAAAATTGTTGCAAATTATTCACATCTCCAGTAACATAGTGAGATGCGCCAGTGTCGAACAGCCATTATTGAGATGACGGCCTATTGAGAGATGCCATGTTGGCAGTAGGCTGAGATACTTGATCACGTGGTGCAGAGATAGTCTGCACATTGTTGTTTCAAAGAAATCGAGCTAGTTTACGACATTCATGAGTTTGATGACTGGGTATCTCACAGAAGTTGCAAAAGGATGCAGAAGAATTTGGAGACTTGTTTGAACGAGATGAATTCTAGTTAGAACGGTTGTTAGAGGTGGATGAGTTTTGGTTTCTGTAGTGGGAGCGAGAGTTCCATGGACGATTTGGATTTGAGTGTTGAGTTATATGATTAGCTATTGCCAGGGTGATGGATGGATCTGTGGTTGGTTTAGGTTTGTTTTCTTGTTCAAAAGCTTCCAACTTATCAAACAATTCATCAAAGGTGATTGGATTATCACGCAAGCGGGCAACAGCAGCAACAGGAGCAAAATCTGGTCCAATCCCAGCAAGAACATGTATGATTAAATCTTCTTCATCAATAGGTTTGTTAGCTATGGCAAGAGCATCAGCAGTAGCTCGAAAATCCTGCATATATTCTGTGATTGAGCGAGTGCCGTATAGGTTGTTGTGAAGTTTTTCTTTAAGAGATACAATGCGAGTGTGGGATTTGTTGGCAAATAGAACACAAAGACGATCCCATGCTTCTTTGGAAGAGGTAACAGAGGAGATGTGAGATTGTATGTCTGCTGCACAGCTTCCTAGAATGGCATTGAGAATCAATTGATCTTGTTTATACCATAGTGTAAATTTTGGGTTTTGTATGGTTTTGGTACTGTCTTTTTGGGTCAGGAATTGTTGCTGTAGGTTTGGGATTGGTGCCATCAATATAGCCGAGTAATTCATAGCCTATAAGAGCTGAGTGAAGTTGGGTTCTCCAAACAGAAAAATTGGATTGAGATAATTTGGTAGGAAGATGTGAAGGTGCGTTGAATGATATAATATGAGTGTCTTGAATTGAAGAAGCCATGGACGGATCAGTTTAGAGAGCTTTGATTAGCTTCTTGTATGCTCTGATACCATAAAGCAATAATAGATTTCTGCAGAAGTATATATTTCATTGTATTGAAAGTGCCTTTAAATACAACAATTACAGGAAGTAGATGAGTTTGTTACAACAGAATAATAACAGAGAATATATGACAGCTACTTGGAAAATATATTTACAAAAGATAATAACAAACTAGTAGAAGATACTAACAAATATATGACTAGCTGTTAATTGATTTGATAGTTGTTGATGTATCCGGTATATCCTTAATAGTATATACAACATTAATTAAGCACACAATTAAAACTAAATCATGCAAAGCATATAAAAAATTGAATGATTAAAACCAATACTTTATTGCAATTCAAAGAAACCAAACTAGTGTATATTCATAGTGTAAATGATAAAGTTAGACAAGAAGAGAAGATGAACATCAAGGAACAAAGATAAAAAAGACAAGGGAAAAGAAACTTTGATGATATTTTCTTTAATCCTTGCTCTAGAAATTTACTTTGAATAAGTGTCCTTGAATGCTTGCTTGAATGCCTTGGTGACTCTTCAATCTTGTTCCAACTTTTGAACACTTAAATTACACTCTTAATTACTAACTTAATATATGAATAATACTAATATCACATGTCTAAAATTCTATAAAACATTTTTATTTATAGTTTTCTAGGTGTCCCAAATCATGTCCTTTGCAAAAAAGGAGCCTTTTGTGAAGTGTTTTGATGAAAAGGCACCATAACTACTCGAGACAAGCTAGGATGAGTCGGCACTATGTGGTTCTAGCATGACTCAGCACCAAAGGGCATAAGTTGGCACCACAACCTTTTGTCAAGACTCGGCACCTATGGGGCATGAGTCGGCACGGGCTTGTCTTGGCTAGTCCTTGCAAAACTTCTTCTCTTTCATTCATAGAACCCTTGATCCTTTGAGAGTTACCTAGATTACTTAAAGAACACTTAAAAACAAGATTAAAAGCACCACTTTAAAGATAAAATTCATGCATTCAAACACAAAATTAACTATTAATTGATTAGTTTAGGTATACATATTTCCATCATATCAAATTCCCCCATACTTAAACCGTGCTTGCCCTCAAGCAAGAACAAAGAGGGAAGAGACAAAGAAATTACTTAGTTTCTCTAAGATAACTATGAAACAATCTTAATTAAACAATCTTAAAAATTTATTTAAGGAGTATATGGCCAATATTTTGATGATATAGATCTTAGTGCCTAACAATGATAAAGGATGACAAGTCTTATAGCATAAATTTTAAGCTTTGTCTAATTATCTCATTCCTATTGGTAACAAAGTTATTCAATTATTTAGTCAAGGACCTAATCATGCTTTTCTAGTCAAAGTATCCATTCATTAAGTCAAGAATTCAATAAATTCAAGTAGCCTTCTTTGGGACAAGAGAAAGCACATGCAAGAATGCAATAAGTCTCATAGCATTTTTAGACACCTAGTTTGCTTATTCTTCTTCTCTTTTTTTTTATTAAATAAGGTACATATTTCAAATCGAATGCAACTAAGGAGCAAACTCATTCGCGCATGACTTACTTAATGTACATATTTAATAGGCATACCATACATCTCTTTCGAATTGAATGCAACTAAGGAGCAAACTCATTTGCACACAACTTACTCAATATGCATTTTTATTACCAAACAAATATAGTTCTTTTAGTTTCCTCATCCATTATTGACTAATGCATAACTCGTATTATGGCTATAGTTTCCTTTAGGCAACTTAAATCATGCAAATTCAAAGACTTAACTTATATCAATTTTGACAATTAAGCAAAATTAGAAAATTGACTAGATAATTAGAAATCTTTAGAAGCAATAAGAGTGAGATAAAAAGACAAAATCTTAACAAATACTAGAAAAAGACTTAGGAATTTTACCAATTGGGCATTCATCAAGAATGATTATTAAATTAGTTAGAAAATAGAATGAGAAAACTTAATCAAGATATAAATAAACATGGAGAAACTCAAGTAAAAGGACAAAAATTCTTGATGCAAATTGTAAAATACTAAATTAAACAAAACAAAAATCATGCAAAATATATTAAAAATGCAGAAAATGAAAAACAAAACAAAATAAAACATAAAAGTAAATAGAAAGCTTCAAATTTCATCATTCGATCCCTCCCCCATACTTAAAATTCACATTGTCCCCAATGTGAAGAAAAGTAAAGATGATGGAGAAAGGAAGAAAAACATACCTCATTGAGCATCGGGTGGTGGTGGTGAAGGAATGTCATACCCGGAGTAGCTAAAGAACTTACGCAATTTATAGTCCATACTATATTACGTGCACTCCATCCTTTGGTTCCTAGCCTCCAAGGCGGTAAGTTGACATTGCATGCACACTTGCAGAGTTGATTAAAAATCCAATATGTCCAACACACTTGCTTTGATTTATGAACACACCACATCAAAAAAAGCTCTTGAACTGTTACTCTATTGGTTTCAGTTTTACAAAAAATAACACATGCAATGACTTTATGCAACATCCAGAATTTCAAATCTTTGATGAACATCACTTTCCCCTTTTTAGGTTCAAAAGGGGTTTCTATATCAGTTAAGAATGTCTAAAAGTCATTAACATTAAAATCATTAGTGATATCACAAACACCACTTCTTTTAAAACCAAAAACTTTTTGCATAAAATTATAAGTTAATTAGTAAGGTTGGCCAAGCAATCTAAATTCCAGAATTTGAGAATTTGTAGCATTGATATCAAATGTACTAAAAAACTCATAAACAAGATTGCCATAGGAATGCTCTTGCATACTTACAAGCTTTTTCAAACCATAAGAGGTAAGAACTTGATTGAATACTTCCTCAATGCCAACATCACGAATTAAAGAGGAAGGAAAATACTTACAAGATACAATTTCTCTACGTTTGATTTTAGAGAACTTGGCTCTTTCTTCATGTGAGTGAATGGGGAAGGAGGACTCATACATTAATGCAAGGTCTTCCCCTTGTTGCTCTTCTTGAGGCCTTGAAGAAGTTGATCCTTTGGTCATGCCCATAGTTAGAAAATAAAGAAGAAATAGAAAAATTCCGCAACTATGAGTGAATATAGTGTAATGTGTGAATGATGAATGAAGAAGATGATGTTTAAATAGAAAAAAGAATTATTTACATATTAGGATTTGTGTTTTCAAATATGAAAAGAAAGGGTAGGGGAGTGGTGTTGTAAGGGTTAGGGTTATATAGTTGTGTAAGAGTGTGATGTGAAAAGTCATATATTTTGGGAAGAGGTGTGATACTTTTTGGAAAAGAAACAACTTTTCATTGATTTTTTTTAGGAAAAGAGTGTTGAATAAGTTAGTTTTTGACCAAAAATAAGAATAAAATAAATTACAATTGAATTAGGAATGAAAAGAAAAGAAAAATTGGTGTAGGAACTCAAAATTTCGGGTATTTCAAATTATGTTGATTGTACCAAGTCGGCACCATAGGGCACGACTCGGCACAGATGGGTTCTATCACGAGTCGTGTCCTATGGGCATGACTCGACATGAACTCAGTCAAAAAAATTATATATATATATATATATATATATAAATGTATCATGTGTATGTATAATAATAAAATTAATATTAAACATCAATACTTAAACATTATATTAAATAAACATGAAATTTAAAATAAACAAACATAAAATTTTAAAATAAATATACTATGTAGTAAATGAACATACTATTAAGTAGAGAGGGTTACCAATCTTGATTGTTCTAATGGTGCACCAGCAAAGTAAGGTTTAAGACAATGGCCATTTACCTTGAAAGATTCACAATAAAAGGGAATTTAGATTCAGAATCAAGAAATGCATATTTTAAATTTGATGGTAAAGGCTTGAGTTCAAAATTTACTTCTTCTTTTGAAGAAGGGTTTGGGTCATCATTTCTCTCTAGAGGTTCAAATTTAGAAGGTCGGAAGGAGTGATGATGTGAAGTAGTCTCTAAAAGATTTACCTCTTCTTCTTGGACTTAGTAAGGGGGAATATGGACTTGACTCATGCATTCATATTTGACCTCATTTGTACATTCATCAATCAAGTCTATAGAGTCAATGCTACTAACTCCTTCCATAGGTGAAGATTTCATCATCTTAAGAACATCAAATTCTATGCATTCATTGTTTACCTCAAATGTGATTTTACCTTTCTTTATGTCAATGATAGCACCTACCATTACTAAGAACGGTCTTCCAAACAAGATAGGGATTTCGAGGTCTTCCTCCATGTCTAGGACAACAAAATTTGTAGGAACTATAAATTTACCTACTTTTGCTGGCACATTCTCAAGAATGCCAATTAGATAGGTAATAGTCTTGTTAGCCATCAAGAGACACATGTTAGCAGGCTTAAGTTCACCCAAATTAAGTCTTAAATAAATAGAATAGGGCATTAAACTGACATTAGCACCAATATCACATAAAGCTTTATCAAAATACTTTCCTCCAACCATGCATGGGATGGTGAAACATCCATGATCTTTTTGCTTAGGAGGGGACTTAGAAAACATGGCCTTAGATTCTTCTACTAAAGATAGTATACCATAATCTTCTAGTTTGCTTTTATGGGAGACCATGTCTTTTAAAATTTTACCCCAAGCCGGCATATCCCTTATAGCATCTAAGAATGGAATAGTAATAGTAATATCTTTAAGATACTTTAGGAATTTGCCAAATTGCTTATCTAGGTTCCTTTTTATGAACCTTTAAGGAAAGGGCAAGGTCTTAAGATCTACTTTAGTATCATTGACCTTAGGTGGTATGATACTTTCATTTTTATTATTACCTTTAACCCTACTCCCTTGGTTACTTTCTAAGTTTACTTCCTCATCGCCTACTATATCATTTTTATTCTCATTAGCAGTATTCTCATTAGCAGTACTTTCTAAGTAATTGCTTGGCAAGTCTCTCTTTGAACAAATTCTGGTTGACTAGATAACTTACCTATAGGTTTAGGGTTAAAGGAAAAGGCTTGTTGGGCAAGTTGAGTTTCTAAAATTTTGTTGTGAGTAGCAAGTTAATCAATTATGGAATTAAGTTGTTTAAATTACTCCTCGCTTTATTTATTAATGGATATTTATGTTCCTACAAACGGCTTTAGAAGGGTCTCTAGATTAGATTTAGGTGGTGTAGGAATATAGGGTTGCTTCATGGGAAAACTTGGTGGGTTATTTAGTTTGAGATTTTGGTTAATCAGTGGGTTTAATTGGGAAGATGGGTTAGATGAAGAAAAACCAAGACATTTCTTCCATTGAGGGTTGTATGCATTTGAGTTCATACCCATTCTTTGGTTATACCCCACTTGGACATAATTTACCTCCTCATTTGAACTACATTGGGAATAAGGATGAGGACCTCCACATAGTTCACAAACAACATCAGTACTTTCAATAGAATTAATTTGAGTTTTACTTACCATTTTGGTGAGTGCATCTATCTTTGCTGTTAGCAGGTTAATAGTGTCAAGTTCCAAGATCCCTTTTGCTTTTGCCATAGTTGTCTCATCTCCCATGTATCCTTGGGATGCAAGTTCTTCAAGTAAAGTGACAGCCTCTCTTGTTGTCTTATCCATTCATTTACCTCTAGATGCGGCATTGACTATGTTGCGATTCTCATTTGTTAATCTGTTATAAAAAATTTGAGGAATCATCTAATCAAGCAATCCATGATGTGGGCATTGCCTTTAGAGTTCCTTAAATTTTTCCCAACAAGTATAAATTGTTTCATTTGGATTTTGCTTGAAGGTGGTGATCTCATTATGGAATTTTGCAGTCTTGTGTGGAGGGAAGTACTTTCGAAGGAATGCTTCCCTCAATTGATCGTAAGTGGTGATTGATTCATCTGGTAAACTTGCCAACCACATTTGAGCTTTCTCTTTGACTGAAAATGGGAAGAGCCTCAATCGAATTGCATCATCCGATACTCCATTTATTTTAAATGTTGCACATACGTTCAAGAATGTCAAGATGTGTGCATATGGATCCTCCCCTTGCAAACCACCAAACTGATTATTTTGCACCATTTGAATGATGCTAGGTTTGATTTCAAAGTTGTTATTTGCAATTAAAGGAGCCATTATTCCCCACATACAATAAGTGATGTTAGGCATGGCAAAGTCCCTTATCGTTCGTCTTTCTCCGGCCATTAAATTGTGTTGATCTTCTTCTCTTTGTCTTTGATTCCTATGCAAAGCATGAAAAGTTCAATCAATTTCAGGATCAAATAGAAGATCGTTAGAGCTTTTACTTTGTCGCATATTCAACTAAAATTAAAACAAAAAATAAAAATTATAAAACAAAAACCTAAGACAACTTTTCACTATCCTAAATTAATAAAAATTACAACAAATTCCCCTGCAACGGCACCAAAAATTTATTAAGCCTACTATGGGTGACCCAAATCCAAAGGGATTAGTATAGGATGAGTAGGGTGTCTAACTCTAGAGAACTTGGAAATTTTGTATTAATTGGATAGTTACTAGGATGGATAGGTAAGGATATTAAATAAGAGATTTAAAACTAACTATATACTACTATACTAATATTGCAATTAAGGATGTTGATTAGATTGAATTACAAGTCAGAATTGATTTTAATAAGATGTGTTACATGCATGCAATGATTGAGAGTATAGTCTATAATTCCTTAAGGCAACTCTCATTGTCAATTAGAAGTATTTGATCTAGAGTTTACGAGCATTCTCATGTCATCATAGAGATAGAACAGAACCATAAATATTCATGCCAATACTATAATTCCCCTTAGAGTGGATTTGCTTGTCTCCAAGTGCTTATCCTATTCTCTAAGTAATTTTAATTGTTTTTCCATCAATTTATCCCAACTCTCATTGTGAATAATTTGACTATCATGTTAGACATGGTGATCAAGCACATACAACATTAATTAAGCACACAATTAAAACTAAATCATGCAAAGCATATAAGAAATAGAATGATTAAAACCAATACTTTATTGCAATTCAAAGAAACCAAACTAGTGTATATTCATAGTGTAAATGATAAAGTTTAGACAAGAAGACAAGATGAACATCAAGGAACAAAGATAAAAAAGACAAGGGAAAGGAAACTTTGATGATATTTTCTTCAATCCTTGCTCCAAAAATTTACTTTGAAGAAGTGTCCTTGAATGCTTGCTTGAATGCCTTGGTGACTCTTCAATCTTATTCTAACTTTTGAACACTTGAATTACACTATTAATTACTAACTTAATATATGAATAATACTAATATCACATGTCTAAATTTTATAAAACATTCTTATTTATAGTTTTCTAGGTATCCCAAATCATGTTCTTTGCAAAAATGAGCCTTTTGTGAAGTGTTTTGATGAAAAGGCACCATAACTACTCGAGACAAGCTAGGATGAGTCGACACCATGTGATTCTGGCATGACTCGGCACTAAAGGGCATGAGTCGGCACCACAACCTTCTGTCATGACTCAGCACCTATGGGGCATGAGTCAGCACGGACTTCTCTTGGCTAGTCCTTGCAAAACTTCTTCCCTTTCATTCATAGAATCCTTGATCCTTTGAGAGTTACCTAGATTACTTAAAGAACACTTAAAAACAAGATTAAAAGCACCACTTTGACGATAAAATTCATGCATTCAAACACAAAATTAACTATTAATTAATTAGTTTAGGTACATATATTTGCATCATATCAAAACTTTTGAGATGAAATTTTTAATTCACTTTACGAGAGAGGTACGATTTAGGCATTGTTTGTTTAGCTTGATTACTTGTATCTACCCTTATTTTAAATTTACCCCTACTTTACCCTTTTGTGCATTGTTAATTTTAACTTTTTTTTCTTTGTTTATAACATTAATTGTTATCCTTTACCTTGTTTGTGAGATAATTTTACCAGGTTTACATTCCAATGAAGAAAATGGAACTATTTAACTTTTTAAAAGAAAATAGGACCTCTAATAAGTGAGAATGGCATTTTTTTTCTAATAAAAAAAAAAAGAAAGAAGATCACCTTTATGCTCAAAAATAAGTTTAGGGCAAAACAAGAAAATTGAATAAAATAAAAAATTAGTAATTATTTTTTATCCTTGAAATTTTGTTGTTAATGATGGAAATGTCAAAAGTGCTTAAAAGAAGAAAATCTTAAAGAATAATAATGCTTGAAGTAAAGTGATCCTATTAACAAATTCCCTTTATTTAAGAGCAGTTAATTATCTTTTGTAAATTTGGCATAATTATCTAACTTTTATTCATTTTATCTTTTGTTTGTTTAGCTAAAACACCTTGTGTTATCCCCATTACAAGCCTAGTATAGACCTATCGATCTCTCTTGATTTGTGAATTCTATTAGTGGAGATTTTTAACATTAACATGACTATGAGATTTGCACTTCTATTTTATATCTTTTAATAGAGGTATTTAGAGATATTAAGTGCATATATGCCTATCTAAAGTGCAATAATTTTTTTGTGATTGATTTAATGCATGATTATTCAAGGCATGATTAAGATAAGATTTGTTTTAAACTTGAGATGGAAGCTTGACTTATAATGCTATGGATATGTTGTTTGTAAATACTAATTTCTTAAAGCCTTTGAAAACTTATTCAATAGAACTATAAGAAAATTAAATTTTCTTATTGCATTTAATGATTATTTTACTTAAGGACAAACAAATACTTAAGTTTGTGACCATGCGATTAGTGTAAAATATACTATTAATAAAGGAGTATTTGATATTGATGTATCTATCAAATGTGTTATTGATGCTTTGTTTTATTTGTTTTTGTTAACTTTTCTTTTTTATAATCTGTTATGAGTTTTCTTTGGTTATTTTGAAGGATCCCATTCAATTTCAAAATATTTGGAAGTTTAGAGATTAATTGGAATAAATTTGGATCTAAATAAGCAAAAAGAGGTTTTAGGCATACATGATTAAACACTTTCTGATGGGTATTCATAGCTCAGACACCCTTTGGTATATTGATTATAACTTGAACTACAAACGTCGGATTCAAGTGATTCAAGATGTATTGAAAATCTAAGAAAATGTCAATCGTCTACTATTTGAAAAATATAAAATAAACACACAGTTGTGAAGTACACTAGTTACACAACTATGTAATAAAAAACATATTTGTTTGCATAAGAAAATTTCAAACTTTGAGAGGAATTGTTACATGGTAATGTAATACACCAATTACACAGCCATGTAGTGTATAATGAGGCCCAAAGTGCAATTTTAATGTAATTTTTCTTCCTATTTGAGTTATATTTCAAAAGAGATCAAGGTTTCTAATTTTCTTAGATCTCTTAGGGTTTTCAACTCCATCTAAACCTAAGATTTGTACATTATAAATAGATTAGATTATTTAGAACCTAGAGCATCTAGTTTTTATCTAGTTTAAATCAAGTTTTCCTCCCTTCTAAAACTCCTTATATATTATTTCTTCTTTCTTTCTTATGAATATCTAATTCTTCTCTAGGCTTTAGATATAATCTCTTAATTTGCCTACAATTATCAATGTTTGATTAATTGATTTTTGATTATTGGAATTAATTTTTTTATCTTAGGGCTTAATTCTTGTGAATAATTGATTACTATTTAAATGTTTAAAGATATTATGTAAAGTAGTGAGAGTGGAAGCATAATATTAGTTCATTGAGATATTCGACCTAGGGTATGTGTTACTTTAGAGATAAGAACAATCATTTGTGATTATTAAAAGGATTTCCATAAAACTTAATGAATTTATGTTAATTACTTATGATCACGAGAGTATATATAAGGTTAACATAAATACTTATATTGTATCTTAAGAGAGAACATCATATACTTCAGGGAAATATGATCATTAATTCCAATAACCTAAAAATCAATATAGAGAGCATAAAGAAGTCATAGGTATTCAATTGATGATGTCTAAATTCTAGGTCTTTTATATATATTGAATTTATCTTTTTCCTATATCTATTTAATTTTATTTATTTCTTCCATCTTATTTGATTTTCTAAATAATAAAGAAAATCCTAATTTTGCTATTTGTCAACCCTTCCTCATGGGATCAACATCTACTTTACTACTATATTACTTGTTCATGACCTATGCACTTGCCAATTTCTTGCAACACTGCATCTGCAATTGTATATCCTTGCTCACCTCCTAAACTCAGCTGTTTATCTTCTCATGCATATGCTTTATTGTAGGAAGCGCAGGTGGGGGTGGAGCAAAAGATGAATCAGTACCAAGATCTCCACAATATCTACATGCCTGTGAACTGATCTCGTATAGCTTTCCTTTCTCAAATCCCCAATATCCTTGAGATACAGGTCTCTTTCATCTATAAGTGTGGGCTTAATAGATTCGGGAGCTAACTGGGACATACACTGGCAAAGGTTCATGATATCCTCCTACATGTTATACAATAATAATTATTATCATAACAGCTTAAAATTATATTTTGCATTTTAATTTTAATTTGAAGTAAACTTTATTACTTACATGAACCTGTTGCGATCTTAAGTCAATAAAAGTCTTCTCATTATGCTTCTTCATGCAATGAGCTTGATAGGATCAATCTCTTAAGCCAATTTCCAAGCTTGTTAAGAGTTAGTTAGTTATATATATATATATATATATATATATATATATATATATATATATATATATATATATATATATATATATATATATATATTAACAATTTAAATTAAGCTTACTTTAAAAACAAAATGAACTATGAATGAAAATACTTACTAATAGCCTAGCATGCTCTTTGTGAGGTGTAGACTCTCTAGTGTGCTTATACCAGTGAAAGCTAGGTTGGCCTTCTCCAACCTTCTATTCTAAGCAACTTGTTGAGATATCCTCTTATGCTCGATAGATACCCAATGCATCTATAATTGCTCCCATGTATTATCAAGCATCTAGGTCTCCTTCTTCTTCTTCTTCTTTGCTCTTATTGGAGATCCTTGTACCTTTTTGCAGTCTTCTCCAAGAAGGCTAAAAGAACTAAACTGTCAATCACTTAATCCCACATATAGTGCTTCTACAACAATTTAAAAAATAAAATAAAATTTAGTATAATTCAAAAGTAAAAATAAATCATTAACTATATTATTCTTTATACATTTAGGTCATATTCTTATTATTAAATATTATTTACATAACTTGAATTCTTCCCAATAGTAGTCCTTAGTCTTCTGTGGCACTCTTTTCCACGTGACGCCAACTGGATAAAGATTGGTCTTGAATATCTTCATTATCTTCCTTATAGTACCAATCAATTGCATATTACACAAGCATTAAATGATAGTTGCAAATAATGAAAGTAATAAAATGATTTAAAAAATGCAAATAAGAAAGATTTGATATGCATACCTGCCATCCTCCAAATAGATTGTAGGTGTGAATAGAATAACAATATATCCCATCATTAACATTGTTAGTAGCAAGCTTAGAGGAAGATGGACCAAAAGAAAGTGGTCCATAAATAGAAGAAGAAGGTGGGGTAGTGGAAGAGGAAGGTGGGGCAGTGGAAGATGAAGGTGGGCAGTAGAAATAAGAAAGGTCGTGACAAAGAGGGAATTGGTTATAGGTTATATGAATGGTGTGATGTTAGTAGACAGTATAAACTTATGAATGGTGGAAAGTATAGGTGTAAAATTGGTAGAGGATGGAGGTGCATAAGTGGATAGAAGTGGAGGTCGATATATAGATAGTCGACCAGCTAGAGATGTACCTTGATCACGAACAATACCCCTCTATGACCTTGACCTCCTCTAATAGCATCATCTGTAGTAGAAGACACAAGCCTCAACATCTAGTATGTATGGTATCAATATTTTGTATAGAATATATTATAACTAACTACATACATAATAACAAAAAATATTAAAACAAAAAATTACAATGATGTCTTTATATAATTTTAACAATTCAAATACACACTTGAAATAGAAAATTACAATTATTCAAAATCAATTTCTTCTACATCATTTTTGTCAATAATATTATCCATTGATTTATATTCTAATACAAACTCAGCTTTATCATCTAAATCATTATCTTCTTCATCCAGATCAACAAATGACTCATTTGGATCATTTAAAGATTCAAGTGGCTCATACTTATTAATTTTGATACGATGCAAATTAACATCTTCTTGGAATGTTTCTTTAGATGATGTCTTAGTATGAGATTCGTCCTTAATCTCTATAATTGATCCAGCTTTAACCTTACATATCACCCACTAATCAACATTATCTCATCGTAGGGAGGGATAAGAAATGTAATACACTTGACAAGCTTGCATCATTAATATAAATGGTTTGTACTTACTAAATCTTTGCATGTGGTTGATTTTAATGAGATTATAATGCTCGTGAACTTTCATTCCCAAATTTAGCTTTGGATCAAACCATTCACATTTGAATAACATTGTTCTCTTAATCAGAAGTGCAGGAAATTCTAGTTGTATCACCTCGATTAATCGACCATAGTAGTTATATGCATTCTAGCTATAGTTCGAGCCCTTTATACAAACTTTGCTATTGATTGATGATCTATCAAAACTATATTTTTTTGTGTGAAACTTGTATCCATTCACAAAATAAAAAGGATACATCATGACAAAGTGTAACAGACCCTTAGTAAGATCAACAATGAATTGACTTGTGATACCATTTGCATTATCATTAGTCTATAAGTTGAAAACTAAATTTAAACCAAATCATTTTTAGCATGTGAAAATAAAAATATCAAATCTATTAAAGATGCATCTTTATACTCATATATGACTTGAACTAGCTAGAAAAATCTATCTTTAATCTCACATTTATATCATCTATTGAAATATTTGGGATATTTTGCTTCAACACTTCAATAAATATGCTTCACAAAATGGGAAATCAATGAGTATGAGTCAAACAATCTAAATAGTCATTGATAGTTACACTATATAAAAGTTATAGACTTTAACTTACTCCACATATTCTACTACTTCAAGACAATTGAGAAGAATATAGGATTGAGCTGCCTTGTATTCTTCACTCATCATCATTCTTATTTTAGGTCAACCAAATGGTCTACCTGGATTAGTGAATATTGACAAATTTCTTAGAATATTATCCCCTTTAGTCAGTCTGCCATCATCATTACATGATAATCTTCGATGCCTTATACACAATGGGGTTCAAAGTAGTAAGGGCAAAATGATAATGCTTCCTTAACAAAGTATGCATTCCAAATTGAACCTTTAACTCTCACTTTATTCTTAATATCATGTTTCAAATAACGGAGAAATCTAGAAAAGAAATATTTTATAGGACTCCAATATATATTTAAGTGGAAATGATTAAATGAATGTAAAAGGAAGAGAAAATTTAGAATTTATCCATTAGTACTGAACTAGTCCCGCTATCCGAGTCTCATATGCCAAATATACCAGTAGATGCTCTATTGAGTAAAAGAAACTTAAAGGGAAAATTTGTTCTAATTTACATATGATAAATGGAATGTCATATTCAAGTATTGCCATGTCTTCCTCCCTAATCATCATTGAAGTTAGTTCCTTGAAAAATAAACTTAACTCCATCAATGGTTCCAAACATCCCTCAGTAAAAGTTCATAAAAAGCAATACAGAGTAATCATTACATAAAAATGTAACATTCATGGCTCTTTATTCCAAACAATTTGAGCTTCAACATACCAACACATCTACCTATGTTAGACATATACCCATATGGAAATTTGAGGTTTTTTAGCTATTTATATAAGACCTATTTACTTTACTTATCTAGCATACACTTAGCCTTTAGTAACCTTTTGGTTGCATCATTGATATGTAACTTTAAATGGCAGTAGAATTATTTAAGGTCTTCTCTTGATTTGGCAGTATCTTTGGTTTTTCCTTCAATGTTCATCACTATATTGAAAATATTCTCAAACACATTCTTTTCAATGTGTATGATATCTAAATTATGCTTATTAAATTGGTATTCCAGTATGGCAAATCTTAGAATATATTATGTTTCTTCTACCCACAATTGCTCCTCTTTGCAATCTAAGCATTCACAGATTTCCACCTAATATCTGTCACTTTCATCAATTTGAAGCCAGTGATTTGCTCTAATATCTTAATATTGGACTGTATGGTCGAGATCGAGTCATGAACTATGTAATTCTTAATAAAGGAGGTCTTGTTCCTTCTAAATAGATGATCAAGAGGTAAGAATTTACGGTGACAATCAAACTATGGTTGCTTGCTCCTTTAGAAAGTGTGAAAGTATCAGTGTTTTCCATGCAATGTAAATATGCAAGTCTACCTTGAGTACTCCATCTGGACAACATACTAAATGTAAGAAAATCATTGATGGTCTACATCAAAGCAGCATGCATCTAAAAATTCTGCTTCATTGAAATATCATACATCTACACCCTAATTTCCCACAACTATATCAATTCTGCAATTAGAGGCTGTAAGAACACATTTCACTTCTATTTGGGATTATTTGGCCTGAGGACTATTACAGCAAGAAATAAGAAATCCTTATTTATACATATTGCTAGTGGTATATTATAAGGGGTGGCAATAATCTGCTAAAATTAATACTACTGTCCAAATTGACCAAAAGGTTGAAAACCATCAATACATAATCCTAGATGGACATTGTATATTTCAAAAGCAAACATTGGATTCACCTTATTGAAATGCATTCAAGTTTCAAAATCTGAATAGTGTTGCATTGCACTCTCTTCCTCCTCATGCTCAGCATGCCGTCTCATATGCTTACCAATTGATTCAAAAGCATACGACCTTTGTATCCCCAAATTTAATGGAAAGTAGAACATTTTCTTATAAGGAACTTCATTTTTCAATGAATTAACACCTCGATGCCTAGGCTTATATCTAGATAAATCATAGAACTTGCATGTATTCAGATTATTGTCTTCCCCCAGTATAACATGCAATTGTTCCTATAATAATGAATTGTCTCAACTAAAAGTTCTAGTCCTTGCATTAACTTCTCAGTGCTATAGAAATTTTTGACCATCTTACTATCATTAGGCAACGACTTGTTATATCATTGCAATATCTCATCATATCGCCTTTCGTATATATGGTACTCTGACTTGATATTTAAGGGTTGTGCTATGGCAGATAACTTTGACTATTTTCATAATAGGTATAACGGCTAGTTAGCTGCATCTAACATATCATATAACTTCTAAGTCGTGGGATTCGATTCTTCCTCAATTTTAGTATAATCAAATCCTGGATCAACAACATCCATTACCATATTATGATATGCATATGGAGAAGCATCATAATTAACTTTGTAATGATTTTCATCTATGATTGAATTTCTAGACCCATTAATTTCACTGTACAAATACCAATTGTAATAACTCAACAAAAAATCCCTCTTTGCAAGGTGTAGCTTAACAGTATTTAGATCAAAAAAATTTTGATTCTGACATTTATATTGTATACACAAATATCTAATCTTGCCTCTACTTATAAACTGAGACTAGGATGTAGCAAATTCAATGAAATGATTAACACCTTTTAAAAATTTCAGATGTAGATACCTACCTTGAAGTTTAGAATAGATCCAATTTCTATCTAATGTCATGATTTAATCCTAAAAATTATGGAAACAATATTATTGCATTTCAAACACAAACTTAAATTTTCTTATATTTGTTGGTTTTAATTTTCATTAATTTTCAATATCTAATTCTACGTCTTTCTATGTCCAAACATAATGAGTAAGAACCTAACCCATTTAGAAACTCATTATTATATAATTATTACTTACACATTCAAAAGTCATACTGCCGCAGAAATTTCGGCAGCATCTCCCTATACTTGTCCTAGTGCACAAAATGAAAAATGTCATGAAATAAGACATTTTTCAATATGCATTATGAGAAAATACAGAAGATGATACAAAAATTTATTACAACAATATGAAATCGAATGATACAACAAGCTTTATAGACAGTGACTGTCCAATTTGGTCAATTCAATATCGTCTTATCATCTAATCAAAAGCACACCAGACAGGCATCTATGGGTATGCCTAAATTTTATTGGTGATTTTTAATTAACTATACTTTTAGCGTCCGATTGTATGAAGTCTAAAAATATAATTAATAATAACTGAATATGCAAACTAGCATAAATAATAACTATACAAAAAATAAAAGCAAATTCATCAATTAAATACAAGCCATGACATAAGTAATCATAATTTTCATCCTAACTAATTAATCCTAATTAGTTTTTTATATTTTGTGAAATGCTTGCATTTAAAAATTTTTGTTTTGTGGAATATTTATTTTTTTCATCTTTATATATTTTTAATTAATCCTAATGTTAATCCTAATTAATTTTTAATTTTTGTTTTTTATGAAATGTTTGCGATTAAAAATTCATGTTTTATGGCATATTTATTTTTTTTCTTCATCTTTGTATATTTTTAATTAATCCTAATTAATTTTTAATTTTTTTGTATTATATGAAATGCTTGTATTTAAAATTTCCTGTTTTATGGCATATTTATTTTTTTCATCTTTGTATATTTTTAATTAATCATAATGTTAATCCTCATTAATTTTTATTTTTTTTGTGTTTCATGAAATTCTTGCATTTAAAATTTTTCTATAATTTATAATTAATCCTAATTAAAAATAATTTTTTGGTATTTTAAGAAATGATTGCCTTTAAAAATTCATGTTTTATGACATTTATTTTTTCTGTACTTTTGTAAATTTTTAATTAATCATAATTAGTCGAGTAACTATAAATTATTTTTTTTCATTTTTCATATTTTATGGAGTGATTACATTTAAAATTTCTTATTTTATGGCATATTTCTTTTTCATTGTTATTTTTTATATTGTTAATTACTCCTACATAATTTTATTTTGTCCTATTATTGGTATATTGATTGCATTGAAAATTTCGTAGATTTTATTTCAAGTAAATTATTAATCTCCATATATAATTAACTGACACTCATAATTCTAATTTTATTTTTGTTGGATGAAATTTTAGATTTTTACGAACTTGTCTTGACTAATACAAAATGGAATATAAAGTTCACTACAGAAGAATATAAACTACATAAATAAATTACAAATTACATGCTAATAATTATGAGTTACATGCCAAATAAATTATTACAAAGTGCATATTAATTATAAAATAATACAAATTAAAATACACATTTATTTAAAAAATATTATGCTAAAATACATATAATTAATATATCTACCTCTTGTATTGCAAGAAATCTAACTAAAACAATGCACAATCAATCCCAAATAAACTAAAATAAAAATTATAGCTAATTAAAATAATGAAGTAATACATTCTAATAAAATTACCAAAAAAAATTCTATAAATAACCTAAGATTATGAATTAATTATCTCAAAATTAAGAAAATTTACAAAATTATATGGCAACTATATATTTAAAAACATAAAAAATAATAATATTTAACATGCACATCACAAAAAACAAATTCTTACACTAAATTTAAAAAAAAAAAAGACAAAAATAAATATATTAAAACACATAAATTTAATAAAAATAATCAATTTAATCACACTAATTTGTAAAAATAATACACAAATTTAATAAAAAAATACATAAATTTAATAACACTTAAATTTAATAACAAAAAATACAAAAATTAAATGAAAAAGTATATAAAAATATTAACACATGCAAGATCAAATACATTGCACAATTTAGAAAAAATAAAAAATTAAATAAAAATATTACATAAAAATATTAGCACATCAAAATAAATCACCTTACTCAATTAATTCATCAACAAACATAACTCAATCAACAAACTAAGATTAAACCCACAAAATAAAATCAATAAAATAAAAATTAAACAAAAACTATACAAAAAAAAAAAAAAAAGAAACAAAATGAATGGGAACCTGCACAAGGAGAGAGATGGCCAGCGAAACTTGATGGAAATGGAGGGCAGTCGAACGGCTGGCTAAAACGGTCACTGGTGACGTTCATAGAGAAGGGGAGGAATAGAAATTGGAGAGGAAAGAGAGAAGGAGAAGAAGAGAGGGAAAGAAGATGAACTGCTTGTTTTTATTTATAGAAACTTACCGACTGTTTCTTAAATGAATAAATTATTAATTATTTATGCACCAACCAAATTAGCCACCGAAAGCCATATATCAAAGCAAAAGATTGATAATCGGTTGGTAATGAGTTGGCAAATCATTTAATGTTTGGTATATTTTTATTATATTTACTGATTGATTTATTGATCGAGCGTTATTGACACGTGGCACTCAATCACTAAATCGGTCGATAAATTTTAATGCATTTTATAATTTCATGCCTATCTTCTAGTCTATTCTCAATCAGTCGCTAAATTGGTAGGCAAACTTTAATTCCTACCAAAGTTTCATGCTTGAATTTTAGGTTATTGTTAGTTGGTAATTGGTAATAAATTGGTCAGTAAAGTGACACGCCAACCATTCTCGCCAAGCTCACCAACCAATTTTGATCGGTTGGGATTTTCAATGTGTAAGTGGTTAGTACTATGATTATTATTTTTACATTCAATTTTGGTTAGTATTCTGTCAATAATTATCGACTGATATGCATAGGCCAGTAATTTCAGTCGGTTATTTGGTGTTTCCTTATAGTGGTCAAGGACTAAGTAATAATTTGCCCTAAAATAAATGATTTTTTCTTATTAGTATCCTAAGGGTAATATTAAGAAATTAATAATAATTCAACATAATTGGATAAATAAATTTATTAAGTGAAAAAGTGAAAATTTTAAGCTATCAGCTGGAATGGTAGTGATTGCAACCAGATATAACTCCATCAAAATTTTCACTTTTCTTAGTCAACTCATTTTTAAATTATTTTATTACTTCTGTCTGAAATAATTGTTTTATAACTAATTTTTATTTGAAATAGCTACTCTTATCCAATACTCTAAGAGCACTCATTAAAAAATTGGTAAAGTAAAATAAAATAAACACGAAGAAGCATATGCATTGCTTAAAATAACTCATATACAAGAACTTAATTGAATTGAATTCTATTCTTATAATTCAATTCAATTAATGACATAATTCATGTGTTTGAATTAAATTTTAAAGTGATAGAATTCATTTGAATTCTATTATTTGGAGTAATTAAAAAGTAAAACATATATAAAACTTTTTTTTTTTATTTTACCCTTTGATGGGATGGTTTTCATTTATCCATAACCTGAAGCCCTCCAATCTCAAGATAGCGATAAAGGTGATGGATATGGCTAGCTAGATATGGTTTCTCCATCTTTAGGCCTTTGGCCTATAAGAGAAGAGAAGGGAAAGAGAATGAGAAGGTTAAGCCTACAACCTTTACAAGCCCTCTGATACTTAAATCAATGATTGCATATTTAGATAAAGGTTGGTGCTTTTTTAAGTGAGAAGTGTGTCTTTACTTCTTTCTCTTCTTCTTATCTCCCCGTTATTTTAGGAGGCTTTGTATAAATGCTGACTATAACAACCCACCTTTTAGAAGTGAGGTGCTAGCATAAGTGGGAAAGCAATTCCACATCAATTGTGTAGTATAAGGAAAAAGTGGTTTATATAGTCCAGCTAATACTATCTAAATAACTTGGGTTAACCATTTAGACTAAGGTTAAGCCATTGAACAATCAGATATTTAGAGTCAGTTTCGACAGGGCATTACAAATGGTATAAGAGTTGCCTCAGTGTCAAATTTTGCAAAGTTGTTGGGCTGATAGAGAAAGATTTAACTATAGAGCAAAGCACGAAATGGAGCTACCTAAAAAATAGCAAACCATAGTACTTGGGGCTAGTCATGGGCTGGACTTTGGCTTAAGCCCACTAGTAAATGTAAGCCAATCAATAAAATTATGATACAGATGTCACATACTAAAATAGAGGAGAATGTAATAGCCAACCTTTTAAAAGTGAGGTGGTAGCTATGTGCAAAAGCAATCCCACATTGATTGTGCCATACAAAACTAGCTTATATTGCCTAAGTTAAACTATTTACTATCTAAATAACTTAGGCTAAATATTAGTCTAGCATTGAGTATAAAATAGATGGTTATTTAGAGCCAGCATTACACTGACTTCCTATATTGGGATTAGAATGAGTACACAATATGCCCACTTTTGATTATGGGTCTAAGTCACATCATACTATGGATGAATAGTTTGGATGATGCTTCTACAAGTTTGGCTATCAACTTTAGAGTTTTATGCTAATTTAATCCTTTCCCATGCCATAAATTGTCAAAAATAGTTGCCTACACATATGGGATACATTTGAAGGAGGTTCCATGGTGGACTTTCCTAAGATAAGGAATGAGGTTATTTAGCAGCGAGATAAGGTATTGTCAAGACAAGATAGCTTTGGGCAAAGTACTTGCTACTAAAGCAATCGCTTAGTTAACTAAGGTGCTCATAAACCTTCTATAGTGCCTTATACATGTTTGTCACAACTAAATTCCTAAGTTGTGGTGGTCCTAAAGCCTAAAGAGATATAAGGTCATCTAAACCTGTAGAACCCTATCAATCCTATTATTGTTCAGAATATTCCATATTATCTTATACCAAGATTGAAACCTAATTACTCTTTACATTTCTATTATTATTTTATCCATTCACGTGTAGCTAATACACTTTAATACCCTTTCATAACCTTTGATTGGAGCATCATGTTTAAATATTATTAAATACTATTCATACATTTCTTACTCACTATTATAAATATGTATATATAACAATTACTACTATTTGTTTACAATACTCTCCAATATAATACATTTTAGTACTAAGCTTTCAAACACCATGGAGCTTTAGATCAATTATCTTTAAAGTAACAAAAGAAAAATTCATAACATGGCAGTTTAGCAAAGTAATTCGCAATTGAAGAAGCATAGCTCATTATTTGCCTTGCTAAAGAGTCACCCTGACCTGAAAAATTTTAACTAATTACCGAATGAGACAAGTTCAGTGAGTACATAATAATATAACATAATATGAAGGCAATACAAGATATTACTTGGATAGGTTCAAGATGGCAATAGAGTAATGTTAATCAAAATTAGACATTTTAGTTTTTAAATACATTTTAGCAGAAATAATAATGTCTTGGAAGCGAAAAGCTTCCCATGCATAAATATTAAAGAGTGGCAGCCTAAGCCTTGCTCACTCACATGCATCACACTACGCAACACTGATCGGGCCTTGCGATTAAGCATTCCCCTAATTAAGGTTAGCTACTTTCACCCTACCCACAGGCTTCTACCAAGTGCAGAAAGTCTAATGTGTTTCCTCATACTAGAGAGGATTTTTACTTAATCATAAGTATCAATGAGAGACACATACAAGATCTACATTAGGAATTCAATGGAAAATAGTTTGGCATATCAATCATTCTCATCATTAGGCATAACATAGAACCAATGTAGGAGGCTCATCATGGTCAAATATCATATAAGAAGGATATGAATTTCCAAAGGCTCAACAATCAATGGGCAAACACATATTCAATGTCACTTTAAGGTATATGTCAAAGGATGGTAATTCAAGCAATGGTTTGTAAACAATATGGCACAATTACATCATATTATTAAGTACTCGCCTTGAACTCCTTTGCTCCTATTAGCATTCACTCTTAATTAATTTAATGTCCTTCATGGTTTTGAGCAATTTCCTTGCCTTATATTGAGGTTCTACACCCATATTATTTTAATTACATATCAATTAGTACCTAATGATGTTACCAATTACAACTTATCTATCTTATACTTATTTTATTATTATTTCAACTCACAATGGAATTATATCAATAATGTTATATCTATACTTATATTTATTCTTATTTCCAAACTAAATTCCTTATTCAATTCCATGAATTCAAGTTTAAATATCAAAATACCTAAATTGGCCCATAAACCCTAGAATTTGGGGAAAACTATTAGTTTCCCTTTCAAACCTCAAAGTAACCATAGATTCATCAAATTAACACCAAGGCAATCAATTCCCACCAATTATTTTGCCTTAATTCACTTTTATTCATAAGATCCCTAAATTGTCTCACTTAAGTCAAATTTGGGGAAAACTTATGATTTCTCATCAAATCTTTAAATTAGTTATAGAAATATGAAATTAACATAACATTAAACCTATGTAATCGTTCAACTATCAACATCTAGCATTACAACACTAAGTTGCCTTTTAATCTAAATTCATTTAACTAAGACTTTCAAGTTTTAAACCAAGTTTTTCAAAATTCATTTTGACACCTTCACATTAATCATCTAGTTTTCTAATCAAGTCTTCTTACTTCAACTAAGAACATTAAAACTACATCTTGTATAAACACCCTTATATGGTCAAAATTTATATATATAGTGTAGAAGAAATTTTATGCCGCTAAAATGTTAAAATCATACTTAGAACATAGAGAGGAAAGAATGAATATAATTTCTCAATTTAGTAAATTTTGGCTTGCTAAGATTTTTGTTGATGTTAGTGTAGAGAAAATTTTCTTTAGGTAATGTGAAGTTCTTCGGTGTAGATATTTGTAAATGATGTACATAAAATGAATTAACACAGATATATATATATATATATATATATATATATATATATATATATATATATATATATATATATATATATATATATATATATATATATATATATATATATATGATGGGTTGGATGGTGAGGATTTGATTAAGCTTAATCCAATGGCTAAGATTTCATCTTAATGGATGGCTATGATTACTTCATTTATATGGCTAAGATTTCATCAAACTAAGAGATGTTCATTATAAGGCTTTGAGATACTAAAAGGATGTATCTAATCACCTTTGTAGGAAAATAAAAAGTTCAACTTGGTTAAGGATTGACTTGGGTCAACTATGGTGGCTACAAGTCAAATTTGGTGGCTCTATCTCTAACATCCAATTTTTGGTTTTGGGCTAACTATTCTAACCTACAAGCTTGATATTACTTCAATTAAAAGCCTATGGGTTGGCCCACTATTGTTGGGCTTGGGCTTTTGATGTCCAAAGCCCCATTAACAAGCCCATAGCCCATTAACAAACTTAAAAATTTTCCTTTTAGCGTTCTTTGAAATTTGTGTTCTCTAACTTCTTTATATACATCAATAGTTATCATATGAACTCTATTTAATTTATTAGAGCACAATTAGTCATGATAAAATCATAAACTAGACAAACATTTCAAATGATGTCATAAGGTTTCTAATCGATTCCCATTTATTTCCATATTATGCTAACATTTAAAGACCTTATCTGTAATAACCCACATCTACTCTAGGAGTTTTCATGACAAATTATTTGAATTTAGGGTTATCGTGACAAATTGTGTGACTATATGAAAATTCATGTGTGACATGATTTATGAGTTTAGGGCATGTTAAATTAATTTTAGTATGCCTAATATGAATTATTATTATGAAATAAATGATTTGAATAAAATGCATTAGCATGAAATAATTTATTTTTCGTAAAATGAATTTTCATGCAAAAAGACGATTTTTAAGCATAAAATAATTTTATGCGTATTTTTAAAATAATTTTTTAATAAATATTTTGGGGGAAATTTTAATGAAAATAATATGAAAAATATTTTATTTTAATTACCTATAATCAGTCCTAAATTAATTAAAAAGCTCAAATATCCAAAAGCCCACTATAATAAAACACTCCTAACCTAGCTCATTAAGGGTAAACTTGGAAATTTCACCCAAAACCCTAATATATAAGCAAAATTTCAACCCCCATTAGTTTAGACAGCAGCCACACTCTGTTATTCCAGTATTTTCAGAGAAAATTTCTCCCAAAATAATTCTCTCTACCGAAATTAAGTAAACTCCTTTCAATTTTGCGATTTCTCACCCGTAATCATAAATTTTTCTTCTCTTTCAATTCCTAAATTGATTTCTATGAAATAAATTATGAGAAAATTATTTTGAACTGGTTCTTTACTATTTTTACAGATTTAATTCTGTTTGGGTGAGTTTTTGGGAAAGAAAATTTATTTTCTACCGAAAACACAAATCTTTCTGTGAGATTTCTCCAAAGGTGAATTCTATAATTTAAAATCACAATTTTTATGCATAAACATCACTAATGGGGGGTGATTTGTGCATCATTGATTTCTAAACTGATTTTTGATTTGTTTTGATGAAAAATATTGGATTAAATGATATTTTTGCATATTTCTGTAATGACAGAAAAGTTTTGAAAAACATAGGAATTCAAGATTTTTGTGCTAGAATTTAGAAATTAGAAAATTCTATTATTAAATTAACATGTGGCTGCTGATTTATGTGAGAATTAATTCTAATATGATACTTGTTTTGTTTAGATGAAAAACAATGATTTAAATCATGTGGTTGCATATTGCTATAATGAACGGAAAGCGCGGAAAGCACGAAAACTCATGATTTTCACCTAAGTCTTAAAACTTGAAATTTTTTTGTATAAATCCTACCTATGGCTGTTGAATCATGCATGAAGATATTCTAAACTGATATTTTCTATGATTGAATGAAAAATAATGGTTTAAACCATCTGTTTACATATTACTGTAATGACTGGAAAATACCAAAAATAAGAAAACTCATGGTTTAGTACCCTATAACCCAAAAATTTAATTTTCATGTATGAGAAATACCATATGTGGCTGATTCATGTGAATTAATATTCCAAAATGATTTTTGTTGTGTTTACATGAAAAATCTTGATTCAAACCATATTTTTACACATTACTGAAATAGACAGAAAGTGCGAAAAGAAAGAAAAATTTAGTTTTCCTTTTGATGATGCATTCGGCCTGCGTTAATATTTTTATCCCATTGTCTATAATTTTTATGCAAAGTATTTTATTGATTATTGGCATGTATGTATGTATAATAAATGATAAAATTACATGTTAGTTGAAGGAATGACACTAGACAAGTCTAGAGGCACTTTGGTATACTTAAGGTATACTTAAGGTATCTTAACCTTATATTATGATTAGAATGTGAATGTGATTGGGAAATATGAAAATGGATTTTATGAGGACTTAATAATGAATTAATGGACTTGAATTGATAAAGAGATTGATTGAATAAATGAATTATAAAAGTTAAGCATGACACTTGAAAGGTTAAGTAATTAGTTGACATATATGAAAGTGTTAAGTAAGTTGATTGTTAAAGTGAATTAATATTATGATATTATAATGACCTTAGAAAGGCATTGACATAATTGTAATGTTCTTTCATGTGAGCCTATCAGGGCTAAGTGTGTAAGACTTTTAAAGTCAACATGTTATGTACAAGTTATGAGTACACTTATACATGCAACTCTAAGTGTATGTGAATGTTATATTGCATGGCGTGGTTATGGGATAGGAGCATCATGATTAAATAAATACTAAGTGTTAAATTAAATATTATGTTAGAGTTTGAGGAGCTTTAGAAGTTCAAAAGAGCTACGTATATTAGGATCAAAGGAACCACAAGGTGAGTAAACTCTATATTCTCACTTCCAGTGTGAGTAAACACTGTAATCTTATTTCAAGTATGAGTAGCATTATGATATGTTATAAACATGTGATATCTTTTGTGATCTTTGAAACCTAAGTTCTTTCTATCCTAAAATTTGATTAAGTGATTTTTTTGTAATGCTTAGGTTGCCAAAGGACAATTGGTCCAAAAACCACTTTTTTTTTATCCAATGAAAATTTCTTATGGTTATTACCCGAACTTATATTCTTTTTGGAACTACACTGTTCTTGTATCTTTTACTCAATAAGTTAAACTGATATTGCCATTGTGAAATATGTGATTATTGACTTAAATGTTATTGACATATGTGATTACTATTAGCTCTAGCTATGGTACCTTTAACCCTTTATGTAGAATCCTCGTGCCGATGCGAGTAATCATCAAAACTTATGCACACGGTCTTAACCCCGATGGATAGGGGTAGTGTATCCACCTCAGCTTGAAAGGAGTAGTTATAGCCGTGGGGCCTGATTAGTTTCACACCTTCTATATGATAAGAGTTAGAATTTGGTATAAGGTCACCTCTCCTCTATGTATTTAAGTGATAGAGCAATAGCCTTCACTCACTATGTGATATATGTATGATTTCTACAACCTTGCTAAATTAAACCCTTGCTAAATTGCAACTTGATTCATGAATTATAAATTATATGCTATGTGTATAAGCTATGTGTTTCCTTCTCGAAGGAAGATGTGTTAATGTATGTGCTATATTGTTTACTCATTGAGATCATCTATCTCACCCCTTTTCCTTATATGGTTTCAGGTGCGTAAATGTGAGAAGGCAAGGTGATGGCTCACGCATTCTACTCCACTTGGGGATTCTTGTCAAAGTCATTAATAATACCATGTTATGAAGTGTTGTCATTAGATGCTCCGGGAATATTAATTGATGCTTATTTTGAGATGTATTATTTCTTAAGTTTCCAAATGGGATATGAATATTGTTTTACTAATGGATTTTATGTGAAATGTCTAATTATAGTCTTCTGCAACTAAAGGTATTCATTTAAATGTTTTAAATAAGTTATTGTACGAGGTTTGGTACGATCCTAGGCATGATTTGTACATGTGTAAGTGGGTTCTACGAGTGTGGGTGACCTTATGTTTCCCCATGTTCTAAGATTGTCATATGTCTAAAGTTAGGATGTGACAAAGTTAGTATTAGAGCTAGAGGTTTAACCTTTGTTGCCACTTGACCAGTGTCAAGTTGGTATCATAGCCATAGGTTTAACCTTTGTTGCCACTTGAATAGTGTCAAGGTGGTATCAGAGCTATAGTTTTTTTAAAAGTCTAGTTTAGACTTGTCTACGTATTAGGTTAAATAAGTATAATCCTGGAGCATAGGAATTTTCTTGTCATGTCACTTGCAGTCTATCGCTAGCATGGTTCTGCAAAATCCTAGTAGGATTTAGTAATCCTGGTTATTGTTTGCTTGCCTTACGATCCTTTTAACAGATGACCAAGAAGATTACCCCTGCTTAAGGACCGCGACCTAGAGCACCATGTGTGGCATGCGAGAAGTCATGGTGAGAGATGTTCGAGAAGGCTGTGCCTATGATCCACCTCAAGAAAAAAAAGACTCCTGCAATGCGAATGATGTTAATTGATTGCTTAGTAATTTAGTATGCATCGATTTCTTTTATTGCCTATGACATGACTAACTTATATATGATAGGGAAATTCATGATGTTGTAAGTTATATGGTAGATGATTATGATATATAATACATGCCTTGATAGATGCTATGTGATATATGCTATGTGATAAGTGATATATGATATGTGCCTTGTGATATGATTTGATAAGTGCTTATGTTGAATGCATGGTAAATGCGATAGTATGATAATGGGGTTAGATGGGTTAGAAGAGAGTTAGTACTAAATTCCCTTATCACGAAAGCAGAATACCTCCCAAGAAGAAGGTCTTCATAGCTGCCCAACCTATTAGGGCTAATGAGAATGCGATATCAGACACTGCTGCGAATGCTGCCTCTACATGTGCGATGTCACGAGAGAGATCTACTTCAGGGGCACTAACTATTGGCTTTAATGAGCAACCTCTTCATAAAAGGTTCATGCTATGCATGAGGAAATAAGAGACTTGTGTAAGGAATTAGATGAGCTAAGAGCTCAAAGGTGGGAAGTGCCGCCGACACAAGAAGGAAATGGAGTTCCACCACCTGCGGTAATGGCACTTGCTCAAAGGGAGAGGAAGCGGCTACTTGACGAAGGGATGACCATTTTAGAGTTCAAGAAGCTTTAGCCACCTACCTTCTGTGGTGAGGAGGGTGATGAACCACATGAATTCTATATGAGATGGACACGCTAGTCTGTCAACTATCTTGCCCTGACGCTAGAGTGATTGAGTTGGTAGGACTCTAACTCAAGAAAGAGGCATGGTATTGGTATGAGAGAAAAATTGAGGAATGACTTTATGGAGTTGACCCACCTATATAGGCAGATTTTACGCAAAAAATGATGGACCAATTCTTGCCTGAAGGCAAAAGGCAAGATAGAGCACTACAGTTTGAGCAGCTAAACCAAAAACCTAGAATGTCAGTATCGGATTATGCTAAGGAGTTTAATAGACTCAGTAGGTTTGCCGTCAACATCGTGCCTACTGAGGCTAACTGCATCAACCATTTCTTAAGAGGACTAATCACACCTCTTGTTCAACTCATTGGCGGCAATGGAATTCCCAACCTTAGCCAAGCTAGTAGATAAGCCAAGGTAATGGTGAAGAGGTATAAGGATGAGAGGGCTAAACATCTGGAACATGAGCAAAAATAAAGCATGAGAACAAGGGACATTGAGGCCAGCATAGAGGAGGACAAGGTTGAGGGACGAAACTGTCGCCAACAACTTCAACACCTGAATAGCATAATGGTCAACCAAAGCAAGGTTTCCCTACTTGTGACTAGTGTGGCAAGAAGCATCTTGGAGCTTGCTGGAAAGTCTCTGGCGCATGTCTAAGATGTGATTAAATGGGCCACTTTCGAAAAGACTGCCCACATAAAGGAAAGTTAGAAAATGTGACCTCAAAACCTCCACCAACTAGATCATTCAAACCTCAAGGGCAAGAGCATTCCCAGTTTTCGGGAATAAATAAGTAAGTATTTAAAATTCAAGGATGAATTTTTTTTAAAAGGGGGAGACATAAAAGGATAAGTATGATGCTATGCAGTTTTGAAAATTTAATAGTTTTGAATATACCTGAAAGGAATTTGAGTCCTCTGGATGAGAAAGGTTTTAAGGTGTTAGGCGCAATAATGTTCAATTGAGGTTACTAGAAAATTTGGTAGTGATCTTTAGTATGGAAAGAAATTTTATTGAGATAACCTAGAATGGCATAGATTTGGAAAGATATAAGAGTTGCATAAAGATTTCATTAAATAGCAATGGTATTAGAAGGTTTATTATTTTAATATGGATAAGTTAAATGATTAGGAATGTGAAGTATTGCAAGATGTAAGTGGAAAATCTAAAATGAGATGATATTACGAGCTAAAGGTATAAAAATTATGAGGCATTAGGTAATTAGGTCATGATAATGATGTATATATTATAGAGTAAGTCTGAAATAGTTATGAAAAGTTTATTTAGGATTGTAAATTAAAAGAATTCAAGTTCGTTTGGGATATGATATATATAGGAATGTTTGTTAAGTTTAAATATGTTTAATTGATGAATGATGGGAGTGTAGAAATCGTAATGTTAGCAAGGTATTAAACATAAAAATATTTATTATGGATATAATAGATTAAGTAATAATTATTAATATGGAAAGAGAATTATTGAATATCAATTGGAGTTATTAATTTGGAATTATTTGCTGGACTTTTATATGACTAATATGATAAATAATGAATGGAAGTAGTGAGTAAGGTATTAATATATATGTTAACATTAGTAGAGATATAAGAAAAAGAAATGCTTGGGATTATATGTGATTAAAGGTGAAATTAAAGGTTCTATTACTTTTGTTTAAGGTTAAGGGATACAAATTATTAAGGATTAGTTTTAAGATTTATTTGAACAAGAGATTAACATATGTGTAGCTTAAGCTGAAAGTTTATAAATGTGACTCTTTTTGATAGATTATGAGTATATGCCTTATTATATTTGATAAGTTAATTATAGTTAGATATTGTGCTTGAGTGGCGCAGTAGAAGCATGGTAGAGAAGTTAAGTAAAGTGTGTTGTGCTATTAGATTTGGAAATTCGAGGATGAATTTCTTTTAAAGGGGAGGAGAATGTAACAACCCACATCTAACCCAGGAGTTTTCATGACAAATTATTTGAATTTAGGGTTATTGCGACAAATTGTGTGACTATATGAAAATTCATGTGTGACGTGATTTATGAGTTGGGAATATGTTAAATTAATTTTAATATGCATAATATGAATTATTATTGTGAAATAAATGATTTGAATAAAATGCATTAGCATGAAATAATTTATTTTTTGTAAAATGAATTTTCACTGCAAAAAGATTTTTAAGCATAAAATAATTTTATGCAATTTTTAAAATAATTTTTTAATAAATATTTTGGGGGGAATTTTAAAGAAAATAATAAGAAAAATATTTTATTTTAATTATCTATAATCAGTCCTAAATTAATTAAAAAGCTTGGATATCCAAAAGTCCGCTACACTAAAACACTTCTAACCTAGCTCATTAAGGGTAAACTTGGAAATTTCACCCAAAACCCTAATATAAAAGCAAAATTTTGGCCCCCATCATTTTAGACAGCAGCCACACTCTGTTATTCCAGTATTTTCACAGAAAAATTCTCCCAAAATAATTCTCTCTACTAAAATTAAGAAAACTCCTTTCAGTTTTGTGATTTCTCGCCTGTAATCGTAAGTTTTTCTTCTCTTTCAATTCCTAAATTGATTTCTATGAAATAAATTATGAGAAAATTATTTTGAATTGGTTGTTTATTGATTTTTACATATTTAATTCTGTTTGGGTGAGTTTTTGGGAAAGAAAATTTATTTTCTATCAAAAACACAAATCTTTCCGCGAGATTTCTCCAAAGGTGAATTATATAAATTAAAATCACAATTTTTATGCATAAACATCACTAATAGGGGGAAATTTGTGCATCATTGGTTTCTAAACTAATTTTTGATTTGTTTTGATGAAAAATATTTGATTAAATGATATTTTTGCATATTTCTGTAATGACCGGAAAGTTTCAGAAAACAAAGGAATTCAAGATTTTTGTGCTAGAACATAGAAGTTGGAAAATTCTATTATTAAATTAACATGTGGCTGCCAATTTGGGTGAGAATGAATTTTAATATAATATTTATTTTGTTTAGATGAAAAATAATGATTTAAATCATGTGTTTACATATTGCTGTATTAAACAAAAAGCACAGAACGAGCGAAAACTCATGATTTTCACCTAAGTCTTAAAACTTGGAATTTTTGGATAAATCCTACCTATGGCTGCTGAATCATGCATGAAGATGTTCTAAACTGATATTTGCTACGATTGAATGAAAAATAATTGTTTAAACCACCTATTTACATATTACTATAATGAATAGAAATACCAAAAACAAGATAACTCATGGTTTTGTACCCTATAACACAAAAATTGAATTTTCATGTATGAGAAATACCATATGTGGCCAATTCATGTGAATTAATATTCCAAAATGATTTTTTTTGTGTTTATATGAAAATTTTTTATTCAAACCATGTTTTTACATATTACTAAGATAGATGGAAAGTGCAAAAAGAAAGAAGAATTTACTTTTCCTTTTGATGATGCATTCGGCCTACATTAATATTTTTATCCCAATGTCTATAATCTTTATCCAAAGTATTTTGATGATTATTGGCATGTATGTATGTATAATAAATGATAAAATTACATGTTAGTTGAAGGAATGACACTAGATAAGCCTAGAGGCACTTTGGTATACTTAAGGTATCTTAATCTTATATTATGATTAGAATGTGAATATGATTGAGAAATATGAAAATGGATTTTATGAGGACTTGATAATGAATTAATGGACTTGAATTGATAAAGAGATTGATTGAATAAATGGATCATAAAAGTTAAGCATGACACTTAAAAGGTTAAGTAATTAGTTGACATGTATGGAAGTGTTAAGTAAGTTGATTGTTAAAGTGAATTAATATTATGATATTATGATGACCTTAGAAAGGTATTGACATAATTGTAATGTGCTTTCATGTGAGCCTATCAAGGCTAAGTGTGTAAGAATTTTAAAGTCAATATGTTATATTCAAGTGATGAGTACACTTATAGGTACAACTCTAAGTGTATGTGAATATTATATTACATGGGGTAGTTATGGGATAGAAGCATCATGATTAAAAAAACACTAAGTATTAAACTAAATATTATGTTAGAGTTTGAGGAGCTTTAGAAGTTTAAAAGGGCTACGTATACTAGGAGCAAAGGAACCATAAGGTGAGTAAACTCTATATTCCTACTGACAGTGTGAGTAAACACTGTAATCTTGTTTCAAGTATGAGTAGCATTATGATATGTTACAAACATGTGATAACTTACTATGTGAGCCTTTGTGATCTTTGAAACCCAAGTTCTTTCTGTCCTAAAATTTGATTAAGTGATTTCTTTGTAAAGCTTGGATTGCCAAAAGATAATTGGTCCAAAAACCACTTTTGTTTATCCAATGAGAATTTTTTGTGATTATTATCCTAACTTGCATTCTTTTTGGGACTACACTGTTCTTGTATCTTTTGCTCAATAAGTTAAACTGATATTGCCATTGTGAAATATGTGATTGTTGCCTTAAATGTTATTGACATATGTGATTACCATTAGCTCTAGCTATGGTACCTTTAACCCTTTATGTAGAATTCTCGTGTTGATGTGGGTAATCATCAGAACCTATGCATACGATCTTAACCCATTGGATAGGGGTAGTGTATCCACCTCAGCTAGAAAGGGGCAGTTATAGTTGTAGGGCCTAATCAGCTTCATGCCTTCTATGTGATAGGAGTTGGAATTTGGTATAAGGCCACCTCTCCTCTATGTGTTCGAGTGATAGAGCAATAGCCTTCAATCACTATGTGATATATGTGTGATTTCTACAACCTTGCTAAATTGAACCCTTGCTAAATTGCAACTTGATTCATGAATTATAAATCTTGAGTTATGTGTATAAGCTATGTGTTTCCTTCTCAAAGGAAGATGTCTTAATGTATGTGCTATATTGTTTACTCATTAAGATTATCTATCTCACCCCTTTTCCTTGTGTGGTTCCAGGTGAGCAAATGTGAGGAAACAAGGTGATGGCTCAAGCAGTCTACTCCATTTGGGGATTCCTTGTCAAAGTCATTAATAATACCATGTTATGAAGTGTTGTCATTAGATGCTCCGGGAATATTGATTGATGCTTATTTTGAGATGTATTATTTCTTAAGTTTCCAAATGGGATATGAATATTATTTTCCTTATGGATTTTATGTGAAATGTATAATTATAGTCTTCTGCAACTAAAGGTATTCATTTAAATGTTTTAAATGAGTTATTTTGCGTGGTTTGGTATGATCTTAGGCATGATTTGTATATGTGTAAGTGGGTTCTACGGGGGTGGGTGACCTTATGTCTCCCTATGTTCTAAGACCATCATATCTCTAAAGTTGGGATGTGACATTATCCTATAACATCATTAGGGCTAAAATGAGCCATGAAATCCTTAGGTATTATAATGCTTGTTAGAAATTTTTCAACCTAGTAGTTGTAGTTGTTTAAGGCTGCTATCCATAGCTTTGGCCTAATTAGGCTCTATCTATATAGGCCAATTATTAGTGCAAGATTTATCACTTATCAAGGGCTCTGCTATTTTAAGCACAGTATAGAGTTCACAATACTCTCCTGCCCTCTAGAGCAAACCTGTCTCACACCTTATTAGGGACATCATCATTAGGAAATCCGATAGGTGTCTCATAATAAACATCTGTCTGTAGCTCCATCTCTGTATATAAGCCCATGGCCATAGCCAAATCATTTACACTCATCTCAAATTGCTTCATTCCCAATCTGAATGTCATCATCTTCTTCCTGACTAACACTACCTTCAGATTAACTCAAAGTGAACAATAGAACTCGAGTGTCAGCTCTTTATTTATAGGCTCTAAGATCTCAAACAATCCCCTCTAGCCCGACTGTGAAGTCCACCACCAAAGATCCTCATCTAAACTAATGGTCTACATAAAACCCTAGTTGATCCTTCTTGTCACCTCAAACTCTTTGTTAACCAAGTGCTCAAAGCGAGCATGAGACTCATTATTTGTAAATTGGACACAAATATGGTTGGGATCGAAGGAAATGGTGGGAGCTGCTGCTGGTGGGGGGTTGCGAGAACTACTTTCCCCCTAGCCCTCTTGGCCAGTAATTTGGTTGCCGTCTTTGATGATTTCCTAGGACCCATTCTTGCAAAAACACAAATTCTAAAACAAACCAACAAAAACAATAGCAAAAGTTGTTGTTAGTCAAGTTAGAATTTTGGCATTATAACGCCAAAGAAATTTGAGTCCTAAAATTTCAATCACAAGTTTATGCTCAACAAAGAAAATCAACACAAACCAAATTCAAACAATTTAATCCATAGAAACTCTCCTCTACTAAAACTCACAAATTCATCATTAACCGTTAAAAACAAACCCAAACAATCATAACCCCCTAATTTGTATTCTCTCTCTCACCAGAACATAGATTTCATGCATTTTGCTCAATCCAAACTCACAAGAAACACAAGCAAAAATTAAAAAAGAAGTAAAAAGCCAAACCTATGAAAAAGAGGAACTTGAAGAGAGAGAGAGAGTGTGTGTGTGAGTGTGCAAAATCACTTGAAAAATTTCTTCCTTGAGTGCGAAAATTGTTTAAGAGTGAATGTGTGTGTGATTTCGAGCATGGGAGAGATGAGGGAAAAAGAAGGAGAAGAGAAAAAATTGAAAATTTGGAGAATGTGAACTGCTGCATTTTTTTTTGTATTTATTACCATTCCCACAGGTGGTCCCATGGCTGGGATTTCACTCGTGGCCATGCTCAGGTCCATCACACAGTGGGGTTTCAATTGTGGACTCACCCGTATGAAGTTACTGCCTAGAATTTTTATTTTCCCTTATCACACGAGTGGCAGCATGGTTGAGATTCCAGCCATAGCACCCTAAAAATTGTGCTTTCTTTTGCTTTCTTTCACTTATGTACCAATTAAACACAACCAAAGTGCATTATCCTCTTAAACAGAAAGAAAATAAAAATAAATCATAAATAATAAAAAAATATAAACCTTTAATGGGTTTCCCCCCATTCAACACTTCTTTAACGTCATATTAGTTGGACGTTATCGTTATTCATCTTCCTCTAAGGGAGTGGAGGATTCTTTGTGTTGTCTACCTTTATAAACCAAGATAAAGAGGAGTATGCAAAGGTTTTGGCCTTTGCATAACCTTCTTTCAGCAACAAATATTTTTGGCTCCCCATTTCGTGCAAGCCCAAGCATGCTAGGTTCAGAACCATCGTTGAACAATCTCACCCACAGACTAGATGTAGGAATTTCAGCTTGGCACTAAAGAGAGCATGTACATTACCAATGTTAGCCACCTCTTGTAATTCCAAGATGCTCCACCCAAATTCACTAACCTTTTACTTCAACACCTCTAGAAAATAGATTTCCCTCTCCAAAGAAAATTTAGAGACTATAAACACTGGCTACATACTTGATTCTCTAACAAATACGCACTTAAAGAAAGGTGGCAAAGGCATAGGATCACTAGTGGCTAGGTGTTCATTTGATGGAATTTGGGGTGTATGAAGAGTGGGTATTGGGGTTGTGAATGGGTTATTTCCATTCTCTTCAAAAGGTGGGAGAGATGGGATGATAGGTGAGGTATGGTTTTCAGCATTCATAGCTTCCCCCTCCATGCTCTCACATAACTTGTTGTCATCAAAAGAGAATTCTTCAACACTTGAATGCACTCTAACCATGTCATAACATGGATCAATTTGGGGTTGCACACTTAACCAATCATCCTCATCAACTTTTTTGTGCAACATTCCCAAATTCGCCTCACCGTTCTCATCTTTTATGTTTTCACAATCTTAGAACCAATTGATGGCAGTGGTCTTTTTTTGCTCTTCTAGAATGGCTTTGGTATTATTGGGTAAATTGCCTTCAGATCTCTCACTTAGCAATTCCAAAATCTGCCCAACAGAATTTTCTAAATTGTGAAGAGAGGTCTGTTGGTATTCTAGAGTTATTTCAATGCTCTGAAATCTTTTTTTGTAACTTCCATTAATGTGACAAGCATTTCTTCCAATTTATGCTACTTCTATGCATGCTCATCATCCTCTAATGTAGTGTCCACTTTAAATTGAGTTAGGAAGTTAGCTTCAGATGTATCATTTCTTTTGTCCACTTCCTCAATCTAATTCTCCGTAGATGTCGTGAATCTTTCTAATGCTATCTCAAGGGAGGACTTCTCTTTTAGTGCTTCCTATGCATATTCCTCCAAGAAATAAGTGTAATAGATGTAACCATGATTATGATACTGATTTCCCTGGTATCCCCATTCTAGATTTGTGTAAGAATTATAGTCCTAATAGTTCCAATCAGCCATAGAGAAATTTTTTTTCTGGAAACACAAACTTAAAACAAAATAAAAATGTAAAATTGAAAAAACAATAAAAACAACTACAAATAAAACAAGTAAAGCAAAAACAAAAACAAATATGAAAATAAAACTAAATCAATAATCTCTATTAATATTGCTAATATTATAAAACTATCCCCGGCGACGGTGCCAAAAACTTGATATGTCGAAACACACACTAACAAACTGCAAGTGCACTGGTTGTTATCAAGTAATAACATAGTGAATATGAGTATTGTCTCCATGAGGATAGTTTATAAGTACTAGCGCAAACTTCAACTATTGTCTAGTTGATCAAAATGAAGATTAATTAAACTAAGCTAAATTAACTAAACTAACCTAAGAATGCAAGTAAATGATATTGATGAAATAATCTAGTCAAAGCTAATCTAGATATGAATCCCCCTAGTTTCTCATGCCTATCAAACAATGAATTAAGTTGGACCCCCATAAGATTAGTTTAGAACCTCTCTCAAGCTATCTAATCCCTAATTCCTAGGTAAATTGGAAGGAATCTCTTCTCATTTTAGATTAAATATGAACAGCATTAACATGAAGGAGTTAAAGCCTAAAGAGTCTTGTAGATCTATCTCTAGCATCCCAATCAACTCTCTGTTTCCATAGGCGATCTATCTATATCAGGGTATCTCTACTCGTCCAATATAGAAACAATATCCAATCAACAAGTTAGTAATTGCTAATTAGAATAATAAGATTATCATGAAAATAAAACATCCAAAGATGAATTAATTAAAGTTTAAATCCTTTAATCTATACAACCTAAACTAGGGTTCATTGCAAATAGAATTAGTTCATACTAAAATTAAAGAACAAAGATGCAGAAAATAAAAAAGGAAGAAATCTCAAATAGATCTGGAAGATGTTCTTCGAAATCTTCTTTTTAATCTTCCACATCCACTTGGATCTTGATCTTTGATTTGATTAAGACCTCAATATCTCTAGCCTTCAAGCCTCTCTTGTGACTCTAGGGCTTAGCCAACCCTTAGATCTCCATTTTTACTCTATGGCAGCTCCCTCTGGTTTTCTGCATCAGCTTCTAATTTATACTGCTAGAATTTAACCTCACATGGCTAGACCCACGGCTAGGGTTCTAACCATGCCAATGACTCCAGGAGAACGTAACTTTCCACAGGTGAAACCTCAGTCATGCCTCCACTCATGGGAGGCTACTGGATGTACTTCCAATTTGCTCTTATCACACGGCTAGAATCCCAGTTGTGTGATCACCCGTGGCTACCCATCTTCTTCCAAAAGTCAGCATTTTGGCTTAGATCTTTCATCATTATGGGTCACATTTGGTTCATGGCATCATTTGGCACTGTGTTAACTAAAAGAATTCTAGAAAAGCACTAAACAAACAAATCAAACTCAATTTAAGGATAAAATACATTAAGAACAAGGGGTAATATGTAGTTAATTAAACACCTATCAAACACTAAGAGTATAATTCTTTTGGAGTCCTTTTTTATTGAATTACGAAACACTTGCTTTTTTATTATCTACATAGTTCATTGGGCGAACTAGCGTTGTCACTCCTTTTGGATTCATGTCAATTTCTCAAACATTAATATGGTCATTATTGGAAACCACATTCATTAGCTTGAAATTCTAGGAAATGTTATTTGAGCTTTGAAGATATATAAAATGTAGTCAACTTTAGGAAATAAAAAACATAGGCTTAAAGTCTTTTGAGATACTTTTCAAATATTATATATATTAGCAAAATTGTATCTTGATTTTTTTTACCTGTCTTCTTATGACTTTCTATATGTCTCTATTTCTTTCTTCTTGTAATATTCTTTACTTAAAGATCTTTTTTCAGCTGTGTAACACCCTACTTAAAGATAGCAATTTTAAGATCTAATGTGCATTAAGTATAGTATAATGTGACTTATTTTATGTTCAAAATAGGTTTAGGATGTTTAATAATGTAAGGAATAAGTTAGGATAGTAATAGGGAATATTTCGACTATAGGGGTATTTTGGTCATTTTGACCCTAAGACAGTGGACCAGGGGTATTTGAGTTAAAAATCAAGAAAACACTAAAAATAAATTCTAAATATTACATAAAATGCAATGCTTTCGTTTGAACGAAAAAGAATAAGAAACGGAAAAGTTATCACGAAAATACCGAAAATAACCCTGGCAGCTGCCACTGATCAAGGGTATTTTGGTCATTTGACCAAAGTTGTAAATAAATATACCAAATGAAAGTTAAGAATATTTGGAACCAAAGTCTAGTTGAGCATTTTTCCAAATTCTCAACGAAAGCATAAGAAAATTGCACCAAAACCTAAAAATCGGTATTTTATTTTTTTAAAATTAATAAAAAAAAAAACCCTAGAATATAAAAGCAGTATAGCAGCCACCCAACCACCCCCCCCCCCCCCCCCTTGGCTGCTGTACACGCCACTTTTCCCCCAAAAGAAAAAAAATAAAGCAAATCCTCTATTCTTCTTCCTTTTCTTTCAAACAATTCAAAAATCAACAACAAGGAGTCAAAGTTTTTGCAAGGTAAAGTTTTTCTACATTAAATTTTGTTAAAATTTATGGGCTGAATATGGCAGTAATTGTTTGGAAAAAATATTTTGTGCAGCCTTTAGAAGAAGATAGAAGTTTTACTTGTGAATTAAGGTAAGAAACAATTCATGTTCAATTTATGTTACTACAATTGAAATTGTATACCTATGGTTGATTTGTTCTTATGAATTGATGTGAAAAAAAAATAAATATGTATGAATCAAGGCTGCCATATTTTCGGTCAGCCATGGAAATATATATATATATATATATATATATATATATATATATATATATATATATATATATATATATATATATATATATATATATATATATATATATATATATATATATATATGTTTTAATTGAGTTGTTATCATTGTCAAGATTAGGTGTAAGTATAAGAAAAGAAAACTATTAAGTAAACTAATTAATTAGGTAAAGAAGTTAATTAAACTATTGGTGTTCATATGGATGTTGGTTACAAAAAAAATAAATATATAAGAAAAGACATTGCTGCACATGGTGGATTTGGTACAATTATGTTAGAGGTGAGTTTCCATTTGGTAGGATTACAAATAAAAACATGAATAGGTACCACTTTTGGCAATTTAATTAGGCCAAATCTATGTGAATAAATGAAATAATTGTGAACAATTTAAAATTAGAAACTTTCCAATTAAAGTTAATTAAGCCTAGTTTTAATTAAAATTATGCAATTAAATAAATTAATTAAACAATTAAGCAATAAAATTTGAAATTGATAACAAGAACTCAAGCAATCGAACGATGGGCGAGTTGAAATCTTTTGAGGGGTGAACTCTAGATCTAAGAATTGAGTTTCTAAATAAATTAAATATAAACATTGAATTAAGGATATAATTATATAATTAAATAAATAAATTCAAAATTTATGAAGTCAATTAGTATGAACAAGTCAAACATTAAGACTTTCATTAGGGTGTACCTTTAGTATAGGGTTGACCTTAAGAAGTCAAAGTCAAAAGTTTGACCATGACCTAAGATGAGTTAAAACATATTATTAAACATATTAAAATAATATTAAAATATTAAATCATCAAGATTAAAAGTCAAAATAAGGAAAAATATTAAAGGTTGACTTTGTTTGATCAAAGATTCATAATGGGACTAGGAGTCCTAGTTCAAGTCAACCACTTAAGTTAAGTAAGAATATGCATAAATATGATAAGTTATTGACTATATGAATTAAATAAGAACTATTTGATTTATGCTGTAGAGGTTAAGGAGGTTCAAACCCTGCGATCCACTTAGCTCGGTTAACTAGGAGCACAGGAGTTTAAGGTGAGTTGTAATGCACACTCTTATTTCTTGGTAAATATGAAATGTTTTCTTCGAGATTGAATGATTTCCTTCATGATTCCACATCTATTGATTGACTATGATTTCATGAGCTATGTTTGCTTAAGAGTCCCACCTTAAGTAGGACTCTTTATAAAGTTGATTGTTTGAACCCAAAACTCACATTAAGCTATATTATGACATGTAATGACATTGTGAACCCTATACCAAGTCTTTCAAGCTAAGTAGGACTCTTTCATAAGAGTCCTAATATAAGTTAAACTCTTGCTATGTATATGTTATTGTTTACTTTTCCAAGCCTGCAGAAACACCCCTTCTCAATGTGGGGTGAACATTGGACTTGTGCACAAGGTATGCCCATGGATAGGGTAAAGTATCCAGGCCTCGGCTAGTAAGGGTCCAATATTGCTAGCCATAGGACCTGATCAGTCTTATGCTATAAGTTGAGTAGAGAAGGCAATAGCCCCTACTCCTAAGTTAATATAAGTTATAAGTTGTTTCTGCTACCCTATTGTTCATTCCTCATCTTTACAACCTAGCTATGTTATTGAGCCATCTTTATTTTCTTACATACCCTATGTGTGCATCTACTCTCACTGAGTCTTCTACTCACCCTTTTCTATGTTTATATATTTTAGGATGGCAAGATTGATCAAGGTAACTAACTCAAGCCTATTCCTCCACTTGAGTGGTTGCTTTGCATAGAAGATAATAGAGTTCTCTTTATTCATTTGTATTGGTGAACTTCGGTTTAGTGCTCCGGGGGTAATAAGCGAAGTACTTGAGAATCGAACGAAAATTGATGTTTTGTGGTTTTAAGTTTGGGTTTATTTGGACTTTTATTTTGTTGAGTTATCTTCTAATGTTTTCATTTTACTTTGAGTTATAAGAACTGTTTTTAAGATGTAAGAAGTTTATGGGCCTATTCCACAAATTTTTATAAGTTATTATTTAATTGAATCAGATATGAGTATTTGATAAGTAATTTTGCATAAGCTAAGGATTCTACGGGTGTGGGTGACCTTATATCTTCCCGTGTCCTAGGATCATCATAGCTCCCTAAGTCGGACTGTGACAAGCTGATAACTATAATCTCCTTATTTGTTTCCTAGAAAGTCAAGTTGTATGCTTTATATACCTATATAATCTTCTTAGCCCTTTCTAAGTCCATAATTATGCTTTAATATGACCTAGGTTTAGGATTATAGGTTGCCTTTTTGTGGGTGGCCATCTTAGATCCTTAGGAGGAGCAATTGCAATCACTTGCATAGGAATTTTTTAAAAATCATTCAAGTGCACCTATCCTTTTTACTCTTTAGATTCTAGATCATAATAGATGTTGGCTCTAAATGGCATCTTTGATCATCAAAATTGGCTTTCTCCTTGAACTTCCTTAATGAAACTAGTGCTCTTCTTGATCCTACTTTAGGAATGGTTTTGTTTTTGAAATGATGGTAGTGTGATAGCCTTCTTGTCCTTTTAGTAGATGTTGGTGATTACCTTCACTTGGTTGGTTATTGTGAACCCTCAAATTTGCACCTTTATGATCCGGCTGTAGCTTAACACCTATTAAGAATAGTGCGCTACGCATACGGCGGTCCTGCTAGCCGGTTAGTGGGCAGGGATCAAGGGGGTAGTGCTCCTTGCGGGGTGCGGGGCAGCACCCCGTTGAAAAAATAAATTTCCTGAATCTTCCACCTCTAGTCGACTGTCTTTTAGTTACAAACCCATAGGATCAAACCGAGCTTGAATCGAAACTTAAAAGGACCCAAAACGGATGAAAAAATAGGAAGCAGGTCAAACTACACAAGAGGCATGCTTGCTGTGCCACCGGTGGAAATAGGTGGCACTGAATTAGTGCTAGCAGCTAAGCGGCACGCCTGCCGTGCTGTCTGGATGGCCAGCGCGTCACTAGTGCCGCCCGTGCCACCGGCAACGCGCCGACGCCGTCATCTGTACTGCCGGAACCCCCTTTGGCAACTCTATAAATAGAGCCTCCTTCAAGCTCATTTGGGGATGCACTCCAATGCATTCTAAGACATTCCAAAGCAATTAACACACGTTCCAAGGACAGAAATTCTCTCTGATACATTTCATCACGCTATTTCGCTAATCTTTTGTTATTAAGATTCAAATTTCCAAGGGTTTTGAATCCAAGGTGGAGCTTAGATCCGGAGTTAAGCTCACCCCATTCCTATGAAAATCAAAGAAAGCAAAGGTATAATCTTCTTTCCATTTTCAAAATTCTAAACTCAAATCTAAAATTCTCTTTAGCTCTAAAACAAAAAAGATCTAAAATTTATTAATTTAAGAATCAGAATTAAATTAATAAACAAACCAACACTTTTTTTCTAGAACCCCTCCTTCGCAAGAAGGAAGAACTGCGTGGGGTTTCATTCCTATTCAATAGGATACGCAGGCTGCCATTCTGAAAGGCATCAACTCCAAAATCTTTTTATCAATATTTTATTTATTTATTTATTATTTATTTGTTCATTTATTTATTTATTTTTTATTTATGGTTTTATATTAGTTTAGTTGGGGAATGTGTGCTTTTCCTAGTACCCATAAGGGCTAGAGGAAAGATCCTCTTTATTTCAATTGTTTTGATATTATAATAATTAAGTAGGATTTATCTTGCCTGTTTATTTACAATTGTCATTTCATCTCATCATATATATCTGTTTCATTCATCATTATATTCCTGTTCATGCATACACAAAAATTCATTTTTAAGAGTTATTTTGCAATTTTAGCCAAACTAAAGAAAATCTATTTTTCTTAATTGTGTAATTACCAAAACCTGATCCTCGAGCCCTCCTTGCTCACTCGCGGATTGGTGTATTTTTCCATTAGGATAAATCAAATTATTTTTGGAGTCAATCATGTTGGGTTTTCTTTAATTTTCACAATTAAAATAAATAAATTAAAGTGGCGACTCACTTTTCAACTATCAAATTACAAAAATCAATTTTTTGAACTCACAGCGAGCTCCAATCGTGGAGTTTCTCCTGAAGAGCATTTCGATTCCTCGGTGAATCAGACCGGTGCTCAGGCGAGGCCTCACAATTGGCAACTCCACTAGGGACTTAAAATCTTTTTCAAATAAAAGATAAAGTGGATTACTTTTGGTAAAATACCGAGTTTGGCTTTAAATACAAAATAACTCTGTCATGCATCACCACATCAGACTCCTAGTCCACAAAAGCCTAGCTTCTAGGAAAACAAAGGATAAAAAGTAACATCGAGCAGGCAACCTTCCTTAGGTCTACTTGCCAATAGTGAAATCATCCAACCCACGACGTATCCTCTAATCCTTTTAGAGGTGTAACAAGTATGCACGTACCAGTGGACCCACGCGAGGCTCCTTGTCTCACATGTGGTTAGGTATATCGCATCTCTAGTGTGATAGGTTCCCTTTAAACCACCCTAACCCTTTCATGTAATGACTCATAGGATCTTCCTTTAGGATTTTATATACCATAATGTTGAACTTGGTATATCATCCTCATGAAACCTTTTCATTCATGCATACATGCATGCATAGCTTGAACCTTATGAAGAGTCAAAAACCTATCCAAACACCTTCACACCCAAAGCCCATGGTCCATCTAAACCCATAGTCAACACCTAAAGCTCATGACCCATGGTTCACCTAAACCCATTAGTGAACACCTAAAGTCTATGGTCCTCCTAAATCCATGGTCAACACCCAAAGCCCATGGTCCACCTGAACCCATGGTCAAAACCCAAAGCCCATGGTCCACCTAAACCCATGGTCAAAACCCAAAGCCAACCCATGGTCCACCTAAACCCATGGTCAAAACCCAAAACCTATGGTTCACCTAAACCCATGGTCAACACCCAAAGCCCATGGTCCACCTAAACCCATGGTCAAAACCCAAAACCTATGGTTCCCATGGTCAACACCCAAAGCCCATGGTCCACCTAAACCCATGGTCAAAACCCAAAACCCATAGTCCACCTAAACCCATGGTCAAAACCCAAAACTCATGGTTCACCCAAAACCCATAGTCCAGTCTTATCCAAACCCATGTTAAAACTCATTGTAAAAATAAACACATCTATGATACCCTCATCCTTTTCCAAAATTCTTATCCAAGCTAAACACTAACCTAGCCCAAGCTAAACACTGACATAGCTTTATCTTTCATAATTCTTACCGAAGCTAAATACTAACCTAGCTTTCATCTTTCACAACTCTTACCCAAGCTAAACACTAATCTAGCTTTCATCTTTCATAGTCCTTACCCAAGCTAAACACTAATATAGTATTATCCACAACCATCCTTACCAAAGTTAAATACTGACTTAGCATCACTCTTATCCTTACCCAAACTAAATGTTGACTGGTTTTTATCTCTTACATCACTATCCAAACCCATAGTCCATCTAAGCTCATGATCTAGTCTAACCCATTATCCAGCTATCACTAAGCCCATGGTCCACCCAACATCCAAATCCATGGTACATCCACACCTAATCGCAAAATCCATGTTCACGCTATCCTTAAGCCCATGGTAAACTATTTATAAATCACAAGTCCCAATCACCCGAAGCTAAATTCTGACCTAGCCACTCCAAGCTAAATTTTGACCTTGCTACTCAAAGCTAAAATCTGACCTAGCCATCCAAAAGCTAAAATATGACCTAGCTCCCTTAGTTAAATACATACCTAGCTAATACCATACACCTCTACCCTCATCTTTACCTATACACCATCAACCTAACCACAAGACACTATCATCCATTGTCATTAAACCTAAGGTCCTTTAGTTTGTCACAGCTCCCCATTACCCTGTTTTCCAAAGTTTGATACTAACCTAGTTCCTTTTCCTTTTCAAAGGTTAACAAAATGTCTGTTGCCGGAGATGAAATCACTGCTACCAGAGCTGATGAAATCTTTGACGAGCTTTTTGCTAAACTTTCTGAACATTAGGAAACTATGATGAAGAGGCAAGAAGCTCTTTTCCAAGACATGCTCGAAGCCCAAAGGAGGGCTGTCATGGAGGATGTATGTACTATGCTGGAATAGGCCTCTCTGGCTCAAAACCCAACTGACCCAAAACCATTCAAAGCTGACCCAAAACCCGCTTTTTATCCTGTTTATGAATCCACTTTCAGAGTGGAATCCAAAGACAAAGAACCTACAAACACTGACATCATTCCACCACTACCTATTTTATCGCCTGAATTTCTCAGAAACAACTCACTCTATCAACCTATGATAGTTCAACCACCAAATTTCACCCTACTCTCACTTCCCGACCTGCAGATCCTTTCCAAAGGAAGGAAGTCAACCCTGAAATCAAAGCCTTCATAGAAAAAGTGAAGCACATGGAAAAAATGATGAAGAATCTAAAGAAGAAAGAAAACCTAGTTAATACAGGCTCCCTGAGCTTATTTCCCAATGCAAGAGTTCCACCAAAGTTCAAGATGCCGAATTTGGATAGATTTGATGGTACCACTTGCCCCAAGATCCATTTAAAGATGTATGTGGGGGCAATGCATCCCTTTGGTATCAATAATGAGCTCCTTGCTCAACTTTGTCAACAAACTCTTACTAATCCTGCCCTAAAATGGTTCATTAACTTAGATAATACCCAAAAACAGACTTAGGAGGACATCTGCAAGGCATTTGTTGAACATTACCACTACAATAGTGAAATGGACATTACAAGAAAAGACTTAGAAACCACAAAGCAACTTCTAGATGAATCCTTCACCATGTTCCTTATAAGGTGGAGGGCTAAAGCTGCTCAAATGGTAAACAGGCCAACCGAGCAAAAACAAGTAGATGTCATTGTTAAGAATCTACTTCCCATATATAAAGCCCACTTGTTAACACAATACTTACCCACCTTTAGAGCTTTGGTTGCAACTGCATCAAAAGTTGAGGATTGCATCCAAAGTCAATCATTTCAAGCTGAATTCCCCACCACCAACCTGAACAGTGATGAGGAATCTAGTTCTAACTCAATCCCACCTTACCTTAGCCCTAGAAGGCATGTAATGGAGTAAGTTCAAGTTCAGCTAATCTGACCTATCTGAGATTGAATTCCAAGTCTAAACTTGAGTCCAAGTATGAGTCCAAATATGAGTTAGAGTCTGTCATCTTATTTTTCTTTATTCACATAGACCATAGTGGTTTCTTTTGTCATCTTGCAATAAAGTTTCCTTTGTAGTAATGCATATACATTTTCTTTTCATCTTCCTTGTTTAGTCCAGCATGGATGAGCCATAAAAGAGAGAGAGAGAGAGAGAGAGAGAGAGAGAGAGAGAGAGAAATGAAAAAAAGAGAAAAAGAAAAAGAGGAAAAAAGAGAGAAATGAACAAACAATCAAATCCACCACTATTAGCATATGTTAGAATTTGAGGTGCCATCAACAATTGCACCTAATCAAAGAAGGTCAAATAGTTGAAGTATAAAGAGCAAATCAAATGGAATTACCTATTATACATAAGGTCAACAAGTTCAGAAAAGACCTTTGTCACATCTAAAATTCAAAGGCCAGGGCCCCTCAAAGCAGCAGCCCAAATCATAGTGGAATTTTTTCTCCTAAATGCAAGCTTGCTAAGCTGAAAATCCAAAAAAGGCAGCTTAGGCAAAAGTTAGAGCTGAGAAAGGGAAAGAGAGAGAGAAAGCTCATCCAAGTCATCTTTCCTCATGTCCAAAGTTGTCAAATCATCTTCAATCAATCTGTCATCCTTCCTAACCAGAGGTTTATTCTCTAAAGGATATACAATCTTCTATGCTCTTATCCTGTAATAGGGGCATGATTTGTCTCGTCGCTTAGCTCAAAGAGCTAAGGCACAATCCTTCATACATGTCTCCAATCTATCACATCCTTATCTCTCATTTGGAAGTATGATCCCTAATTTATCTTCTTCCACTAGCCCTTTAGCCATTCCTAAGGGCTCTTTGTGTCAACTAATGCAATTAAGTGTCACTCCAAGAGTCTCTTCAATCTCAAACAATAAGAAAAGCTTGACTTGCTCTTTTCCATGATTCATGCAATAAAAAGCAAAATCATACAACCTCCATGATTCTTTTCAGAAGTTTTAACCTACCTTCAAACTAAGAAGCCTTCGTTGAGAAGCACATAACCCAAAAGCCTTTGCCATGAAGCCCAAATCCAAAAGCCTTCATCAAGAAGCCCAAATCCAAAAGCCTTCATGAAGAAACCCAAATCCAAAAGCCTTCATTAAGAAGCCCAAATCCAAAAGCCTTCATTAAGAAGCCCAAATCCAGAAGCCTTCATCAAGAAGCCTAAACCAAAAGCCTTCATCAGGAAGCCTAACTCAGAAGCCTTCATTAAGAAGGCCATATCCATAAGCCTTCATTAAGAAGCCTAAATCCAAAAGCCTTCATCAAGAAGCTCAAATCCAGAGGTTTCAACCTACCTTCAAACCAATAAGCCTTTGTTAAGAGGCATATGACCCATAAGCCTTCACCATGAAGCCCAAAACCAAAATCCTTCGCCATGAAGCCCAAAACCAAAATCTTTTGCCATAAAGCCTAAGACCAACAGCCTTCATCGTAAAGCCTAAACCAAAAAGCCTTCACCATGAAGCCCACTCCTAAAAGGCCTTCATTTATGAAGCCTATGATCTCCTTTAAGGCAAAATCAAACTAAGCCTTTCGAATGGATTTCCTCACTAGACCTACCCTCCTTAGCCAATACCTTTCCCTATAAGGACTAATCCTCAACTTTAACTTTCAATGGGCAAACTAGGTCGAGCCACCCATATTGGAATTCCCACACCCCTCGTCTTTTAGAGACATAACCTTCTCTAAATCTAACACCAAGGCCAAATAAATAGCTTTGATCCTAACTTTCCCAACACCAAAGCTGAATAGATAGCTTTGATCCCTATCCTTCTGATACTAAAGCCGAACAAATAGCTTTGATCCTAGCTTTCCTAACACCAAGGCCAAACAAATAGCTTTGATCTTAACTTTCTCAATACCATAGCCGAACAGATAGCTTTGATCCCTATCCTTCTGACACTAAAGCCGAACAGATAGCTTTGATCCCAGCTTTCCTAACATCAAGGCCAAATAAATAGCTTTGATCCCAACTTTCCTAACACCAAAGCCAAACAGATAGCTTTGATCCCTATCCTTCTAACACTAAAGCTGAACAGATAGCTTTGATCCTAGCTTTCCTAACATCAAAGCCAAACAGATAGCTTTGATCCTAACTTTCCCAACACCAAAGCTGAACAGATAGCTTTGATCCTAATCCTTCTAATACTAAAGCCAAACAGATAGCTTTGATGCCAACTTTTCCAACCAATAAGGCCGAACAGATAGTTTTGACCTCAATCCTCCCAACCACTAAAGCCAAACAGATAGCTTTGATCCCAATCTTCCCAAACATCAAAGTCAAACATATAACTTTGATCATAATCTCCCCAATAGTAAGGCCGAACTGATGGCTTTGCTAAACCAATTTGAATTCCCTAGGTGGACCAAATCTCTAAATCTTTCAAAGTCTAGGCAGAACATATAGCCTTAATTAAAATTCACCAGAGCATCTTTATCTCCAAACAATTGAAGATCACCATTCTCACATCCAATGCCAAGTTCAAACCAATAGCCATTGACAAAACCTCATTTATCCTATGGGCCCTCTCCCAACAGGTTCATATCTTTAGACTATGTTTGTCCTTCATAAGGTTCAGTTTGCATAAAACATGAATGTCATCATGCTTGATAAGCATAAGCAGATATCACAAGCCCAGAGTCTGACATGGTATAACCTAGAATTTGACATGGTACAACCTAGAATCTGATATGGCAAAAGAATATATAAGCCAAAAATTTGATGTTACAAGAGCACAAGCCCAAAGTCTGACATGGCATCTCTTCACAAGGTTCACTGTCATCAGAATCGCCTTTTCCTTAAAGCCAATTCTGATGAGGGGGCAGCTGTGAACCCTTAAATTTGCACCTCCTAATTTGGCTACAGCTTGACACCTACTTAGAATAAGGCACTACACATGCAGCGGTCCCGCTAGTTGGTTAGGGGGCAGGGATCAAGGGGGCAGCACCCCTTGCAGGGTGCAACGCAGCGCCCTGTTGAAAAAATAAATTTCTTAAATCTTTCACCTCCAGTCAATTGTCTTTCAATTATGAACCCACAGGATCAAACCAAGCTCAAACTGGAATTGCGTGAAAGGCACGCTTGCCGTGCCGCCCAGCATTTCGTGCCACTGCCGCCATAGGCGGCATGGTAGGTGGCACTGAATTGGTGCCAGTAGCCAAGCGGCATGTCTACCGTGCCGTCTGGATGGCCGACGGGTTGCCAGTGCCGCCCATGCCACCGGCGACACGCCAATGCCGCCGTCTGTACCGCTGGAACCCCTTTTGGCAACTCTATAAATAAAGCCTCCTTTAAGCTCATTTGGGGATGCACTCCAATGCATTCTAAGACATTCCAAAGCAGTTAACACACATTCCAAGGATAGAAATTCTCTCTGATACATTTCATCAGGCTATTTCGCTAATCTTTTGTTATTAAGATTTAAATTTCCAAGGGTTTTGAATCCCAGGTGGAGCTTAGATCCGGAGTTAAGCTCGCCCCGTTCATACGAAAATCAAGGAAAGCAAAGGTGTAATCTTCTTTCCATTTTCAAAATTCTAAACTCAGATCTAGAATTCTCTTTAGGTCTAAAATAGAAAAGATCTAAAATTTATTAATTTAAGAATCAGAATTAAATTAATAAATAAACCAACACTTTTTTTCTAGAACCCCTCCTTTGCAAGAAGGAAGAACTGCGTGGGGTTTGATTCCTATTAAATAGGATACGCAGGCTGCCATTCTGAAAGGCATCAACTCTAAAATCTTTTTATCAATATTTTATTTATTTATTTATTTATTATTTATTTGTTTATTTTTTATTTATGATTTTATATTAGTTTAGTTGGGAAATGTGTGTTTTTCCTAGTACCCATAAGGGCTAGAAGAAAGATCCTCTTTATTTCAATTGTTTTGATATTGCAATAATTAAGTAGGATTTATCTTGCCTATTTATTTACAATTGTCATTTCATCTCATCATTATATTCCTGTTCATGCATACACAAAAATTCATTTTTAAGAGTTATTTTGCAATTTTAGTCAAACTAAAGAAAATCTATTTTTCTTAATTGTGTAATTACCAAAACCTAATCCCCAAGCCCTCCTTGGTCACTCGTGGATTGGTGCATTTTTCCATTAGGATAAATCAAATTATTTTTGGAGTCAATCATGTTGGATTTTCTTTAATTTTCCCAGTTAAAATAAATAAATTAAAATGGCGACTCACTTTTCAACTGTCAAATTACAAAAATCAATTTTCTAAACTCACAATGAGTTGCAATCGTGGAGTTTCTCCCGAAGAGTATTTTGATTCCTCGGTGGATCGAACCAGTGCTCGGGTGAAGCCTCATAGTTAATGGGCAGGGGTCTAGGGGCAGTTCCCTTTGCAAGGTGCAGGGCAACGCCCCGTTGAAAAATAAATTTCCTGAATCTTTCACCTCCAGTTGACTGCTTTTTAGTCACGAACTCGCAAGATCAAATCGAGCTCGAATCAGAACTGAAACGGACCCGAAATGAATGAAAAAGCAGGAAACAGGTCAAACCAGTCGGCCAGCGCATGAGAGGCGTATCACTGCTTTAGGCAGCATGCCTTTCGTACCGCCTTGAAGCGATATGAATCTCATGCCGATAGTAAAGCAGCATGAATCTCGTACTAGTGGTAAGGCGGCATGAAACTCATGCCGTTGGTAAGGCGGCATGATCAATGTGCCACCCAAACAACTGGCACATCGCTGGTATCGCCCATGCCGCTGGCACATTGCCAGTGCTGCCACTGGTACCGCCGGCACCCCCTTCAGTAGCTCTATAAATAGAGACTCCTTCCAGCTCATTTGGGGGAATTGGAGGGACAGAAATTATCTCTGATACATTTCATCATGCTATTTTGCTAACCTTTTGCTGTTAAGATTCGACTTCAAGATCCTAAATCCAAAGTAAAGCTTAGATCCAGAGTTAAACTCATCCTATTCATCCAAAATTCAAGGAAAACAAAGGTATAATCTTCTTTCTATTTTCAAAATTCTAAACTCAGATCTAGAATTCTCTTTAGGTCTAAAATAGAAAAGATCTAAAATTTGTTAATTTAAAAATCAAAATTAAATTAATAAACAAACCAACACTCTTTTCCAAAACCCCTCCTTCGCAAGAAGGAAGAACTATGTGGGGTTTGATTCCTATTCGATGGGATACGCAGGCTGCCATTCTGAAAGGCATCAATTCCAAAATCTTTTTATTAACATTTGTTTCCTTTTACTTTGATTTATTTATATTAGTCTTTTATTTCTGATTATGTGCTAACTTAATTGAGGAATGTGTGCTTTCCCTAGTACCCATAAGGGCTAGAGGAAAGATCCTCTTATTTTAATCGTTTTGATTTTGTAATAATTAAGTAGGATTTATTTTGCTTATTTATCTATAATTGTCATTTCATCTTATCATATATATCTATTTCATGCATCATTATATTCCTATTCATACATACACAAAAATTCATTTTCAAGAGTTATTTTGCATTTTTAGTCAAACTAAAGAAAATCATATTTTCTCAATTGTGTAATTACCAAAACCTGCTCCCCTAGCCCTCTTTGGTCACTCGTGGATTAGTGCATTTTCTATTAGGATAAATCAAACATTTTGTGGAGTTAATCATGTTGGGTTTTCTTTAATTTTCCCAATTAAAACAATTAAATTAAAGTGGCGACTCACTTTCACAACTTTCAAATCACATAAATCAATTTTCTGAACTCACAGCGAGTTCCAATCATGGAGTTTCTCCCAAAAAGCATTTCGATTCCTCGGCGGATCGGACCGGTGCTTGGGCGAGACTTCACAGTTATGCGTAACTATGGCTTCATCCCCTAAGTGCCCTATTTCTTCTTGTGTGCTTTTTTATGGGATAGCTCTTTGGACTAGCTATGCTTGTCAAAGTCTTTCTTTTAAGAGTCTTGCTCATGAAGACCCCTTGATATAGAAAGCCTTTTGCTCATGAAGCTCCCATAGAATAAGAACTTTGGTTGTAGTATCTACTTTGTGTTGCTTGTAAAATTTGAACAAATTATGTAATTTAAACAAATTTAGTAAGACTTTGGCTCTTTCTGATTTGCAAGATTTTTTTTTTCTTGATTAGCTTTCATCTACTTGTATCAATATGTTATCAGTAATCGTTATTCAATGAGGAAAGTGAATATATAATTAATATGTTTAAAATAAAAAATAATTATTATTATTATTATTATTATTAGAATAAGAATTATTTCAATTGAATTTTAATAAGGTCAACCAAATCATTATATGGAAATCTGAATCAATATTTTGTGTTGATGATGTAGATGCCATTCTCATTTGAAATTACAATTATCGGAGCAATGTATATTACCCATTTATTATATATATTTTAATTTGTTACGAATTCTTATCAAAATTATTTGAAGTCAAAATATTGAATATTTATATTGATATCATAAAATTCTAAAAATATATTTTGCATATATTGAGAATCTATTTTCATTTCATACATCGTATGAGGATAGTTTAAAATGAAATTGATATAATTATTACTATCATTATTATTATTACTATTATTAAGAAAAATCTATTTTAATGCCCCTCAACTTATTGTGCTTTTTGATATTCAGAAAAATATGCTAAAGCATAAATTGTTTTAATTGAATTTTTTTATTTAAATTATATATAATTAATCATAAATTAAATAATTAGAAAAATTATTTTTGGTTCTGTGGAAAGATGCAATAGAAAATGAAGGTGCACTAATCAAAAGTTCATTTAACAAGAATGAACAAAATTCTATTATTGCATTATCAAATGTTAAGGTTTCTATTTATAATGGTATCACTACAAAAGAAGGCTTCTTTACCTATGAAATTTACCAATGGCAAAGAATCTGTTACTAAACAATGATGGATTGGAGACGGAACATGAATTAGAATTAAAAAGAGCAATTATCAATGGATTAGCAATGGATTTGCTACAGAATGTAGTGACAATTTCATTTTTATTGGTGAATTTTGGAGTGAAGATATGGCGGAAGCACTTATCGATGGATACCAATAGATTTTTTGCCATGTAGAATACACAATCATCAGTAAATAAACCTAAAAAACCAAGAATTATTTGGAGAATTTTTGCTGTTCTAGTAATAAACTTACTGATGGACACCGATGGCTGCGGAATGCCACATGGCAATAGTTAGTCGGCGCATAGCAACCAAAAGTCCAAAAGTCATAGTGAAAATTTTGTGATGCCAAAGCAAAAAATTACTGATGACTATCAATGGATTGATGCCACGTGGATTGAAGGTCCTGTCGTTAACGGTTGGTAAGTAGCAACCAAATAAGCTGAAATGTTTTGATGCCATTTATCAATGGTTACTGATAGAGTCATTAATCCACATGGCACTAGTTCATAGGTAAGCATGAAATAAAAATCACAAACCCCTTTCTTTTTTCCTTCTCTTTTCTTTCTTCCTTCTTCTTTTATTCTATTCTCTTCTCTTCTCTTCCTTTCTGCATCTGCACCTCTATCGTTCACTGCCGCCAATTTGCCTAAGCCATTCTCCACTACCACTATCCTCCTTTGTTGCCGTTCGCACTCCATTGAGGTAAGTTTCTTTTTCTTATTAAGTTTTATGTTGTTTTTTTATATAATGTTAAATTGGGTAAATTAGTTTTTAATTTTTTGTTTCTAATTTCTTGTTATTTTGTTGCTTCATTCATGTTTTTTGTTAATTTTTTCATATTTTATACGATATAATATGGTATTAATAATTTGTTATTTGTGTAATTTTCAAATTTTTGTTGTATTTGTTGTACTTTGTAATTTGTAAATTTGTTTTAATTTGTAAATTTCTTGTTATTTGTTATAATTTGTAATTTGTAAATTAATAATATTAACGTGGTAGAATGTGGTAATTTTTTGGGTAATTTTTTTTTGGTAAATTTGTGTTACATGGTATAATGTGTTATTTTGATATAATGTGATATTTTTTGGGTAAATTTGCTATTCGTAATTCATATATTTTATTGATTTGTGTAAATTTTTTTCAATGTTAAATTGTTATTTTTTAATGTGTTTAATTTTTCAATTTGTAATGTGTTTAATTTTTCAATTTGTAATGTGGGTAATTTGTGAATTTTGTTTAATATATTCTTTTTTTTTTAATGTTAAATTGTTAAATTTTAATTTGTTTACATTGTTATATTAATTTATGTTAATTTATTAATTTGTTTAAATTATTGTATTAATTTATGTTAATTTTGAGTAATTTTTATAATTTTTAATTTTGTGTTAATTTGCTAAAATGTGGTTGATTATTTCTTAATTTTTATTGCTTGGTGGTTGATATTCCATTTAATTTTTGTAATTTCAATTACATTGCCCCTGTGTTGTTTTGATTTTTGTTTAAGAACTTAGCTACAAGAGGTAGGTAAATTAATTATAAAAAAATTTATAATTCAAAATTTATATGCATGTATGATAAATATGTTGAATTATTTTGTAATTCTGCTTTGAATTATTTTGTACTTGGTATGTATATTGAATTAATTTATATATATATTGAATTAATGTATATTATTCATATGTATAAGTTAGAAAATGTTGCATATTGGATTAATTTATCCATTTGTAAAATTTTGATAACGTAATTTATACAATTTAAAATGCAAAATTATATAAAATGAAAAAGCAAAGTAAAAGTGCCAAATTCATATAAATGAGAAATAATAATATGAAAAAATATCAAAAAAATATTAATATGAGAAAAAAAAAAACCAAAAAAGAACCAAAAAAAAAAGAGAAAGTTATAATCTAAAATGTATGGGGCTTGAAAATAAAAAAAATATATATATGTTTAATCCATAAAATATAAATATGCCGTAAAGAAAATGAAATCTATAATGAATTTCATAAAATACAAAAAAAAAAATTGCTAATAGGAGTAAAAAGATAATTTAAAATAAAAAATTAAAAGAAATGATAAAATAACAATATGCCATAAAAATTGAAGACTATTATGTATTTGATAAAATACCAAAAAAGTTATAAGAAAAATATCTACATTATTAGACTTTAAAATAAAAATATAAAAATATAAAAATAATCATAAAATATAAATGTGCTATAAAAATTAAAATCTATAATGCATTTCATAAAATACCAAAAAATTATAAATTTATACTAATAGGAATACTTTAAAATAAAAAAAAAAATTAAAAATAATAATAAAATATAAATATGCTATAAAATTTGAAATCTAATATGCATTTCATAAAATACCAAAAATATGAAAAATATCCTCTTAGGATAAAAAATAGACTTTAAAATAAAATAAAATTTATAATTTAAAATTGTAATATGATTGGAATTATAAAAATTTAAACTTATCAAAATGTGTGCATTGGATCTCGTTTTTTTATGTCATTTTTTGTGATGTTATTATTTTGTGAGTTAAGTTGATAATATACATTTACTCGAAAATAGTGAATTTTTGTTAACCAAGGTATAATTGATTTTAACTGTATTTTTGAACTTTGACAATCAAAAACCTAAAAATATAGTTAAGTAATGTTTAGGCTTAACCTTAGAACCCGTTTGGTGTCCTTCTTCTCAGATGATGAGAGTATATTGAATTGTCCAAAGTGAACAGTTTATAAATTTCATTGTCTGTGTAACTTGTTGTGAATACTCTATTTCATACTCCTGTTTGAAATTTTGGCATCATCTTCCTACTTATTATTTTAGTGTATATCAAAAATGCCTTAAATTAATTTACGACATTTTCCAATTCAATGCACTAGGAGAACTATAGGGATGTGCTACTAAAATTTTGGCAGGTGTATGAATATAAAATGTTGTAGTAGCGGTTATACAGCAATGAGTTTTTGAATGGGTTAGGTTCTTATCCTATAGGGAGGGAGATATAAGGAGATAGAATTAGACATTGATATCTTTATTAAAGTTACAACTAATCAATAAGGAATAAAGAGATAAATTTTGTCTTGTTCATTTAAATACAATAATGTGTTCCGACAACTTTTAGGGATAAATCATGAGAATGGATAGGAATTGGATATATTCTAGAATTAAAGATAGTTCGCTAAATCCAAAATTCTTAGAGGGTTTAAACCAATTCATTCAATTCGCAACATCGCATCTTGATTTCATGAGTGGAAGCAAGATTAGATATACTTGTAACCATAAAAAATTGTCAGAACTCAAATTTCTTTGAGCCAAATACCATTGGATTGGGAAAGAATGAAGGAAGCACCAAATCTTATGGGTTAGAAACTATATAATATGTTGGATGTAGCTAATGAAGAATTATAGCCAGGATGCACAAAACAGTCAAAGTTATATGTCATTGCACCACTTTTAAATATCAAATTGGAGCATCATTTATTAGAATGGTGCTATGACATAGTGGTATAATGAGTCATTGCCAGAAGATAATATGATGGTAGCCAATTTCTTCTGCCCTAAGAAATTGATGCAAGGATTAGGGCTTGCGTGGAGAAGATTCATTTTTGTAAGAACAGTTGCATGCTTTACTAGGGTGAAGATAGTAATCTGATTGCATGCAAATTTTGTAATAGTCCTAGATATAAGCTCAGGCATTAGCGGCTAGTACAACCTCTAAAGATATTCCATTTAAGATAATTTTCTACTTTCCACTTACTTTGAGGCTGTAGAGATTGTGTGCATTTAAAACAACAACTAAACATATGAGATGGCATGTCGAGCACAAGGAGGAAGTGGCTATAATGAAACATTATTCAGCTTTTAAAGCATCGAAGCATTTCGATTGGTCAATTCAGAATTTGCTTCTGAAATCCATAATGTTCATTTAGGGTTATGCATTGATGGCTTTCAGCCTTTTAGTCAATCTATACAACATTACTCATCTTGGCCAATTATGGTCAAGCCATAAAATATGTCTCCAAGAATATGTATGAAGAAGAAATACGTGTTCCTTTCTATAATAGTCCCTGGACCAAATAATCTGAAACATAAGTTAGATGTATTCTTGCAAACTCTGATAGCATAATTGATACAGCCATGGGAAATAACCACATAATTGATGTGTCTAAAAAGCAAAATTTTCAAATGCAAATACTCTGATGTGGACTATGAGCAGTTTTCTTGTATTTAGTATATTGTCTAGATGGAGTACCTAGGGTAGAATTACATGTCCATATTGCAAGAAAAAAAAAATGCCTTCACTCTTCCTAAGGGGGTAAGTAATCCTGATTTGATTGTCACCAAAAGTTCTTACCACTTAATTATGCTCTTAAATGGAATAAAATAGCTTTCATAAAGAATCAAATGGTCTATAAATCTACCCCACCTATTGTGAGGCCTCACCCGAGCACTGGTCCGATCCGCCGAGGAATCGAAATACTTTTCAGGAGAAACTCCACGATTGGAACTCGCTGTGAGTTCGGAAAGTTGATTTTTGTATTTTAAAGGTTAAAAAGTGAGTCGCCACTTTAATTTATTTATTTTAATTGGGAAAATTAAAGAAACCCAACACGATTGACTCCAAAATTTGATTTTATCCCAATGGAAAAGTGCACCAATCCACGAGTCACCAAAGAGGGCTCGGGGATCAGGTTTTGGTAATTACACAGTTTAAGAAAATGTTATTTTCTTTAGCTTGGCTTGAAATGCAAAATAACTCTTAAAATTGAATTTTTGTGTATGCATGAACAAAAATATAATGATGAATGAACATATATATATGTATATGATGTGATGGAATGACAATAATAAATAAATAGGCTAGATAAACCCTACTTAATTATTACAACATCAAAACAAATGAAATAAAGGGGATCTTTCCTCTAGCCCTTATGGGTACTAGGAAAAGCACACATTCCCCAAAATAAACTAAAATAGAAATCATAAACAAAGGATTAATTAAAATAAATTAAAATAAAAAAAAGGACTAAACATTGATAAAAAGATTTTGGAGTTGATGCCCTTCAGATTGGCAGCCTGCGTATCCTATTGAATAGGAATCAAACCCCACGCAGTTCTCCCTTTTTGTGAATGAGGGGTTTTAAAAATGTGTTGGTTTGCTTATTAACTTAATTATGATTCTTAAATTAATAAGTTTTAGATCTTTTCAGTTTTAGACCTAAAGATAATTCTAGATCTGAATTTAGAATTTTAAAATATGAAAGGAATTATACCTTTGCTTTCCTTGGCTTTCGAACGAATGGAACTAGTTTTGCTCCGGATCTCAACTCCACCTTGAATTCAAAGGAAGCTTGGAATCTGGATCTAGAAGTAGTAAATATGTGAGTATAAGAACGAAAATATGCTTTGAAATTGCTTTGATCGCTTTGAAATGCTCTAAAATGCTTTAGAATCTCTTGGAAATCATTGAAAGTTGTGTCAAATGAGGCTGGAGGAGGCTCCTATTTATAGAGCTGACAGAGGAGGTGCCGGCAGTACGGACAGCAGCGTCGGCGGCAGGGGCAGCACTGCCGACGCGCCGGCCGTCCGGGCGGCACGCCAGACGTGCCGCCATACTGACGGCATAATTTTCATGCCACACCAGCGGCATGGTTTTCTCTCGATGGCACGGGATGCGTGCCGCCTCCTGGACGGCACGAAAATCGTGCCTCCCAATGCCACTCGCGCGACTCAATCTGTTTTTGTCCGTTTTGGGCCTGTTTCAGCTCCGATTTGAGCTCTGCTTGATTATGTGGATTCGTAATTGAAAGACGGTCCACTGGAGGTGCATTTTTTAGGGTTCACAGCTGCCCCCCTTATCTGATTTGGCCGGATAGAGGCTGAATCTGATAAGTGTGAACCGGAGGCTTAGGATGCCATTTCGAGAATTCTGAGCGTCCCTTTCAGTATTGGGATTTATGGAAGAGCTCCATGTCTAATTTCTGGTTATTCTGATTCAATTTGGATTGTTTTCCAATTTTTAGGCTATTTTTGAATTTTCAACTTTTCTGCAATTTCTGGAGATTCTGGACTCCGATCGAGACCCCGTCTATTTCGGGAAATGGATAAAAATTCCACGGATTCACTGCTTCAGACGGCACTGAATTTCGACTAAAAATAAGCTTGTTATGGCAAAACCACATGAATTGGACCTGCGAATCAAAAAGTGAAAAAAGATGTTATGATGAGGGGCCCACCTTTTCCTCTATATAAAGCTTAACTTCCTTCACTCTTTTCTCATAAGTTCATTTGTCTCTCTCTCTCTCTTCTTTTCTCTCTCTCTCTCTAGCTTCTTCTCTTCTTTCAAATTTTACTTTCTTTCTTTTGCTTTTTCCTAATGGATATCTTCAACTAGCCAGTAGCGGGTGCTGAAAATTCAGAGATATTGCTAAAGGAGCCGGAATAGCACATCAGCTTCACTGGAACTATTCAGGTATGCTTTCCTTTTCCTGCACAGTCAAATAAAAATTATGATAATAATATATATAATATTTTTTTTTTTACAAAAAAAATTACAGAGGACAAATTTAAGGCCCCGGGGTGGCCGTAGTGTCATGGAGCTGGTTCGCATTTACTTGACTAGTCAGGAGGCTGTTCGTCTGCGTCTTGAGCCATCTGGACTACTCGGGTGGCTGGAGCTGGATGTTAAACAGCCAGTTAATACCACTATACTCAAACCATTAGTGGAGCATTGGTGGGATACTACAAACACATTCCACCTTGGCTGTGGTGAGATGACAGTTACTCCCTTCGAGTGGAGCATGCTTACTGGTATGCATTTCATATCTCATCCTCTCAAGTTTTATTCTTCATGGATTGAGCGCTCTTCTGTAGAGATAACCGCTCTTATTGGGGCTGATCCCCCTTGTGGGAGCCTAAATGTCCCACGTTCTTGGCTTCATCAGACTTTGATGACTATAGGTCAGGCTCTTAGTCAGTATAGTGTCGATTAAGGTGCTAGACTTTATGCTTTGATTATCTTGAGCTGTACTTTTTTGCACAACAATAAGGACTATATAAATCTGAATATCCTGCGATCATTGGAGAATCTAGACGAGATTGGGGAGTTTGATTGGGGAGGTGCTGGCCTTTATGCCATGTATCATGAGCTGTGCAGCATATCCCATGGCACGCTTTGCGGGCATGGTGGTACCTCCATTGTGCTTGAGGTAAGTATTACTCTATGGTATTTTGTTGGCTGATCTCTGCCTAAGTGACTGACAAAATTCTATTTCCTATAGTACTGGGTTTATGAGCATTTTCCGACGTTGGCTCCATCACTGAAAGAGCCCAATGCTATTGATCCCCCTTACGGACACATTTGGAGGGCGTCCAACAGACCTGACTTCATAACGAGATAATTTGATCATTACAGACAGTTCTTTGCTACTATGGCTGCAGACCAAGTATTTCTCCATTGATCTTAATTTGAATCTTATTGTTTCATCTTCTACTACTGCATACTGTAATTTGTTTGCAGGTGAGATGGTCTCCATTCATCAGGTTCATGGAGTGGATCCCTGATCGGATCAGGCCTAGCATGGCCTTGGCCTCTTGTCGACTCTTACTCCGCTGTGAGTCCCTGAGGATGTTCTATTTAGGGGAGAGGGTAAAGGCACAGGTTATGGGAGAGAGAGTTGTGCCACTGCCCCCTCCGACAGATATGAGATTTGGGCTAGCTATCCTGGGAGAGGATGAGTGGATTAATGGAGCTTTCTGTCTGGATTTTTTGTTACCAGACGCAAATTATGATGACTTCTGTGAGACATCCTTGATGCGTGGGACACCTCCCTTAGATAGATTGCGAGAGCCGTCTCATAGGAGGTCGAGTTCAGCGTCTTCCCGAGGTCCTTCTTCCAGAGTTGGGAGTTTTTCACGGGCTGGCGGTACTGTTCCAGTTGGCAGCATGGGTCCTAGGGTCGGACCTTCAGGTGTTATGGCCGATCATTCAGGCTTTGCAGCTGATCCTGCTGGGGTTGGCCCTTCAAGGGCTAGCGGCTCTGCCCCAGCTCTAGCTCCAGATGTTTCAGTGGGAGGACCGACAGATTCAGCTCCCTTGCTTACTGGTCTTGTCTGCTTGCTAGCTTATCTGGATTATTTTTCTGGTGATGACCAATTACGTCATTATCATCTTCCTAATGCATGTCCAGCCTTCTTTCCTACTATCCCTGAGACTGTGACAGAGGTAATGATTTTTGCTCAGCTGTAACTCTTAACCTTTTGACAGTTTTGCCTTGTACTGATTTTGATACATCTTTCTTCCTCAGGTTCCTATGAGTTTTGTTCGCTATCACTATGACCTCTTGGGCCGATATGCATTTGCTTTGACCTCCTTTCTGCATGAAAGAGATTTGACAGAGGATAGTCACGAACAGGATGTCCCTAGGCGAGGATGTCGCAGACCCAGGTGTAGTTCTTAGAGACCTGTTTTCATCAGTTTTTTGCTTTTTCATGTGTACATGTACTAGGATGATAGATGTATGCATGATATTTTGGATGTATGCACTTTTATGCTTATGTGACATTTTGGAAATGTATGACATTTTATGATTTTATGTATGTTTTGAATGATATGGGTGCATGATAAGAATTCCATTGCGCTGTACCTTATGCTTTTTCTCTCGTTTTCTACTTGATTTTGAGAACAATAAACGATTTTAAATCTGAAATCATGTAAAAACTTGTTTTGAGGGAAGGAGGCAGGGATGGCTTGGGTGGCACAGTAGGCGTGCCGCCGGTGCGGGCAGCACAGTTACCGTGCCGCCGCCTCAGGCGGCACGGCTGTCGTGCCGCCGCCGTAGTGGCACGGCCGGCGTGCCACCGTACATGGCGGCACGCTTACTATGCCACCAGCAACCATTAATTGCAGGTCACGATCTGTCTATTTAAATAGCTTTTTGCCCATTGTCAGTCCGTACTTCTCAATTTCTGTGCCTCAAAAAGTCACTTTCAATCATTTTTGGCTCTCCATTAAAAAATTTTATTTTTTATTTCTCACAATGGAACCTTATTTCAGCCATGTGATGTTCTTATGGTGCAAGAACCTCACAAAAGTGGAGAGAATCAATTTAGGAAAGTATGGGGTAAGCGCTATGCCCACCCTAAGAGGAATAAAGGTGGATTGGGAATTTTTACGTGCCTGTTTGCGCTTTTGGGATCCAACTGCCCATGTCTTCAGGTTTGGGGCATCTATGGAAGAGATGTGTCCTACATTTGAGGAATTTTCTGTACTGCTTGGATCTGATCCAGAGGCTGTGCTGGCTACTCCTGTAGAGAAGGTAGGATATTTCAATTCTTTCAAGGGACTTCTTGATTTGAGCACTGAAGCTGCTAGTCCCATGATGGTGGATGATTGGGTAGATCTGAATGCTGTGATAGTAGAGTTTCATGATCCCAAAGATCTTAAGGATGATGGGTGGTTCCATTTAAGGATACGGGCTTTATCCTTCTGTCTGACTACCGGATTTATCTTTATGAGCCCTACTGGCTGGGGCGATGCTAAAGTTACCGAGCTGATTCCACAAATGGAAGAGGGGAGATCTATTGCAGCCATAGTGTTGGCTGAGACCATTATGAGTTTGGACAGGTCTTGCACTTCTAGTGGACCATGGTCAATTAGCCCTATTATTCTTTAGGTTAGTTGAATTCTGACTTCTGTATTTCAAATCAACTTCTTTTTGTGTTTATGCTTATCTCTTCTTGCACTTTTTAGATTTGGCTAAGGGATCATCTTCGGATAGTTGGACCTCCCACCAAGGTGGATTATTCTGCTTCTTGGTATAGAACTCAGACCATTATGATAAAATGGGATTCCGAGAAAGAATGGACCAAGTGGTTGATGGAGCTGGACTCTGACGACCTACTGTGGAGGTGTGAATGGTATAAAATCAAAAGATTCATGACCATGAGTTTTGGCTACAAAATGGTCTATTTGCTGGGATTAAGGATGGTGACTTTTTACCAGGCTACTAGGGTTATGCGCCAAATGGGACACAGTCAGGGCGTGCCCCCAGATGGCGCTTTGTTTGAGTCTATCTTGATTACCGAGACTATTGCCCGAGCTGTAAGAAATGGATGGGTAAGGGGTTTTCATGCTGTTCACCCTGCTGACCAAGGCGGTAAATCCACGCAGTATATTGATTGGTGGATAGCCAACTCTTGGAAATCAGAGAAGGCTAAAAGAGCTGCTATTCTCGAGGAGATAGAAGAAGAGACATGATTATTGTTTTAGGACAAATTTTGACCATCTCTGTATTTTCTTTTAAATGTTCCAAAGTTTAAATAAGATAAAATAAGACATCATTCATTTTTTATCTCTTTTGTTGCTTTAATTTTTGCCTAAGCCGCCCTTTCGGGTTTTCAACTTAGCGAGCTTTTTATTTTTCATTTCATTTTTTTTTCAGTGACACAATTAAGAGCCGAATGAAAAAATGAAAATGTTATTGATGAATTGGACTGAGCCCACATGGGCTGCCTACATATCTCCTTATAATGATTTATGATTTTTATTTCTTTTTTCCTCTTTATGGAGAATCAGGTCCACGTAGTTCTGATGTTGAGGAAAATAATGTAAATGCTGATCATGATTTTACAAATTTGCAAATGCTATGCATGAGTTGCAAGGATGCTTTATGCAAAGTATCTCTTGAGTTGATCCAGGTTGCACGGGCTAGCAAATTCTATGCCATCCAAGTCTGTCAGGATTGCCGCTCCTCCGGATAAAATCTTTTTGATTAGAAAGGGACCACTCCAGTTTGGTCTGAATTTTCCCCTTGTATCATGAACAGGTGCCCTTATTTCTTTCAAAACAAGGTGACCTTCTTGCAATCCTCTGTCTCTGACTCTCTTATCAAAATGCCGAGCCAGTTTCTGTTGATAACCTTGCATCTGATATAAGGCATCCATTCTCTTTTCGTCAATGGCTAGAAGTTGGTTATGGTAACCTTTCGACCATTCCACTTCGTCCAACTGGCTCTCCCTCAGAATGTGAGGTGACCTTATTTCTACCTCGATTGGTAGGATGGCCTCCATCCCATACACCAAAGAGTAAGGTGTAGCACTGGTTGGAGTACGTACTGTTGTTCTATATCCCTATAAGGCATATGGCAAATGCAGGTGCCAATCCTTATGGTTGTTAGCCATCTTTTGCAGTATACTCTTCAGAGTCTTGTTTGCAGCTTCAACTGCGCCATTTGTCTGAGGTCTGTATGGAGAAGACTTATGGTGTTGAATTTTTTCCTTCTTTAATAACAGAGCAACCTCTTTTTGGAAGTGAGATCCATTATCAGTAATGACCTCAAAAGGGACTCCATACCTACAAAGGATGTTGGTACGAATAAACTGGGCTACTCGTTTAGAGTCCAATACCTGGTAAGGTGCAGCTTCAACCCATTTAGAGAAATAGTCAATAGCCATCAGAATGAACTCGTGTTTGCCGAAAGATTTCGGGCTTATTTTGCCGATGACGTCTAGGCCCCAATTTACAAATGGCCAAGGCGTGGTGATAGGAGATAGAGGTACATGAGGTTTCTTCTGAAGTTTTGCATAGATCTGGCACTTATGGCACCTCTGAACATACCTCGGGTAATCTTGATTCATGGTAAGCCAGAAATAACCCTGATTTATGATCTTGTGGGCTAGAGCAATTTTGTTCATGTGTGGACCTTCATTGCCACCATGCATCTGTTTCATGATCTGTTGGGCTTCTATTTCAGTGACGTATCTCAGATGGATGTTATCCCATGTCTGCTTGTAGAGTACTTCCCCATTTGGAATGAAACTCTTGGACAACTGTCTTAAAGTCCTCTTTTCTGTCTTAGAGGCTCCTTTAGGATAGAGTCCATTTTTGATATAGTTGAAGATGTCCCAAAACCATGGCTTGCTATCACCTGCTTGGACATTCAGACAATGAGCTACACAGCCTGACTCGTGCTTAACTTCAGTGGTAACTGGTCTGATTATGAAGCCATCACTTATATCGAGCATTGAGGCAAGTGTTGCCAAAGCATTAGCAAATCTGTTCTTTGTCCTTGGTAGATAATGGAAAGACAGTTCATGAAAACTAGCTGCTAGTTCATTTAAACGCTTATGGTAAGGAACCAAGCGCTCTTCTCTGATCTTCCACTTTCCCAAGGCTTAGGAGACTATCAGATTCGAATCCCCATAAATCTCGAGGCATTTGATTATGAGCCTTATTGCTGCTTCAAGACCACAGATGCATGCCTCATACTCTGCTTCATTATTTGTCACTTCAAAGTTCAGCTTGATTGCAATGGGTAAGTTTTCCCCACTTGGTGTGATGAATACAATACCGGCACCATATCCCTTGTTGTTAGATGCCCCATCAAAGTAAAGCTTCCATACTTCAGCTTCAATTTTCAAGACGTCTTCATTAGGAAATTCAGGTTCAACCTAATGATCATCTACTGGAGCTGCAGCTAATTTATCAGCCACTATGCTACCCTTTACTACTTTTTGTTGCATATATTTCAGATCATATGCAGCTAATATAGCCATCCACTTTGCCATCTTACTGTCAAGAACCAGCTTCTCCATAAGGAATTTCAAAGGGCTCCTGTCAGTAAGAACATGAGTTGTGAAGGAACAAAGGTAGTGTTGTAGCTTGTGGCAGACCCACACCAAAGCAAGGCACAACTTTTCTGTAAAACTGTACTTGAGCTCATAAGACAGCATCCTTTTGCTCAGGTAATAGATTACATTCTCCTTGCTGGAGTCTGGAGCATTTTGGGCAAGCATTGCCCCCATTGCTTTATCAGTTACTGATAGATAAAGCAACAAGGGCTTTCCAAACCTTGGCGGCTGTAGCACTGGTGGGTTTAGTAAATACTGTTTGATCTGGTCAAAGGCTCTTTGGCAGTCATCATTCCACTGCTTAGAGGCTCCTTTTCTGAGTAGTTTAAAGATGGGACCACATACATTAGCTAATTGATTGATGAATTGACTAATGTATTGCAGTCATCCAAGGAAACCTCTGATCTCCTTTTCTGTTTTTAGAGGTGGCATTTCCAAAATTGCCTTTGACTTAGCAGGGTCCACTTTTATACCCTTCTTGCTGACCATGTGGCCCAGGAAAACTCCAGATGAGGCTCCAAAGACACATTTGGTGGGATTGAGTTTGAGATTGTATTGGCGAAGTCTAAGGAAGAATCGCCTTAATGCCTCTGAATGGCTTTCAACAGTGGTGCCTTTGATTACCATGTCATCCACATAAACTTCAATTTCTTTATGCATTATGTCATGGAAAATGGTAGTTGCCATCCTCTGGTAGGTTGCTCCAGCATTTTTAAGCCCAAATGGCATGACCCGGTAGCAATAGGTCCCCCATTCGGTAATGAAAGCTATCTTTTCTTTGTCAGGAGGATGAACCATTATCTGATTATATCTCGCAGCCAGATCAGTTAAGGAAACCAATTCAGAACCTGCCATGTGGTCTACCAACAAATCAATGTGAGGCAAGGGAAAATCATCCTTAGGACAGGCTTTATTTAGATACCTGTAATCCACACACATTCTGACTTTGCCATCTTTCTTAGGAACCGGCACAATGTTAACCAACCAAGATGGATAGTTGATGGGCTCAATGAAGTTGTGATCCAGTAGCTTGGCAATTTCTTCTTTGATTGGAATAGACCATTATGTCTTGAGTCTTCTCAACTTCTGTTTGACGGGCTTAGCACCTGGATAAACTGGGATTTTATGAACTGCGATGCTTGGATCCAACCCTGTCATGTCTTTCGGTTGCCATGCAAAACAGTCTTGAAATTCTCTGATCATCCTTTCAATATGATCCCTGTCTATGCATGCAGATGCAATGTATGTAATTTTTTGTGCATCATGAGTGCCAATATTGATGGGCTCTTTAATTGTGTCATCTTTTATTTCATTTATTTTATTTGATGTCTCATTTAAGTCAGATTTAAAAGTTGGAACATCAAAGAAAAATGGAGACACAGAGTCGTAAGAGAAAAGAGTTTGACTTTTATTGATTTCAAGTGGGGATATGTCCCAATTTACATCAAAAGAAAAGGTGAGACCCTTAAGGTCAATTACATCATCAATAGAAGAAATAGAAGAGATAGACTCAGATTCAGAAGATGAATCTATCTCAGACTGGGACTCTAACTCAGGTATGGATTCTGGTTCAGATGGATAGAAGAGGCTCTCCTCGAAGGACCAATTTTGCAGCTCGGTCTCGGTGGGCTAGATTAAGGTGGAAGGGTTTTCTCCTCTTCAACAGTGAGCATGGATACTTCATCAAAGAGACTAGCTTCCATGTTCTCTTCCCAATCTCGACTGAGCATGTAGATTGGTTCATAATCTTCTATCTCAAGCCTGACATCAGAGAAAATTTCAAATCCGGCAATCAGATTTATGGTAATAGGGCAAACCCAAGGCTCAGGAAAGTTACAGTAAGGAACTGTGTCACCTTCTTTTACAAAATAGCCGTTTAGGGTTTTGAAGTAAGGGTGCATGGGCCAGTCATAAACCTCACCTCTCTTAAGGGCAGCTATTCTATCTTTGGTCCGATTCTCCATCTCTTCCATATCCTCATCAGTGGGTTTGTACCCTAACCCAAATGGTGGTGTTGCCACGGGATAATCTAGAAAGGACTTCAAGCCCTGTTGGCTTCTTCCCAAACCTAGACCAAGAAAGTAATTCATTTTGCGGAGCATGTTAGCAACAGCAATATTCCCAAAGGGGTCAAAATCAAAGGGAACGAATTCTTTACCCTCTTCACCCTCAATGTATTGTATGAAGGAGAAGCCTGAAAGTGGATAGGAGGATAGCTCAGGCTAAATTTCAAGAATAGGAACAGAGGTTGGAATGTCTGGTCTTCCATGCATGTCCCCTTTTACAGTCACGATCCCATTTTTGAAAGGGAACTTGACCTTCTGGTGTAAGGAAGAAGGGATAGCCTTTGCCTGGTGGATCCAGGGCCTCCCCAGTAATAGGTTGAAGCAAGAGGGTACATCGATCACTTGGAAAGGAATAGTGAAAGATGTTGGCCCAATAGTTACATCAATTATAGCTACTCCAAGGACCTCCCTCTTGGTGTTATCATACGCCCTTACAATATGATCTGAAGGGGTAAAATCAGTAACCTCCAATCCTAAGCAGCTTGCCACTTTCAGAGGGCACACATTAAGAGCTGAACCATTATCAATGAGAACCATTGGCACAGTCTTTCCCCGTGTAACCACTGTGATGTATAGGGCATTGTTGTGGTTAGGATCTCCTTCTGGAATGTCAGTTTCTCCAAAAGTAATAGATACCCCTTTTACAGCAAAGGTAATAGAAGCCACAAGGTTTTCTAGTGTGATGTCAATTGGAGTTTGGCATTGATTCAGCGCCTTGCAAAGAGCTTGGCGGTGAGGATATGAAGATTGGATCAAACTCTAAATTGAAATGTTGGCTTGTGTCTTCTTGAGTTGTTTAAGAATGGGATCTTCGTCTGGTTCAAGAATCCCTTTCAATTTATCGATTGGTGCAGAAATGGGTTAGGTAGGTTGTGTGTTTGGGGTTGGTTGGTTTTGGATAACTCTGCCACTTCTGGTGATGGCATCGATCTCCTCAACTAGGTTAGAGAGGTCTAGGACACAGCAATAGTTGGGATTCAGCTCTATTAAGGAGATAGGGTCAACTCCCTCATGATTATCTATGGCATTTACTGTGTGGTTAGGCAAGGGTTGGTGTTGATGTTTGGTCGGGCTTTTGGGGGAATCAAGTCATTGGAGTCAATGAGGTCCTGAATTCTGTGTCTAAGGGCCTTGCACGCATCTATTTTGTGTCCAGGTCCCTGATGGTAATCACACCTTTCATGTGGGTTGTAGTTTTTTGGAAGTGGATTGGGGACTGGTTTTGGTTCCAGGAGTTTTGCCATATTTCCCTCAAGTAGCTTCTTCAGGATGATACTCATGGGCACACCCCCAAGATCAGAAAACTACCTCCTTTCAATCTGGATAAGCTTCTTGATTGTCATAGTATTAAATTCCCCCCCTTTCTGATTCGTTGAGGAAGTGACATTACCCTAATGAGCAGGTTTCTTATATCTTGACCCTAATGGAGTGTCTTCTCTGATATGACCACTCTGTATCAAATCTTCAATTTTTGAAGCAGTGGCAATTAGGGCTTTGAAGGAAGGTAGGTACTGAGTCTGTAGCCTTTCCTGGTAAACTGGTAAGAGGTTCTTGACAATTATGTCAATTTGCTCATTTTCAGGAGGTCGGTTTACCATTTGAGAAGCCTTCTTCCTCCACCTCATAAGGAACAAAGAGAAGAATTCCTTAGTATTCTGCTTGGTGGTCTCGAGGTCTCTTCTGGTTACATCAACCTCGATGTTATAGTGGTACTGCGAAACAAAAATATTGCAGATGTCTTCCCAGGTCCGTTTCTTGGTGACATCCAAATCCACAAACCACTTCACAACTGGTCCAATCAGTGATTGTTGGAATAATTGGGCTAGGAGTTGATTATCCACACCCAATGGCTGCATAGCTCCCACATAAACTTTGAGGTGGGTCTTAGGGCAGGTAGTCCCATCAAATTTGTCAAATTCAGGCATCCTGAATCTAGGAGGAACCCTTGCATCAGGGAACAAGCTTAAGGATTATGTATCAATCAAATCCTCCTTCTTTTTCATCCCTAACAGCATCTTCTCCATGTGCTCCATCTTGTCCATGCAGGCTTTTATCTCAGGGTCAACCTCCTTCCTTTGGAAAGGATCCGCGGGTTAGGAGGTGGAGGCAGAAGTGATGTTTGGTGAGTTATTCTTGAGGAACTCGGGTGATGGGATTGGTAGTGGTGGGATGGCATCAGTATTTGCCATTTCTTTGTCTTTGGATTCGACTCTGGAAGTGGATCCATAGACAGGATAATATGTGGGTTTCGGGTCAATCTTGAATGATTTTGGCTTAGTGAGGTTTTGGGCCAGAGACATTTGTTCCAGCATGGTTCGGACATCCTCCATGATAGCCCTCCTTTAGGCCCTCAGCATGTCTTGGAAAAGGGCTTCCTGCCTTTTCATGATGGTCTCTTGATGCTCAGAAAGTTTGGAAAATAGCTCATCAAAGATCTCATCAGCCCTGGTAGTAGTGGTCTCTTCTCCGGCAACAGACATATTTTCAACCTTTTGAGATAAAGAAAATAAAACTGGGTTAGTTTCTAGCTTAGGTATAGAATGAACATCATGGAATATATTTGGGACCATGGGTTGACATGGGTTTTTGGGACTAGCAGTGTTTGAGTGGAATTAAGACTCTCCAACTTTGTAAGGTTTTATGCATGCATGCATGTATGCATGAATGGAAAAAAGGGGTTTTATGATAATGACATACCAAGTTTCAGTATTATGGTACATACAAATCTAAAGGAATGGTTCTATGAGTCATTACATGAAAGGATTAGGGTGGTTTTGAAGGGATCCTATCACACTAGAGATGCGATATACCTAACCACATGTGAGACAAGGAGCTTCGCGTGGGTCGAATGGTACGTGCATACTCGTTACACCTCTAAAAGGATTAGAGGATATGTCGTGGGCTGGATGATTTCACTATCGGCAAGCAAACCTAATGAAGGTTGCCCACTCGATGTTACTTTCTATCCTTTGTTTTCCTAGGAAACTAGGGTTTTGTGGACAAGGAGTCCGATGTAGTGATGCATGAAAGAGTTATTTTGCGTTTAAAGCCAAACTTGGTATTTTACCAAAAGTAATCCGCTTTATCTTTTATTCGAAAAAGATTTTAAGTCCCCAGTGGAGTCGCCAACTGTGAGGCCTCGCCCGAGCACCGGTCCGATCCGCCGAGGAATCAAAATGCTCTTCGGGAGAAACTCCACGATTGGAACTCGCTGTGAGTTCGGAAAGTTGATTTTTGTATTTTGAAGGTTGAAAAGTGAGTCGCCACTTTAATTTATTTATTTTAATTGGGAAAATTAAAGAAACCCAACACGATTGACTCCAAAATTTGATTTTATCCCAATGGAAAAGTGCACCAATCCACGAGTGACCAAGGAGGGCTCGGGAATCAGGTTTTGGTAATTACACAGTTTAAGAAAATGTTATTTTCTTTAGATTGGCTTGAAATGCAAAATAACTCTTACAATTGAATTTTGTGTATGCATGAACAAAAATATAATGATGAATGAACATATATATATGTATATGATGTGATGGAATGACAATAATAAATAAATAGGCTAGATAAACCCTACTTAATTATTACAACATCAAAACAAATGAAATAAATGGGATCTTTCCTCTAGCTCTTATGGGTACTAGGAAAAGCACACATTTCCCAAAATAAACTAAAATAGAAATCATAAACAAAGGATTAATTAAAATAAATTAAAATAAAAAAAGGACTAAACATTGATAAAAAGATTTTGGAGTTGACGCCCTTCAGATTGGCAGCCTGCGTATCCTATTGAATAGGAATCAAACCCCACGCAGTTCTCCCTTCTTGCGAAGGAGGGGTTTTAAAAATGTGTTGGTTTGCTTATTAACTTAATTTTGATTCTTAAATTAATAAGTTTTAGATCTTTTCAGTTTAAGACCTAAAGATAATTCTAGATCTGAATTTAGAATTTTAAAATAAGAAAGGAATTATACCTTTGCTTTCCTTGGCTTTCGGACGAATAGAACTAGTTTTGCTCCGGATCTCAACTCCACCTTGAATTCAGAGGAAGCTTGGAATATGGATCTAGAAGCAGTAAATATGTGAGTATAAGAATGAAAATATGCTTTGAAATTGCTCTGATCGCTTTGAAATGCTCTAGAATGCTTTAGAATCTCTTGGAAATCATTGGAAGTTATGTCAAATAAGGCTGGAGGAGGCTCCTATTTATAGAGCTGACAGAGGAGGTGCCGGTGGTACGGACGGTGGCGTCGGCGTGGCACTGATGGCAGGGGCGGCACGGCCGACGCGCCGGCCATCCGGGCGGCACACCAGACATGCCGCCATACTGACGGCATGATTTTCATGCCACACCGACGGCATGGTTTTCTCTCAGTGGCACGGGATGCGTGCTGCCTCTTGGGCGGCACGGAAATCGTGCCTCCCAGCGCCACTCGCGCGGCTTAATCTGTTTCTGTCCGTTTTGGGCTCGTTTCAGCTCCGATTCGAGCTCTGCTTGATTCTGTGGATTCATAATTGAAAGACGATCCACTGGAGGTGCATTTTTGAGGGTTCACACCTATACAGTTAGGTACATAACTATTATAAGAAATAACTAATTTGAAATTGATGAAAGTCATTAAGGTAGGGTCAAATGATGTGAATGCTTAAATTTTAAGGCGAAGTGGATGTGGGTGGAAGAAACACAATATATTCTAGGATTTATCATATTTGGAGCATAAATTTGATCAGATACAATTTGGATGTGATCCATATTAAGAACATTGTGTTCAAAAATATTTTCAACATGATAATGAACATCCAAGGGAAAACCAAAGATAACGCTAAAGCTAGACAGGACTTAAAACTATTATTCAACTGTTGTGAGTTAGAGATGATGAAGAATTTGAAAATATCTTGCAGCAATATATGTGCTACATAAGTGGGGTAAATAAGTCTTGTGTGAATGGCTGAAAGATCTTAAATTTTCGGATGGGTATGTATCCAATAAGGGTTGATGTGTTGATATGTGGAAGCTAAGGTTGTTTGGAATGAAGAGCCATGACTATCACATTTTTATGCAATGCTTGCTTCCTATTACTTTTTATAAACTTTTACTAAGGGATGTTTTGCAACCACTGACGGAATTGAGTTTATTTTCCAAAGAACTCACGTCAAAAATTCTTAAGGAGGAAGACATGGTGAGGCTTGAAAATGACATTCCATTAGTCCTGTGTAAATTGAAATGGATTTTCCCTCCAAATTTCTTCAACTCTATGGAGCATCTACTAGTACATCTGGCATATGAGGCTTGTATAGCTGGCCCTATTTAATACTAATAGATGTATCCATTTGAGAGGTAACCTTTTTGTGTCCTTTCTTATTTATAAGAACTTCAATAAAATAATGTAAAAGTCATAGTCATTATCTATAATATTCTTCTATTGTAGATTTAATTGACATTTAAAATATAATGTCAAGAAAAAAGTGAGGGTTAAGGGCTCAATATGCAATGCATACTTGGTTAAAGAAGCCTTATCATTTTGCTCTTACTATTTCAAACCCCATGTTTATACAAGGCTTAGGAGAGTTTCTCAAAATTATGATGGCAAAATGCCTAAAGGGGCCAATATCCTTGGGAATTTATCAATATTCACTCATTTAGGTAGACCATTTGGTTGACTTAAAATGAGATTGATAATAGACAAAGAATACAAGGCATCTCATTTTTACATTCTTATGAATAGCTTCGAAGTTTCAGAATTCATCGAGTAAGTTATAAAAATTATAAATATTAATCATAATAAGTTGCATTTAATCTTTTGACTAATATTAATTAATTCTTTTCCTATACTTTGAAGCTTATACATTAAATTTCTGGAGCATATTATCTCGAATATATCAAAAGATGATATAGACACAAAATTAGAGATAGAATTTGTTAAATGGTTCGAGTCATATGCAAGTTTAATTCAATAACATCACTTTTATAGTACACTGAATTTTTCATTGCATCATACGAACCATTTTCACATAATTTAATTTTTTCATAGGCTCATGATCCTATGAATGGAATCACAAATCAATTCATTGTTGATGTTGCTAAGGGCCTGCTATAGTATATGATGACTTATCTCGTTTACTTCATCAATGGGTACAAGTTCCGTACTACAAAATAGAGTTCATATAGTGCATTAATTAATAACAAGGTCTGTATAAAGGGATCAAACTACAGTGAGAATACATTTGACTATTATGGTCGATTAATCGAGGTTCTGCAGTTGGAATACCCAACACTTTTGATAAAGAGAACTATTTTATTTTAGTGCAAATGGTTCAATCCAAAGCCAAATGTGGGAATGAAGGTGCACAAGAATTATAATCTTGTTGAAATTAACTATAGGCCAAGATTCAATAAATATGAACCATTTATATTAGCTGTGCAAGCTTGTCAAGTGTATTATGTTCTTTATTTGAGTTTATGACGAGATAAAGCTGATTGGTGGGCTGTATGTAAGATTAAAGCTAGATTAGTCATAGAAATTAAGGAAGGGAGTGGAATTAACAAATCATCTAAAGAACTGTTCCAGGCTAACATTGTTAATGAGCCTTTACCTAAAGTTAACAATGACGAACCTCCTACAACTTTAAAATGATCTTGATGAGCCCTTCATTGAAATGTATGACAAAGATGCCAATAACAACAAAGATGAACCTGAGTTTGATTCAAAATTTGAAACATCCAAGGAAAACATTGCCAAAGATTATATCAAAGAATCAAATTATGATTAATTGTATTTTCATTTACACTAAAAAATATGTATATAATTTTTAATTATAGTTTATTTTTTAAGTGAATAAAATGTATGTGTGCATGTTAATTTTGTGTTGGATTATAATTTAATGTGTGTAATATATATGAAATTATCATTATATATATAAGTATGTAATTAATTATCATAGATAGTAAGACATGTGCTGCACTCTATTTGTTGTCCTATAGATCTTGTAGAGCCTTCTCGACCACATGTATCTTCACGTGTTCATACCAGCAGGACCACCATAGCTAGTTCAAGAGTTACAGACACCACATCTTCTTTACCCTCCCTCATTGCTCCTATTCCTCCTCCTACCACCTTATTTGCTTTATCCACTATCACTACCTCTATCCCTTCTTCTTATACTTCTTTTACTTCTACACCTACTTCAATCCCTTCTTCTTATACTCCTTCCACTTCTGCACCCACCTCTATCCCTGTAGCCTCTCTTGCCACTATGGCAGACCATCATCATCATGAGCAATAGCAAATATTAAAGATGATGTTTTGCCTCTGCAAAATGCAAAGAATAGGACCCATGTCACTATGTTGTGAGAGAGGTATCTTTCTATTGTTATTCATATTCTAATTATATAAAATCTTAATTATTATGTATGATAATTCATTGTTTGCAAGTAAAATTTAAAATTTTTTTCAACATGCAGCTGATCGAGACTACAGGGTCGATCTCACGTAATTTCAAGAATAGGCTTGATCCATCCATTGTTTGTTGGAGGAATGTGACTAGGGATATGAAGAAGTTCTATTGGAAGGAGTTTGAGGTAAGTATAATAAATATATTAAATCAAAATATTCGTTTTGTTAATTATTAATTATTCTAATTCCATTTATTTTTTTAATTTTTGTAGAAGTAATATTATTGGATCCAGGTGATCAATGTATTGGTGAAGAAAGCCTTCGATCAGAAGGCTGCAATATGGTATAAGGACTTCCATGAAATAAAGAGGAAGGGGAAGTAGGAGAACTGGATTATAGATAAGGTGTGGAAGAAGTGGATTGAGCATTAGGCTTCCATCAACCACATCTAGCTCTCCCAACAGGCCTTGAAGAATAGGAAGACTGAGAAAGGCAGTCCAGTAAGTGGACTATCTACATTGGAGGGTCTATCTTGGCGAAGGAGCATGCCCGCCGATTGGTAAGTAATCTAAATTAATTTGAAGTTATTAATTAATATTCTATTTTTTATTTTAGTTATTAATTTATGTATTAATTCTTTTATACTAATAGTATTTCTTAACAGGCCTATGATTTGGCAAGAGATGTTACTCCCTGGGAAGTCTTCCTACACACACATACAAAGAAAGGGGGATGGTAATACTTTCGTCGACTAGAGATTCCAGCAAATTTGGAGCATCTTGATACATAATTTTTTTCAAATATTAGTACAGTTTTTTTGGCTATTAGTACAGATTTTGTGCATATTTTGTTGTATTTACATTATTATTTTGTTTATTACAAATTGCTTAATATTAAATTTTATTTTTCATTAATTTTATAATGCATTATAATAAAAAATAAATATTTAATTTTAAAAAAAATATTACATACTTATTGATGGCTACCAATGGATTGCATATTAATAAATATTTTTTTTATTTTTATTTAGCGATGATTACTAATGGATTCTCATTATTTAATTATTTTGAAATTTTTATTCACCAACGATTGTGCTTATTTAAATTATTTTTTTATTTTATACTACCAACGATTACCAATAGAATTGTATTATTTTATTATTTTTAATTTATTTTTTCGACAGTTACTAATGGTTTCTATGTCAGTAAATTACCAACAGAAGCACAATTCTGTTAGTAAATAGTTTTTTTCTAGTAGTGTAACCATTACTTTCTTCATTTAGACTTCAAATAAATATGTTACATTCTTGATAATTCATATCTATAGAGATAGATTGAATAGAATGTTAAATATATCTAAGTCAATATTTGGGAAATGATGTTGAAGAGTTCAAGATGCTAATTTCAAAAATATTATTTCCTATGATTTCGATATCCACTGTTTGACGGTTGATTCCCTAGATACCCAAGGAAAGTATGGCATGGATTCCTTATAGTTTGACTACAGGAAATCTAAATTATACAAGAGTTGTATAATGGCTAGACATTGAGAATGCTGTTAGTATGACTAATATATTATAATCCTATCCAGGATTAAAATATTGCAAATACAATCAAAATTATTATAACGTACTTGAGAAGTATTTAAGATTCAATTTTGATAAATGAAGAATGTTACTAGATGAATGATAGAGAGTCTATCATTGGGACTATTGTAATATGTACTGAAGTAATAATTTGCTAGAAAAGTTCTAAGCAAATTGTTATTACAAACTTCATTACATAAGCTGAATTTGCTAAATGGGATGTTGCAAATAAGAAGATGTTTTAGATTCAATAGTTATGAATTATCTAAGAGTTTCTTCAGTACATCATGAGTATCTTTTTATTGTGATAATAATGGAGCCTTAGGTTAGAGCAAAGGAACTTGAGTCTCATACTGAAATCTAGAATACTTCAAAAGGCATTATGATATTATCAAATTAATTATTGAAATAGGGCATTCTAGCCTTGTAGAAAATAGCGTTAGCCATTAACTTGGTTAATCCATTGACTAAAGTCAAATGTTAGTAATAGTTAGACTTCATCCTGAAAAGATGAGTTTGTAATACTAATCATAATGGCTTTAGTACAAGTTGAAGACTGATAGTAGTATGTGCCTTAAAAGCCATATAATAGTTATGTAATAGTAGATAATAATTCCTAATGGCATAATAAATATATTCATTATGTGAAAAGAGTTTTATATTATTGAATATAGTCTTTAAGTATTTGTAAGATGGTAGACAGATCGCTCTTGTATAAATATTTTAAATATGTTCATTGTCATAGGATTAATGATTGAGCATCATTAATTCCAGAAGACCATTAACTCTATTTGCTTTCTATAATCAACATGTGATATAGATGATTATAGAGGTAGTGAGTCTCATGCTACTTGACATGTGATGTTGATACAAGCACATAGATTTTCATAGGATAAATAGTGGAACTGTGACTGTCACGACCCGAACCTGAGGGCATATGACCAGTACTAGGACATGGGTGATGCATATGGCTATTAGTGCCCGTAGTAAGCCTTATAACTTACTAAATAACAAACCACTACATCAATTATTAATTTCCTTTCATAACATAACTCTAGGCCCACAAGTTAAGAAGACTCATTCTAATATACATTCAATGCTATTATAATTTATTATATTATTCATTTTAAATATATCATAACAAAATAACTTCTATTTAACCAGGCATTCACAACCCAAAAGAAATTACAAGGACAACTAAATTAAATTACAAATAACTAAGTTAGCGATGCAGAATTCTAAAATAGTAATACAATTTAAATAAATTCAATACATAAAACTGCTGAAGAAATAAAGCTGACTAACTTGATTAATAAGTTCTTCTTGAGCTCATTTCACAACCTGAAAAAATAATTTGAATAGGAATAAGCATTCAACTTAATGAATGATATTAACTAATATATTAACCCTAGTGTCTTATAAACATATATCTAATGTGCATGCTAGTGCATTGTGTCACAGAAGTAAACAAATCACACAAGCAAATATGGATGGAATATAGTCCATAGTACCACACTAGACCTCAATATGGGGAGCCAATCCCCTTATCCTAGCTCTCTGAATCCAATACTGTCTTTTATTCTAATACTAGGGTCATAACCATCCCCAATAACACTAACCCGACTAGCTGCAATAAGGCAATGAGCAGGCCTCCAGCCATCAGTCGTCAGTCCTTGCTCATCTTATCTCAATCATCATAATTAGATCCACTTTCCTATGTGGTACTATGTCATCCAATTCCATCCATCAACCACAAACAATTACATGCTAAAATATTATTGATTTATCAGTCATATTTAAATGATAGCATGCTCCGATGCAATAATAATGCATAAACACATATATATAATTATATATACTTTAAGGTCAATATCATGAAAAAAGAAGAATATATTAGAAAGTATCACTCACCTACTTGATGACGCATCTAACCGATTTTCATTTTGAAGCGTGACCTTCGGTGACATAAGGATGCCAGAGACATCGACATGAAATAATAGACAGTATTTTAGAAAAAGATAACTCATCTCTAAAGATATAACTAAATGACTCTTAAGATTCCTGCCAGAATTTTGGCAGAATTTTCCCTAAAACTAGGACTTACTCAACTGTAACAGAGAAAACAAGTACTTCTAAATAGTTACTTTGATTTATGATATTCAATCATAATTTCATAATTCCCCCTCTTGGGGCTCCAATTTAATCAACAACATAACAAAATCTAATTCTCAAGTTAAATAATCATTCCACTTATATTTTATAAGATTCCTCATAAACTTAATTTATCATATCAAATATATTTACAATATAAATTCATAAAACTATTAATTATCTAATTAAATTTAATAAACTTAATATTAATTCAATTTATAATTCAATAATAAATGAAATTCAAAAGATTTAGATTTATCCATGCAAAATCCGATTGAAGGAATGTTGAAAATTGCATTGAAATGATGAAACAAAGCTGCTGGAACTGAACCCATACATCCTTACCATGCGCCGCTGCCGAAGCACCACTAGCCCACCACATGCTGCCGTTGCCAGTGAAGGAATATTGGGCTCAAATTAAGTGGAAGCAACAAGGTGGGTGAAATTTCAAACAATTTAAAATTTCACTCACACCCAAATAGGTCCAATAAACATTCATCCAATCATCTAATTAATGTGTAAAATACATAAGAAAGAAAGAAGATCAAGTGGTAATCATATTACCTCTTGAAGCATATGACCTCCAATCTTCTATCCTCTTTAGAATCTCCCCAAATGTTGAGCCTCTAGATTGTCCACATCAAGCTTCACCTCCAAGGCTCACTTTGATTTGTTTAGATGTTATTAATTCTCTCTCTTTGTAGCCCAATTAAATACAAGATCTTCTAAGACAAATCCTTGGTGATTTGATTTCTTCTAATTACTATGGATGTATCTTTTCAATAAAAGAAACCTTCATTCTTTCTTAAAGAACAAAGAATAAGAAATGAAGAATAAGAAAATTGAAGAACTCTTCTTCTCTGTTCTTCTCTCTCAAGACTTACTCTATATAATTTCTCTGAGAAAAGATGTGCAAAAGCCTTGCCAAATTAACATCATTTGCATTTAAATAGCCAACCATTATGTTGTTAATTAGGGAACAAATAAGATATTTATTTTGCTTTTACTTTAAGCTTAAATGGAAAAGACCAATTTACCCCTTATGGTTTTTGATAACTTCCATTAAGCATTATGTAGTTAAAAGACTATTTTGACCTCTAACCCCTAAATCTATCATATGTGCTTTAGGGTTGGAGAAAATCTCTAACCCCTAAATTAGCTCTCTCCATTTCATAAATGGGCTTGGGCCATTTAGGATTTAGTCCAAAGTTCAAAATCAATTCTTTTAATTCATCCATAGTTTTAATTAATTTAATCCTTCTAATTTATATCATATATAAATTAGGATTTAATTAATAAGAAATCATTTTGGATTTAAACTTCAAGACATGCTAGGGTCTTTGTAAATTTAATTACAAGTTCAATCCTTTTACTACTAATCAATTAATTAAACACTTTAATTAATTAGTATGATAAACCTTTTACCCTTGGAAGGTGAATACTTTTGGGTATGTGACTTTCTAGGTTCATGTCTAATTAGCAATGGGATTGAGAAAATAATTTCCTCTACTAATGTGAAATCCTTATATCACCCTTAGTCCCATAAGTCATGAGTGACGGCTAGCATAGCATATCATGACTACCTAATTATAATGAATATGAGTGTTTAATCACTTATTCATTTCATGGACCATTGATCATAATTAACGTACACTAAAATCCCTCTATTATGAAATCCCAATCTTAGCTAGGGTTATCGATTTGTCAAACCCTAATATGCTTTAATCATTTGTCTATATCTTGATTCTAATTCTTGATAAATCGATTCCTACTAGAAACCCTTTCTAGTGAATCTTTACTACCTTAGCCAAGGATTTGATCATCAAGAATAATCAGATCACATGAGATTTCTTCCTTGTTTATTCAAGTTAATGAATTCTCTCTTAGCAATCACTTACCTCCATTCATAACTAGTTAAAACTATCACATACCATATACCAATACTTACATAGCATTAGTATGCAAGTAGTAACAAATTCCAACTACTGATGAATGAAATACAATGTCCCTCAAATCAAAGGACTATATGTATAATTATGACCTAGATGATGATTTATTGACTAGCAATAAAACTCCATATCATCATCATCTAACGTCACAGTTCAATCACTCATCATATGAATATCCACATGTTTATATCAATAATATTTGTCAAATAGTATGATTCTCATTGTCTCTATAATCATAAGTATCACATACTAATTATAGATTATAAACATAGGTGATGGACTTTTGGAATTTATGATGCCCAGTCATTAATCCTATGATGATTAACATTTTAAAGTATTTGTTTAAGACTGATCTGCCATCCATACTCTCAACACTTGAGAATATATTCTCTTTTGAAAAATACTTATGGACTTCAAATATATATTTAATACAATGGAATAATTTCATTTATAAACATATATTTTATTGCCATTTAGGGATAATGTTTTACATTTACATAACTTATACATTGCTCTAGGGCATACCCTCTAATAGCCAGTGGTGAAACAGGATAAAATTCATGCCATCTTGTTCGCCTTGACATCAGGAGCTCAAAAACAACCACCACTCGCCACAGTTTCACTGGAGTAAGCCTCAAAATTTTAGTTGGACATTTTTAGATCTCCTTTTCTAGCGATTTTTAGGGGGTGAAAAGGGTATCATCTTAAAGCTCTCACCATCAGGAGCATAATGGAAGCAATTTCATCATATTCCACCGCTGGAATAGGCCAGAATCTTGATATGAAGTTTCATCACCTTGGTTCTCATCGATTCGCATGCTTTAGCTTGGGGGTGACAGTGTAAGCCACCTCCGGCTAGAGGATGACCAATTGCCCTCTTCCTTTTACAGTCTCTCTCTGTGCCTCATCTCTGCTTTCTTCATACCTTTTCCAATCCAATTAGCTGATTGGTTCTCTTGGGACCAATCAGTAGTTATTCTTTTCTTTTTTTATATAATAATAATAATAACACTCAAACTTATTTTTTGTAATTTATTTTAATAATTATAAACAAAATTTCAAATCTTACAAATAAATTTTCTTATGTAGAATTTTCTTTAGATTTTGTTAAACAATTAAAATTAATCATTTTTATCTTAAATAATACCAAAATAACTAATTAGAATTCACTTAATTATTTTTATGAATAAATCAAGTAATTAAAATGTTTTCTTTAATTTCACATATTATAAATATCCGAATAAAATTTATAATTCAATATATATATATATATATATATATATATATATATATATATATATATATATATATATATATATATATATATATATATATATATATATATATATATATATATAAAGAAATTCTAAATAAAATTTAATAATTTTATAAAATAATATATTTTCATACAAAATAAGATTTTATAAAATACATAAAAATTCAGGTTATTATAATCTTCTCTCCTTAAGAAAATTCGTCCTTGAATTTTCAACCCAAGTCAAACACCAAACTTTCAAGCTAGATTTCTTCATTATGCTTCTACAATGCACTCTAATACGCTATCCAAACCACAATTAACATATCAAATGCAGTAAAGCAGATGTCTCACAATCCACTAAAATCATGGTGCCAAATATTCAACTTAAACTAATCTTATATCAATCTCTTGCCTTAGTAAACCTTAGAGTTAATCCTTAATAATTCTTTATTCCTTAACCCTAAATTAACCTTAAATAAAGTTATTGCAATCTTTAATTTTATATTTAATCAATTATAATCTTAAGCATACCTTTCTCCTTATGTCTTTACTAGTGCTAATATCAATATCAATACTTTAATCATCACTTTCATCATTACCTATTATACTGGTGATATAAAAGATTAATTATTAATTCTAGATAACTCTAGATTTATAATTCCATTTTCATGATCCTCATGTGATCCTGTCTTATTCCATTTTTAACTTGCCTGAATCCTTTTCATCAACATTATATATATATATATATATATATATATATATATATATATATATATATATATATATATCACATTGCCAATCGACTCAACTTATCCATATGAAATAATGAATTTACTAATACAATTGATGTTTAATAAAAATCTAACACTTATGTCTTCCCAATTCGATGTCATCCTTGATCTATTTTAACTTTAGCATATATCTCATAAGTACTCTCAAATAATAACTCCACTAGTTACAAAAAAAAATTTCTTTCTATACTAATGATCATTACTTAGTCTATTATAACCTCAATGAATAATATCGTACATAATGTTCAATTAACACTGTCAATTCCATGCTCCATCCGTTCCACAATTAACAATATTTTTGAACTTAACAAACATTCTCATATGTCATATCCCATTTGATTATATATTATATTTATTTATTACCTCAACTCAACTTTTCATATCTTTTTAAATTCTAAACTAATACCACATTACAATCCTATTTCATTTTTTACTACAACGTATACTTAAAATATCCAACCTTAATAAACCTCACAATCATACATATCAAAAACTTATAATTATAATTAATTTCTTATAAATCTATGAAACCTTTAAACCATCACAATCATTATATATTTACTTATAACTCATCAATACTTAATCTCACTTGCTCTAGCTAATTTCTCCCATATATTTTAAGTATAAACTTTATTTTATCACTTTGAAATCACCACATACACTTACAAAATAATTAATATGTTAACCCCTTAATTCTACAATTCATATCGACATCTTAATATTGCTAGAGGGTGTGCCCTAGAGCCATGTATAAGTCATGTAAATGTAAAACATTATCCCTAAATGGCAATAAAATATATATTTATAAATGAAATTGTTCCATTATATTAAATGTATATTTGAAGTCCATAAGTATTTTTTAAAAGGTGATCTATTCTTAAGTGTTGAGAATATGGATGGTAGATCGCTCTTAAACAAATACATTAAAATGTTCAAGCTTATAGGATTAATGATTAGGCATCATTAATTCCAGTAGTCCATCACCTATATTTATAATCTATAATCAGTATGTGATACTTATGATTATAAAGATAGTGAGCATCATACTATTTAATAATTGTTATCGATATAAACATGTGGATATTCATTTGATGAATAGTTGAACTGTGACGTTAGATGATGATTACATGGAGTTTTATTGCTAGTCAATAAATCTTCATCTAGGTTATAATTATACATATAGTCCTTTGACTTGAGGGATATTGTATCTCATTCATTGGTGGTTAGAATCTATTACTAGTTACATACTAATGCTATTTAAGTATAGGCATATAGTATGTGATAGTTTTAACTAGTTATGTATGGAGATAAGTGATCACCAAGAGAGAATTCATTGACTTGAATAAACAAGAAAGAAATCCTATGCTATCTTATTATTCTTAATAATCAAATTCTCGGCCAAGGTAGTAAAGATTCACTAGAAAAGGTTTCTAGCAGGAATCGATTTTATCAAGAATTAGAATCGAGATATAGACATATGATTGAAGCATATTAGGGTTTGACAAATCCATGGCCCTAGCTAAGATTGGGATTTCCTAATGAAGGGATTTTAGTGTACATTAATTATGACCAATTGTCCATGAAATGAATAAGTAATTTAACACTCATATTCATTTTAATTAGGTAGTCATGATATGCAATGCTAGGCATCACTTATGACTTATGGGACTAATGGTGAAATAGGGATTTTACATTAGTAGAGAAAAGTGTTTTCTTAATCCCATTGCTAATTAGACATGAACCTAGAAAGTCACACATCCAAAAGTATTCACCTTTCAAGAACAAAATGTTTACCATAATAATTAATTAAAGTGTTTAATTAATTAATTAACGAAAAAATGATTGGACTTGTAATTAAATTTACAGAGACTTTAGCATGTCTTGAAGTTTAAATTCAAAATGATTTCTTATTAATTAAATCCTGATTTATATATGATATAAATGAGAATGATTAAATTAATAAAAATGATGGATGAGTTAAAAGAATTAATTTTGAGCTTTGGACCAAAACCCTAAATAGCCCAAACCTACTTGAGAAATGGAGAAAGGCAATTTAGGGGTTAGAGAATTTCTATAACCCTAAAGCCCAAATGATGAGTTTAAGAGTTAGAGAAAGTCTACCAAGGTCAAAATGGTCTTTTAACTATTTAAGGTTTAATTTGAAATAATCATAGAACCGTAAAGGGTAATATGATCTTTTCTATTTAAAAAGCATAAAGTAAATTAAATATCTCATTTGTCCCCTAATATTCAACATAATTATTGGTTATATAAAGAAAATGATGTTGTTTAATTTGAGAATTTTTATGCACATCTTTTCTGAGGAAAACTTAGCAACTAAGTCTTGAAAGAAAAGGAAAAAGAAGAAGTGTTATGCAAATTTCTTGTTCTTCATTTCTTGTTCTTTGTGAAAGAACAAAAGTTTCTTGAATTGAAAAGATATATTTATAGCAATTGAAGAAATCAAATCAACAAAGATTTACATTAGAAGATCTTGTATTCAATTGGGCTACCAAGAGAGATAATCAACAACATCTAAGCAAATCAAAGTGAAACTTTGAGGTGAAGCTTAGTGTGGACAATCTAAAGGCTCAACATTTGGGGAGCTTTTAGAGAGGAAACAATAACTAAAATTCATAGGCTTCAAGAGGTAATTTGATTACCACTTGATCTTCTTTCTTTCTTATGCGTTTTACACACTAATTAGTAAATTGCTTGAATGATTATCATACTCATTTGGGTGAAAGTGAAATTTTGAATTGTTTGAAATTTCACCTACCATACTACTTTCGCTTAATTTGCGCCCAATATTCCATCAAATATTAACAAGGTCATCAACGAATTCTATTAATTTTTAAAACAAATCTCACCTTCTCACAACTATTTTAGACTTAACCTCCACTTGGATAAGGTTTACTAATTAGCCAGATCACTACCCCACAATTCAATAAGGTTACGTCTGAAATAGCACGAACTAGTCTACTAAGAATCAAGCTAATGTCACTGATCAACCATTTAATGCTCCTACTAAGGTGAAAATTTAAGGGACTAAACTAATCCATAGGTTTTTTCTTTAACTAATTCTAATATCGACTAATCACCATCAACTAACTCTTGCTTATAGTATCATACACATCATGATTTAATTCCCAAGTATGGTTCTCTGCTATACATAATTTTACACTTATACAATAATTATTTATTTATATAGTAAAGGGGTACATCGCATTAGATTCATATAACCTATTGAGGCAGTGTCTCTAGTCCTATTTTCTACCTCAACACACCTACAAATATCACAACTAAATTACAAAAGAAAATCATTTCATCAAAGTAAAGAGAAATACATCTCAACTAACCCATAACCCTACAAACCTAACAACCCTCACAACATAATTACCTGACCATTACCACAACAAGACCCCTAACCTATCACTTTATGATAAGCTTATGTGAAGGAGAAAAATTCATTATTTCATCATCATCATTGTATTGGCTGTAAATTGCTGTCTCATCAAATCTAGTAAAGTTCGAAGAAGGCTCTATAAGGTGAGTCTAGATATGGTTCGTATGGTCAAACTTGTCATCATTAGGCATGATAGGCTGGGGACCATCCCTCTGGTATAATTCCTTAAAGCAATATTCATCCCAATCATCTTTAGTAGCATAAATTTTATGGCAGTACTCGAGAGGGAATTCCCACCATAATGCATTAGGTTCAGCAGAGGGCCACATTTCGCACAGAGCAACATTATTCTTTTCACACACATAATGTTGGAAGGCACTAAACTCATTTGAAAAATCAAATATGTCTCTATAGAGCAAAAAGTAGTAAGATTTATAAGCAAGATTTCAAGGATTCATAGTTTGATGGGTGGCTGAAAGATGATTGTCCACAATAGTGTAAGGACAATGAAGAACAAGCATAATTTGGGCTACAAGACCATCTGTCCAAAATGAGTTACCCAAAGTTGCAATAAGGAACCTCATCCACTGATTTAGAGGGTTGAACCAAAGTAGGAAAGTAACTAAATATGGGTTAGTTGCATTATTGCTTTCCAAATACTGAATATACCATAAAAAATGAAAGGGCTAGATTTCTACAACAACATGGTAAAGATGAAGGAAATACCATAAAAAGCAAAGGAATTCTTTAGGCCATATCCAAAATGAGTCCACTTTTATATCCATAAAAGCATAAGGCCTCAGAAAAGGGTACTCAGGGTGAATAACTAATTCTCTCACAAACTGAGGACCATACTTTCGGATGAGGCAAGTTTGGTACTTAAAAATTTGTTCAGAGGCTCTTTAGGAGATGTTAGTTCAAATCTATGGGGGAAGGCCTTGGTAAAGGAAGAGATCAGGTCTAAAAGAAGAGGACGATGAAGAGGATGCCATGAGGTCAAGCTAAAAATTAGAGAGGATAATTTATAGGTCAAAAGAGGCTTCTCAATTTGGAAAAAAAGTTGAAACTACTAGTGGTTTGCCTTACATATGCTCCCTCAATATATACTAGTCTCATTGTCCTTACAGACAAAACAACTAAGAATACAGTAAACTCTTTTTCAAAAATTGATTCACCTAATAAGCAAATTTTGTCATGTCTATAATGTAGGTAAAATTGATGACTCTAGTAGTATGGCTACAGTTCACTTCTTTATCTAAGGTAATAACTATTCATCTACATGCATATGAAAAGATCATATTAATTCATAAGATAATCAGAAATAATGTTGGTTATAGTCAGAAATAGTGCTAGTTAGGGCTTATCCTATCATTAGGCAATAAGGTACTCTTATTATTAATGAACACCTACAAAGCAAACTTTTATACCTAATTCTCCAATAATTTAGAGAAACAGAGATGTCAATCATGTTTCTCATCCTACTGCATTTCCCAATAAAGAGATTTTATCCATTCAATAAGACTTTAGAAATAATGAATTACACTAGTTATAATTTATTAAAGATCTTAATTAAGCAATTAATAATTGTATTAAATTTCAGTAGATAAACATTAAACTCAAAATTATGGTTGAGATTTCATAATCAGCATTCATAATCACCATTCACTCGAATTAAATTTGAAGAATTTCATATATTTAGTATCTAATAACTGTACTTAGTTACAAAAGACACTGAATACAAACAACGCTGAATCAAAAGAAAACAAGACTTAAAAGATGAAAAGGAATCTTATACTCTACATGCCATAAACCTAATCCATCTAAGACTCATACTAACTAATATAACTAAATGGTGAAACAAAGATGTTGGAACCAAACCCACTTGTCATTGCTACACACAGCCTCCAAAGCACCATGGGTCGACCACATGCCGCCACTGCTAGTGGCTGACCAAGATGAAATTCATGCCCTTTTATTCGCCTTGATGTCAGGAACTCGAAAACAACCTCCACTCTTCGTCGTTTCACCAGAGTAAGTCTCAAAAGTTTTGGTTAGAAATTTTTAGATCTCTTTTTCCGGTAAAGTTCAAGGGGTAAAAAGGGTATAATCTTGAAGCTCTCACTTTCAGGAGCATAATGGAACCAATTTCATTAGATTCCGCCACCAAAATTGGCTAGAATCTTAATCTAAAGTTTCAGCACCGATGAGACTTTTCTCCTCACGTGCATCATGCTTTGGTGATGGTTTCCTCCGTTATTACCTCCTTAGTTCTTACTGGTTTAACTTATGTCGACCTATCACCTATCGGTATTAAATGATCGATATAACACTAGAAACATCAATGCACCTAAGAACTTAAATCTAGAAGTTTAGGGCTGCCACAAACACAATTTTTCGGTGAACTAGATGGGTGTGGTCTCGCCATAGCTAACCGCTATTCCATCTGACCTGTGTACTTCTAATGATAATTAGATGGAAATAGCTATATATTTGGACTCCTTATATCTCGATTAGCAAGTTGGTACCTTGGATCACATTATTATCGCTATTGAAATTTTCCTGCGATCCCTAAAAGGGATGTCTTTGAATAGCAACTCTGATTCATTAAAGCCAACTCATTGTATTGGTATTTCAAGTGTCATCTAGCTACCAGATGTCATGTTCTTAGAGAAGTGAGATAGTTTTCAATAGAACATGTGAGTTGATTTATTTTAATTTAGCATTTCATCATAGCATTTTGATTCATGCATGACAGAATGTATGTGTATATATATAATATTGACTATCATTATATGCATTAGAAAAAGAAGTGTGATGTATGTTTATGCCATATATTATCATGATGATATGGATGTTATATGCTATATGCTTACAATGGAAATAGGATAAAGTGTATCCGATTCATACTCACCTAAGAATATGATCATTACATGATGATATGATATGATAATGCAATATAATAATGATATGATATGATTATGATAATGTTTACGAAGTCGGCCTAGTTTGAGCTAGTCTCATTGTGGTCATGTATGTCATGGATAAGAGAAAAATTGGCCTAGTTCGAGCTAGTCACACTGTGGTCATATGTTTGAAATTTAAGAGAGCCAAGGGAGGGGATTGGCTTCCCATTTATTATGGTTTAGATAAGGATTGGATTCACTGACTATTTCCATCATATATGCTCTATGTATGGAATGGATGATATGTGATGTATTGTGACATATAAAGATCATATTCATAGCATGCTAAATTAATATATATCATCTCATTGAGTAGAACACTCACTCCTATTCAACATTTTTTTTCCAGGCTTAGTTAGCTATATAGTCAGATGAAGTTGAGGTTGTTATCAAAGATTAGCACTACTACTCCTTCTTCACAGTTGGCCCATTATTTATGTTATGTCTTATGAATTAAAGCTTCAGCTCTAACACTCTACACCATATTTAATTTAAGAAATAAATTTATAATTTTATTGACTTTAGTGTATAATTGAGTCCTTGTATTATGTGATATGAAGATTATCATAATTTCAATGTTTAATGTCTAGTCAAGCTTACTATGGGTTCCAGAAGTTTTATGCTTTCTTGTTCCCTAGTGCTGATCACATGCCTCTAGGTTTGGGTAATGACAAAAGGATAAAATGGTCATTTCACCATTTTATATAGTAAAGTCCACCTTTGCTCCTTCATATATGGTGTAGCTAAAAACATATAAAAGTCTTTGGTGCAAAGACTTAAGGGATCAGTCCTGGAAAAGATATAAAAGCTATGAGTTTTTATGTTCCTTAAGGATGAATATAATTTTTCTACTTGAAGTGATTTTAGAGAGATAAGTTGAGTGAGAAAAAGAAAAAGAAGAAAGTGTTTCTTCAAATTTTATTTTAATCTTCAATTCTTTTTCTTAGTTTTTTGTGAAAAAACAATTGCTTACAAATTGAAAGATGGTTTAGTCCAAAACAATCAAAGGGAAACCTTATCTTCCTAAGGATTTTTTAAGGAAAATCTTAAATCAATCTTAGGCAACCAAGAGAAGGATTTAGGAACACTAAAGAAACCAAAAGGAAACTTAAAGGTGAGTTAAAAGTGGATGATCTAGAGGCTTCACACTTAGGGAGCTCTTTGATAAAGAAAAAAAAAAAAGAACCTTCAAAAGGTAATATGATTACTCTTCCTTCTTCTTTCTATGCATATGTGCTTTACACACAAATTAATTGATTGCTTGAATGAATGTTTAGATCTAATTGGGTAAAGTGAAATTTTAAAATATGTGAAATTTCACTCCCGCACCTTACTTCTGCTGCAATTAACTCCACCATTTCTTCATACAAAATGAAAAGACATCAGCCTTTCCAAATGGATATTTTCTACACAGAATAAAAGTAAGAGTGTAGAGAAAAAGAGAAAGGGCTTGTTGCCATTTGTTTAGGTGCTTCAATCCCTTTTCCTAATCATCAATTTCCCTTCTTGATGTTTAGTAGGGCAGATTAAGGTTTAGGAGTTAGCGTATAGATATAGGAATTGCTAAGAGAATAATCAAGATTTGAAAAGCGTATGGATATAGGAATTGCTGAGAGAATAATCAAGATTTGAAACGTAACAAGGTGGATTTTGATGGAGCTAATTAAGTCAGCTAAGTTATTAGATTTAGGGTTTGGCTTAGAAAAAGAAGATGAAGATTATGATGGCAGTAGCAAGATAAATAGGGAGATAGAGTTTTTTTGTGTTTGATCATTTTAGTCATTTTAAATCTTTTTATCTAACATGATTTGATGACTCCGATAAATGTGGGCTCAGTTTTGTTGACAATGCATTTCGATTAGTCTTAATTGATTAAAAGCACTTAATTGTATGGCACTTAAAGAATTTATAACTTGATTAAAAAAAAAGTTAAGATCCAAAAATAGCAAAAAATTTCAGAGACCATTTATGTAATTTTAACTTACCTTTTTAAGAGAAGAGAGGAAGTAATTATTAACAATTAGGGAGAATTACTAGCAATCTTTCTTACACCGCTTGGTTTCTTTGCTAGGGTTTTTATTCCTTCTTGCACCATTGACCATTTTCTTTAGGGATCCCCTTGATGGTTTATACCACCAATGGGAATACCCAACCCTTCCTTTTTCCTTACTTTTTCTATGGTTTGTGCTTAGCATAGATTTTAATAAAGCCATTGATGGTATTTTGTGTCTGATTTGTTGCCCCCTATTCTTGGGATTTTGGATCTAAAAGAGTTGCCTCTATAGATATCTGTGGCATAAGGTCCACCCCCAATCCCTGGTGATGTCCAACTCACTCCTCTGAGATCAATAATTAGTTGTTGAAGGATGGGGAGAAATATATCTAGCACAGGCTTAGGAGACTTCTTTGGATCATTCATTTTTTTTTTTCTACTTTTGTTGAGTCTTCAAGCCACTGATGGTGGCTGGCCTTCTCCTAGGCTCCAGTTGTACTATGGCATAGGAGGATTGCCCCTTCAGATTACCGCTGCCTTAATCCTTTTGTTGCAGTGCAAAGTGGATAATCCTTATTATCAATACCTCTTTCTAGTGGGCTCTGTCATTTTTATCTTGGTAAGGTCTTGTCTATCACCAACGCTGATGCAATGTTCGGTGATGAAGACGGCGATGACTGGAAATAGATCCAGCATCAAGGGCAAAAATAGAAAAGGAAATATTTCTTAGACTTTAAGTCTAGTTTTTTTTTAGCTTCAAGCCCAGTAATTGTAAACCCTTTAATGAGTAATTTTATTAAGGTTTTCTGTGGGTTTTCTACTTGATTAATGAATGCCCATATATTTTCTTTGGGAAAAAAAAAATCAAAGTAGGCCACCGAACCAACAAATACTAAGCCGTACCCATATTAATTTGCTAACCGAAACATAAATTGAGATTACATGAATCCAGACACATCTACTTTCAAAATAAATCACAAGTCATAACTGCTTTGTTATAGCCATAGCCTGCTTCGTCTGCTCATTCCCTAAACTCTCCTCTATAGTTTCTTTCTTTGAAGTTTCAAAATTTCTCATTCTCAATTTTACGTCATGAACTGTTCTAGTCATGAATAGCAGTTGTAATTTCTCAAGGTCGATCATTATTATGGTTGTCTTCACGGTGTCGCTTCTCGTGCTCCCTCCAATTTTGCCACCGTTGCCGCCGCCGCCGTCTATTCTTCTATTAATACCAGTCATCATCATGTCCCTTCTTGTTTTGATGGCTTTCACTCCATCGCAAATGCCGCCGGAGATTTCTCTTTGAAATTTTTTTGTCTTTCTTTTTATTATTATTTATTATTTTGGTTTTTTTGGGTCTTGTAATGTATTTTTTTTTCATTTTATAATCTCTGTAAATAAACATGAGATTGCCAGCGGAATAGACAGGTATGTTTAAATTTCTTGAGAACACTGTCTAAGGTAAATCTTTCTTTATCTTTTTCTTTTTGCATAAACAAATCTAGAGAATGCAAAAGAATTATGGCTCTAATTATAAATATTTATTTGAAAGAATTTAATTCAATTCAAGAACAGAATTGAATTAAATTTTTGGACAAAAATTATTCAAAACATTGTATACTTATGTAAATAATTAATGAATTTTATCTAAATTAATTATATTTATTTATTTAATAATAACTAATAATTCTAAAAATTTTTGGAGGATAGGATATATATTTGTTTAATTTTACTGTAAATTAAGTTTCATTTCAATCCAATTTTTGCAAATTATTCTATTTTTTATTTATTTTTAAATTATTTTTTATACTAAAAGAATTAAATTTGATATGTCTTTCTAAATGTGAAGATAAAATTGAATTCATTTGAATTTAATTCTCTAAAATTTGAGTTTTCAAACAGAGAGTATATTTATTTTCAATTAAGTACTCGTACATGTATATACATTATATAATCGGTTGAAACTTTTTGTTTTTGTAAATTTGAGATTATAATTTTTTTCTATTTTTTATCTGATATTGATATTAAAACTATTTTTCAAAAATATAAAATAAATTATAATAATTTAATATCAAAATCACTGAGTTTTAGCTAATGATACAGAAGTGGTATTGAGATTTTGAGTTGAATTTTCAATTAAAATTAAATTAATAAAAAAAATTATATAATCAAACATTTTGTTTTCAATATAATTTTTTATAATAATTGAAACAATGACGTAAAATAGATTTTTTTATTAAGTTTATGGGTAGATTCTAAACTGGCGTCCAATGTAAAATAGACTTTTAAGATTTTTTTTTTTTAAATCAGATTTTTAAGATGTTAATATCAGTGTTTTGTGCATAAAGGACAAAATCCACAGCAAACTAGCTCTTAATGAAATTGCCAAACCGGTGAAAGATTGTTCAAAATTGATAGAGGTTCAACTACAGCCACTTATTGAGAAAGGCCAGTGTGCATTGACAACGGTCATTCGCCAATAGATTAAGAGAAATTGCTGCTTACAGTCTGGTAAAGACGAGAGGAGAGGCAAGTGGGACGCGAAAATGTGTATCATGAAATGAGTGTACTTCTGGAAAAATTTATAAACGTATCGATTAGCGGCAACCATGGGGCAGGTGGGAGTTTTTGCCCACCAATTATTATTATTTTTTGTTTAATTCGCCTTCCAATTTATTTAGAAATGTATATTATACTTCTGTATAATTAATTTAATTTTTTACTAGTCATTCTAAATTTTTAATGATTTTTCAAAATTAAATTTTTATAAATAATTTAAATATTAAAATTATTTAATTATTTCTCATTCTATAAATATGGAAGATCAATAAAAATTTACTTAATTAAAAATTTATTTTATGAAAAATATAATTATTTACTATTTTTTGAAATAAAGATTATTAGAAAATTTTAGAAAAATGTTAACCTTTATTTTTATTTATTATCCTATTAATTTTGACCCTTCAAATAAAATTTTCTTATTTCATCTATGATATTAATCCTAGCGATTTTCACTTTGAAGGCTATGGTTATGATTTTTCTTTTAACTTCAACTATCCTCGGTCTGGGTTTAATTGCCGCATTCACTAGTACAGTCTAATAATAATGTATTTTTCAATTGAATAATAAATTTAAATTTGATTTTTTTTATTTCTCTATAAAAATTCTAAATTGTCATTGTTGACCTAAGTTATGTTAAAATTTAGTCAATCTCCATTTTTTATCTTGACAATTAAATTAAAGTTATCTAACATTTTTATTAAGTGTTTATTTTGTAGATAAATTTCATTTGGAAGGTTGTAAATTCAAAAAATCTAAAAGTCCCTTAAGTCATGAAAGGGACCCTTAAATCGTGAGCGCTACATAAGAATCGTGATCGCGACTGTAACCTAGATGGTCGCAACTAAGACTAAATTAAAGGGCGAAGCATCAAATTAGATCTCGAGACTTAGATTACTTCGAGACCTCGACCTAGGCGTGATAATGGAATCGCTACCGCAATGAAGGTGTCTCAACTGCAACATTCATAAGGAAAATTCTAGCTCCAACGGATAGTTGAACGTCCAACAGAAATATGCCATGTGTCAAGTTACCATTAGAGAATATGAACATTGCGACCGCTAAAATGGTATCTTGAGCATGAAAAGGAAGTCACTACTATGACAAAGGCATCGCGACTATGACTTTGTTCTAACAGAGCATTAAATGTAGATTTATGGCTATGTGTGGAAGATGTCCTATCTATACTCTTTGTAACAGGTCTTTGATGTGTGAAAGTTATTGATGCCCCCTCCAAAGACCTTTATAACTTTGATGGGTGAAAGTTATAAATACCCCCTCCAAAGACCTTTATAACTATCTAACAACCTTTCATATATCCAAACTCTTGCAATTTCATTTCTCAAAGCCTTAATCTTTCTTTGTATTCATTTGATTGTTGTAAGAGCATTCATTGCTCAAAGGGGTTGAACATTAGCCTTCAAAAATACATTGTACAGGGTTGAGAGTGAGCCAATAGAAAACTCTTATATAGGTTTGAGTGTGAGCCTAAAGGGAAAACACCTGCAAGGATTGTGTGTTGGCCATTAAAACACATTGTGAGTTGGAAGTGAGCTTGAAACTCCATTGTAATTGTTTAGTGATAGTGGAACACCCAATTGAGATTGGGGAGTGGACATAAGATGTAGGGTTCGTTAACACCTGAACCATTATAAAATCTTGTGTCTACAATTTTCTTTCCCTATCTCTTTCCATTAAAATTTTAATTTCCCACCAATTCAACCCCCTTTCTTTGATCATATGAGCAAACAAGTAGTATCAAAGCAAAGTCTCACATTCTCAAGCTTTAATGCATAAGGAAAGATCATTATGGCTAATAAAGGGATGTATCACCTCAAACCACACTTTGACGATACCAACTATGCTTATTGGAAGTATAAAATGGAGATATATCTTGATTGTGATATCATAGACTTATGGGATAGTGTTCTTGAAGAATGGAAGCCACTAACAAAAGTGGTTGAAAGCATTGAAGAAGAAATCCCTAGAAAGGAATGGGTTGAAGTTCAAAAAAGAGCAAAATGGGAAGAATAAGAGAGCTATGATTATTCTATGTAACTCTTTATCTAGAGAAAAATGTGGAAGAGTTCAGCATTACACACGTGCTTATGGCATTTGGAAAGCTATTGAAAATTATCATGAAGGGACTAAGCAAGTTAAGTTAAGAAGATTCAATTTCTCACAAATGAGTATGAGCTCTTTAAGAAGAAGCCTAACAAAAGCATCACCAATATGACAAATAGAGTCCTTGCCATAGTCAACAATCTAAAAAAACTTGGAAAAGTTTACTCTTTGGTAGATATCAATCACAAGGTCCTCAAAGTCCTTCCAAAGAAACATTATAAAGGTAGAGTGGCCGATATTGAAGAGGCAAATGAGGACCTTGGCAAGCTTACTATCGATGTTCTCATTAGAAAGCTTCTCACCCATGAGATGACAATTGAGAAGGAAGAGTCTTAAGTAGAGAAGGAGAAAAAGAAATCACTTACTCTCAAATGTGAATCAAAGGAGCAACATTGTAGTGAGAGCTCAAGTGATTCAGAAGAAAGTGAAGATGATGATGAAGAACTAGCTATGCTCTCAAAAAGGGTCAAGAGTATCATCAAGAGAAGAAAGAAAGACAAGAGGCCCTTTAGAAGATCATCTTTCAACTCAAACTCTAACACAGAAAAGAAAAGAAGAATGATATAACTTGTTATGAATATGGAAAGTAAGGTCATATCAAATTGAATTGTCCTAAGAACAAGAAAAGAAGAAATGGGACAAGGAGAATAAGAAGAGTTTCAAGGCTATATGGGATGATGGCTCCTCAAGTGATGAAGAGGAAGAGGAGGTTGCTAATCTATGCTTCATGGCCTTAGAGGACTCTTCAAATGAGGTAAGCTCTAATTCCCAATCTTGTAATGATAATGATGATGAATTGTATGATGAGGATGAGGTTGAGCTAATGAAAGCCATGACTCTAAAATGCAAAAATATAAGTCTAAAATGAAATTTTATAAAGAAAAGCATTCAAAATTGGAGGAGAATTTTAAAGAGATAGAAAAACTTGTCTTAAGTTTGAAAACTTCCAATATGAACCTCAAAGGCTCATTGGAAGAAATTTCTTTTAAAAACTCCTCACTTAATTCCTTATTAAAGAAAATAATGCTTTAAAATTAGAAGTTAAGGAATTAAGGTCTTCTATTTCAAAATTCCATAAAGGGAAGGAAGTTTTGGATACTTTTATTATGTCACGAAGGCCACCATTTGTGAATCATGGCCTTGGCTTTGATAGTTCAACTCCATCCACATCTTTTTTTACTTTGTTCATCAAGGCCATAATTCCTCAAATATCTAGCATTGAGATAATTGATAAGGGAGTGAAAGCACACATAAAACCCCTTAGTGGTAAAAAGACTCAAAAGGTTTCACAGGGCTCTAGAGTTAAGCCTTCAAAAGCAAACCATGCATTTATGTATTATAAGAGGCATGCTAAAAAACACACAAAACCAACACCACACTTATTCTTGTATGCATCACTGTAATGTTATAAGTAGGCCATAATTTTATAGCAAAATGGCAAAGCCTAAGAAAACCTTTAAGTAAAAGCTTAAATGGCATTATTGTATGAAAGATGGCCATATTAATGTGTTTTGTTATGTGAGTATGAAAAATTCAAACTTTCATTATGAATAGTATTGAAATTTAAAGACAAACTAAGAAGAACAATTATAGACTCAAAAGGAAAATAAGACTTAGCATATTTTAACTCTTGTTGATTACAAACATAAAAGGAGAGAAACACGGCTTGACAAACTCTAACTCTAACTTTGGATAATTAGGGACTCAAAAGAACAAAAAGAAGCACAAGACTTAACACACTTAGACTCGCACTCAGGATTGACTAGACTTAGCCTGTGTAGGATTTGAATAAGGGCAATTGAGCTAGGCTAATGTTCTTCTCAAAGTGCTAGTCGGTGTGTTCCCATTTAACTTTTGAAATTGAGGGAATTGATAATGCTGCTAATGTAACAATCCACACCTATCCTAGGAGTTTTGTGACAAGTTACTTGAATTTAGAGCTATTATGACAAATGTGTGCTTTTATGAAAATTCATATATTATGTGATTGATGAGTATATAGCATGTTAGATTAGTTCTAATATGCATAATATGAATTATTATTGTAAAATAAGTGATTTATATGAAGTGCATAAGCATAAAATGATTCATTGCACATAAAGTGAACTTTCATGCACAAAACTATTTTTAAGCATAAAATAATTTTTGTGAACATTTTTTAAAATGTTTTTAAATAAATATTTTGGGGAGAATTTCAATGAAAATAAAAAAAAATTATTTTTAATTACCTATAATCTACCCATAAATAAAATTAAAAGGCCCAACTCACCAAAGCCCAACATACCAAAACACTCCTAACCTAGCTCATTAATGGCAAACTTGTAATTTTGCCAAAACCCTAAATATAAAACCTAAAATTTGGCCCCTTGCCATAGTAGCAGCCACCATTCTATTATTCATTAGTTTTTATAGAAAAATTCTCTCAACCGAAATTCATAATGTGACTTCAAACCTTGCGATTTTGTGATCGTTTTCGTAAGTTTTTCATTTCTTTCAATCTACTATTTGAATTTTTTAAAAATAACCATGAGAAATTCATTTAAGGCTGTATATTTATTGTTTTTATTCTTGTTTCATTTGGCTAGGTGTTTTATTTGAAGGAGAAACTGCTTTTCAACCATAAACACAACTCTTTCTTTGCACATCCACCAAAAGTAAACCCTAAAACCTAAAAATTAGAATTTTCAAGCAATTTCATAAAGGGGGAGCCAAATTGTGTATTAATGCATTCTAAATTGATTTTTTTTGTGTTTAGATGAAAATATTGATTTAAATTATATTTTTGTATATTACTGTAATGATCGGAAAGTACAAAAAGCAAGAGAATCCATAGTTTTCACTCTAAAACCTAAAGTTGGAAATTTCATACATATATTCCATAAAGGGGTGCCAATTCCTATATGGTTGTGTTTTAAAATGATTTTTGTTATGTTTGAATGAAAAATATTAGTTTAAACCATGTATTTATATATTACTATAATGATCAAAAAGGGTGAATAGCAAGAAAATAATTGATTTTTCCATAAAGAGAAGTTCGGCCTATGATGGGATTTTAATCCCAATGTCTATAATTTTTGTATGATATATTTTAATGATTGTTTTTATATGTATATGAATGATATATGATTTAATTACATGTTGATTGAAGGAGTAAATCTAGACAAAGCTTATAGACATTCGGCCTACCTAGATTTTCCTAACCCTAACTATTATGTTATGATTAATATGTGTACGTGATTGGGTAACATGTGAATTAGGCCTTATGATGTGTAAATTGTGAATTAATGACCTTAAATTGGCTATGAGATAGATGGTGTAATTTGGACAAAAGAGATAAGCATGATACTTCTAAAGTTACTTATTAAGTTGATGTATATGAAAAGTATTGAGTGTGACAAGTTGGAAATGAAATTGAATTGATATTAAGATCATGATTTATTGTGTTTGGCTATAGAAAAGTCTTGGCATGAGTTGTTATGTGTTATCCTTGTAAGCCTAAGAAGGCTAAGTGTGCAAGACTTGAAAGTCAACATGTTATATCCAAGTGATTGCGAGGCCTCGCCCAAGCACCGGTTTGATCCACTAAAAGGAATTGAAATGCTCATTTAGGAGAAACATCATGATTAGAACATACTATGAGTTCAAAAAATTAAATTTTGTAAGTTGTAATTTGCAAAAGGAGTTGCCACTTTAATTTTGTTTATTTTAGTTGGGAAAATTAAAGGAAAAATCCAATTTGATTGACTCCATAATTATACCATTTATCCCAAGGAAAAGACTAGTCCTCGAATGACCAAACAGGGCTCAGAGACTAGGTTTTGGCTAAAACAATAAAAAAAATTAGTTTGGCTTGAATACAAAATAGCTTTTGAAAAGAAGTTTTTATGTATACATGAATAGATATAATATGATGCATGAAACACATATTATTCATGCAATGCATGGTAAAATATAAGATAATGACTATTATAAAATGCAAAAAATAAAGAAAAACTACTTAAAATTATTACAAGTTAAAATATCAAAATCAATGGATCTTTCCTCTAGCCCTTATGGTTTCTAGGAAAAGCACACATTCCTCAGATATAATCTAAACAATTAAAATAATAAAACAATTGTAATAAAAAGAACTAAAGTTTTGACTTTTATTTTAAAAAAATAATTTCAATCCTAGACTATAAGAAGAAGGTGATAGAGAGAGAAAGTTGTTAATTTTAGCAGAGTTGAATGCCTTAGCAATGGCAAGCCTGCGTATTCCTTTGAATGAAAATCAAACCCCAGCAGTTCTTCCTTCTTGCGAAGGGTGGGTGTTTAAGTCATTGCCTTTGTTATCGTGTTTTAATTGATTTTAAGGGCTTAGAGATTTGTTAATTAGGTTAGATTTTAATTAACAAAAATTAGATCTTTTCATATTTAGATCTAGAAATTGGAATTGAAAAGGAAAAGAAAAGAACTTTTACTTTTGGCTTTCAGCGACGAGGAACTTAGGGAGCAATCATGGCATTGGATTGAAGTTTCACATTAGCTTAGGGATAGCATGATCACTCCTTTCAGAAGAAGGACTTTTGAACTCTTCTTAGGGGGAAGGACTTTGGATCACCTTTGATTAAATACTATAAATTCTCTTGAATTGCATCTTTTCTTAATTAAGCAGCTTAGAGAGATGATTTAAGGTGATTAGGAAGCTTATGAATAAGTTTAAGATGATTATGAAGCTTATGAATAGGGTTTGAGATGATTAGGAAGCTTATGAATAGGGTTTAAAATGATTAAAAAGCTTATGAATAGGGTTTGAAGTAATTATGAGATTTATGAATAAGGTTTTATCTAATGGAGGAGGTTTTGGAATGAGATTTTAGAGATTTGGAGGTTCAGAATCAAAGTTTTGATGATTGGAAGGCTTATTAATAGAGTTTAAAAAGCTTTAGAAAGAGTATAAAAGTATGTCATTGTGTGTGGAAGTTGTTATGAGGTGTAAGATATTTATAGGGGAAGTTTGGGGGCTCAAAACTATGAATTTTCTATATGGGAACTAGGAAAAATGTGCTGTGGTAATTTATCCTTGGCTACGGTAACTGCAGAGCTCTCTACTGTAGCCATAGAGCCTTTGCAGTAGCCAAATTCTGCAAGAGTGGTTTCAGTTACTGCAACCATCTGCAAGTTGTTGCAGTTGGCCTACGGGTTGCCACACCGCATTTTAACCTGTTCTCATCCGTTTGTGGTATGATTTGGGCCTAGTTTGAATCTATGGGGTCGTAATCGAGTGTTGCTCATTTGAAGGTGCAAATTGGAGGGTTCACAGTGATGAGTGCACTCCTAAGTGCAACTCCAACTATATGTGAATGTTATATGTATATAGGGTAGTTATGGGATAAGATACCACAATGTTAAGCAAATGCTAAGTATTGAATTGTAATGTATGTTAGAGCTTGAGGATTATTAGAAGTTCAAGGGCTACAAGCAGCTAGGAGTTAAGGTACCATAAGGTGAGTAAACATTATGTTATTGTTATAAGTACAAGTATAAGAAATTATATAATTTCTTTGTTAAGCTTGGGTTGCCAAAGGATAATTGGTCCAAAACCATTTTTGATTATTCAATGATAGTAAAGAACCTTTGCAATTATTGCCTTAACTTATATTCTTTCTATAACCACACTGTTATTTATCTTTTTTTATTCAATAAGCTAAACATCTATTATTATTGTGTTATATGTGATTGCATTCTTCAATGCTATTATTATAAGTGATTGCCATTAGCTCTAGTTATAGTACCTATAAACACTTTTATACAAAAATTCTTATGCCAATGCGGGTAATCATTAGAATCAATGCATATGATCTTAACCCAATAGATAGGGGTAGTGTATCCACCTCACTAGAAAGGGCAGTTCAAGTCATGGAGCCTAATCAGTTTCACACTTTTCTACGTGTTAGGAGTTGGAATTTGGTTTGATGCCACCTTTACTGTATGTGTTCAAGTGAATGTGGTAATTACCCTCACTCTCTACATGCTATGTGTGATTTCTGTGAACTTTGTTAAATTCCAAACTATGAACCATAAGCTATGAATCATGAATTGTGAATCATGAACTATGAGTTATATGCTATGAGTCCTTTCTAAGGGATATATGTTATTGTATAAGCTATATTGTTTACTCATTGAGATTATCTACCTCACCCCTCTTTTTCCTATTATTGTTCCAGGTGAGCATTATGAGGAGGCAAGGTGATGGCTCAAGCAATCTACTCCGCTTGGGGAATTTCCTTATCCAAGTTTATTAACATATTGTGATTTGAAGAGTTTTTTTCGATGCTCCGAGAGTTTCATTTTTTGGAATATTATCTATTTGATAATTTATTTAGAGTCTTAAATGTTATTTCCATGTGAATTGTATTTAAAGTATTTTAATACTATGCTTCCGCTACTCAAAGTTTTCCTTATTATTGGATAATTAGGTTAATGCATGAGGTTTTGGTATGATCCTAGGCAGTGTTTATATGTGCATGAGTGGGTTCAATAGGCGTGGGTGACTTTATGTCTCCCTATGTTCTAGAACCGTCATAGCTCTAAAATTAGATGTGACACCTGAGGTCAATAAGCACATCAGGTACTGGTTTTAGAGGGAGGATATCTCTATTGTCAATGAGGTCAATGATACAATGTATTATGCTCTTGCACATGTTAGTTTCATGCCCAGCTCCTTAGTGATACTCGCAGTACTCATCAGGTTTGTAGATTTTGGATGGATGGCTAGAGGGTCCTTTCAACCCTAAAGGCTTAACCAAATCAGCTTTAAAGGTCATGTTGTAAACTGCACTTAAGGGAATACCCAAATCAGTAAACTTCATTCTCTCTAATTTATGCAATTGGTTAGTGGTGGTAGCTACCTCTCTACTATTCCATTTGGTGGAGATAATAGAAGTGGAAGCATAAGTGCTACTATTCTTGCATTTTTCCAACCGTGTGAGCTTGTTAGAGTATAGTGGTGTTTCACTTCAATGGTAGTTTGATGGGCCCTTCAATGTTTAGTTGCACAGACATTCCTATTAGTTGAAAATGATTCAAGGAATAGAGAAAGTCAACTTTGGTATTTGGTGACATGAGACTTTCAAGGACTTTTCCATTATTGGTCAGATCAATAACATGGGCTGGGTTGGCATGAGCATTTGGGATTGGCTATATGACATTTTTTGACACTTCTCTATCATGGGTAAGGCCAGTGATAGCAGTTCATATAGCTACAGCACTAAGACAAAATGAGATGATGGTAAAAAAAAAAAAAAAAAGGGAGGTGTCAAGATGATTAACAATGGAAGGAGCCGTAACATTGGTCAAATTAGGATGGGTTGCAATTAAATGATAATAATATAGGGATTTATTAGTTGTCAATTATTCATCATCTAGATCATAATAGTGTATATAATCCTTTAATATGAGGGATACTATATCTCGTATATAAGTAGTTAGAATTTATTACTGCTTATATAGACATACTATTCATGTACGGCTATATGGCATGTGATTAGTTCTAATTTGTTATGTATGCAGGTAAGTGATAACCAAGATAGAATTCATTATCTCCAGTAAACGAGATTAAGATCCTATGCTATCTAGTTATTCTTGATAACTAAAGCTCCTGGTCAGGACAGGCAGATTCACTAGAAAGAGTTTATAGTAGGAATCTAATCCCATCAAGAATTAGAACCGAGATAAGGACATAGAATCGAGATACATTAGGGTTTGACATAAACCATTACCCTAGCCGAGATTGTGATCATTAATGAAAGGATTCTAATGCATGATAATTTATGATCGTTGGTCCATGTGATATTTAAAATTACCAACTATAAATATTCATTTCTAATTAGGTAGTCGTGACATGGAATGCTAGTTGTCACTCATGACTTATGGAACTAAGTGTGAAGTGGGGATTTCACATTAGTAGAGAAATATATTTTCTCATTCCCATTGCTAATTAGACATGAATCTAGAAAGTCACACATCCAATAATGATCACCTTCCAAGTATAAAAGATTTACCATAATAATTAATTAAAGTGTTTAATTAATTAATTAGTGGTAAAATGATTAAACATGTAATTAAATTTACAAGGACTCTAGCATATCTTGATGTTTAATATATGAAGATTTCTATTCAATTAAATCTTAATTTGTATATGATGCAAAAGAGAAAGATTAAATTGAAATTGATTTGGACTAAATCTGTCACATCCCACTTTTGGGATGGATGGTCCTAGGGCACGGGTGGCCATAAGGGCACCAAAAACCTATAGAATCCCTTACTTGCTATCAAATTCAATATGGCATTAAGCAAATTAAACTATAAATATCACATCAACTATGCTCAAGATCGTAGCCTGAATCACATCACCATCTCATAAAACAATTCTATGCACATACTTCTTAATGATCATCATTGAAATTTATCGATTAATCATACATATTTCTCATATTACACATAAACAAATTATATTACGTATTAATATAACTAAAACTTCAATTTCTATGGAGGAACTAACTATAACATACATATACTTGCATACAAATAACATAACAAATATCTTTAAGGAAACTTGTACACCAACATATATACTATCTTTAAGCAAAACTCATACTTCAACTCAGACTGATCACCTTTAATCTCCTATGGAAAAATTTAGGAAAAAGGGAGTGAGTTTATGACTCAGTGAGTAAAATTTATGTTACATTATATCACATGGCTCAGTGTTTAAGGTTTGTTAACAAGGAGAACATTTGGCTGACTTATACATATAAACATATTAGTTGATAGAGGAAATGAATGACAATGATTATCAAAAATACTTTTGGAAATTTAAATCAAGTATCAATAACATATTTAAATATTTATATTGAATAGCATAAAACGTATATTATTCTTAAAATTAATTATCAAATATAAACAGCTCGTTATACTTTTAAAAGTTAAGTCTATATAACAAATACTTTAGTAAACTTGAAAATTATCATTTAAATACGAATAATTTGCAAATACACTTTAAATACAAATTCAGTAACTAACCATAATTTCAAATATACTTTCAAATAAAAAGTAACACATTTCAAATAAGATTTCATATAACTGATAATACATTTTAAATACTTTTTTTAAATAACTAACAAATACAATTGTAAATACAACTTATAAAATATGTTTCAAAACTTCTTTATCTTGTAATTATCTTTAAAATATTTTATGATAGATGAGAGAGGATTTTAATCCATATCTTCTCATCAACACTAAAATAATGGCAGCTCTTCTTGCGAAGCATTTGCCAAACATCTTGTACTTCCTTTTAAAACATCATTCATAAAACACTATCATATCATATCATTATCATTAGCATAAATCTGGTCTAAAATAATTGGATGTAGATTTGATCCATGCATCTTATCAAAATCACATTAATGGTAGAGGCTCTTCTTGAGAAGCAATACCATACTTCTTATGCCAAGCGGCTAGGATCATACCTTCTCCCAGCTAGAGTCACTATAGTGTACACTGCCCGGTGTTCCCCATATTGAATAAGGGGATTTCTGCTTGAAAATTCAAAAACTAAATAAATAACTTTATAAAACATATAACAATGCACCAGCATATGAATTTCCATATACGAAAAAGCAATCAAATATCACATCTTTTATAAGAGAATTTAACAAATTTAAATACTCACACAGGAGCCTGCAAATATTCATATAAAATACTTCAATACTCATCAATAGAAAATTTATTCAACACTTATAAAATCAACATACACATATATAACTTTTTTAAAATCATAAATATAAACATAAACTCATCTAACACTTACAAACTCATTAATAACTATTTTAGTAAATACTTTATAACTTTTAAACCATAATAAACATATATATATAGTTAAATCATATTATCAGAAGGAAATCGAATAACCATATATGTATTGTAATAAGCATATGGAATAAACTTTTATGGACTTATTACTTAGGATTCTCATAGCAATTAGGAAATTCAAATGGATGGAAATTTTCATACAAGGTGGTTTAACAATAATATGGTTTTCAATTTCAGAATCTCAATAGATAAAAGAATATTGATTACTCACCTTTCTTGCTATATCCTCTAGTTAGGTTCAACCCATCTCCACTTGCACGCAACTCATCTTTTTCCTCATCTCATCTCTTCTTACACCTAAAATCCCAATTCACATATCAACTACAATTCAATCCTCTATTTGCTATGCTTATAATCTATTTATGGAATTTTAATTAATTAATCCTCTATATATTATTCTTATATATTTTGTATAATTCTAACAAAAATTTGGTAGCACTTCCCCAAAAATTGGATTAATCCCCCTGAAAATCAACAAACATTCTCAACTCAACAAGCATCATAATTTAATTGTCCAACCCAGACCTCCAATGCATCAAATAGTCCCATCTGCCATCTTATCTCAATATTTATCTAATTCATTAATTTCCTTAATAAAATTACTAATATACTTATAAAATTATCTCATCTTAATATTTGATTAAAACAACTCAAAAATTCATATAATTTACAAATAATCAACTATATAATTAAAAGGAAATCATTAAAAATTTAATTTCATTTTAAACAACTTTCATAGAATTTAATAATGATTTCTATTTATCAATTTAACACTAAAATAACTAAACATAAACAATCTAATAATTGTCCTAGCATTAAAACAATGGACTTAATTTAACGAAAATGAGTTCTAAGCTCACTGGAATCGAATTCTCAAAATCTAGCTTCAGAATCGGACAGGAGCATAGTTGATTACGTTCGCTCGTCTTGACACTAAGAACATAGATATACACCTCACTCACTGCCACGCTCCCCCGTTCTGCTGGAAAATGCCTCGAAAGATCTGGTGGCTCAACTTCCAATCTCCTTCTCTAGTCATCCTCAACTGACGATCCAAGTATCAAACTGAAGCTCATGATGAGGCCGTTCCATAGCCACTAGAATTGCCCTCATCCACCATCGAAATCGCTGGAAATCATAGCTTGAATCTTCGGTGCTAGCGAAGGTAAGTCTCATGCGTACAATGCCATCTACCGCTCTTTCTCATCGCCACAGCTTCCATCTAGGTCGTTGAAGCTCGAGGAACGTCTGGGCAATGGCAGTGTAGTTCACCGCCAGCCGAAGCTCACCAGAGAACCCTCTTCTTTCTCTTCATCGCTTTGTCTCCCCTTGCTCTCTCTCCCAATCTATCTAGTTTCTCTTTTCTCTTTTTTTTTTTTTTCATTTTCTGTTTATTAACATGTACATATATAATTTCTTTCTTTCTCATTTTATATATATATTCTTAACAACTTACACAATTATTATTATTATTATTATTATCACTATAAACCAACAAAATAACATTTTTTTTCTCAATACTTTCAAAATTAAAAATAATAAATTTTTATGAAAATATTTTCTTAAATTATATTTTATTTTATTTCTTAAAATATTTTTATTCCTTAACTTATCGAAAAATAATCATTTTTCTTATAATGAAAATTCATAAATTATGAAAAATCGGGTTGTTACAAATTCAATGACTTAATTTTAAACTTAGTGAAAACCCTAAACACATAAGACATGGCCTAAGCCCACATGCGATATGGAAAAGAGGAAATTTAAGGGTTAGAGAAAATTCACTACTCATAAGCCCATGTGATGGGTTTAGCGGTTAGAGAATCTTCTACTAAGATTAAAATTATAATTACATCTTTTGGCTAATGGAAATGTCCATTTTACCCCTAAAGGATAAAATGGTCATTTCACCATTTGAAGAAGCAAAGTCCAACTTTGCCCCTTCACCTAATGATGAGCTAAAAGGGCATTTAAGTCTTTATGAAGACTTAAGGGTTAAGTCTTTAAGAAAAGAGGTACATAAATGTTATGTTCATCTTTTCTTCATAAGAGTGAACATCATTTTTCATTTGAAGCATTTTAGAGAGAGAAGTTGAAAGAAAGAAAGAAAAATGAAGAAAAAGTTTCTTTAATTTTTCTTTTGATCTTCGATTCTCTTCTTTGTTCTTTATGAAAGAACAAATGCTTGCAAATTAAAAATATGTTTAGTCCAAAACCAATCAAAGAGAAACCTTAACTTCCTAAAGGTTTTTGAGGGAAAATCTGGAATCAAAATTGGGCAACCAAGAAAGGGATTCAAGAACACCAAAGAAACTAAAGGAAAATTAGAGGTGAGCCAGGTGTGGATAATCTAAAGGCTTCACACTTGGGAAGCTCTTTGATAAAGAAAGAAGGAACCTATAAGAGGTAATATGATTACTCTTCCTTCTTCTTTCTATGCATATGTGTTTTACACACAAATTAATTGATTGCTTGAATTGATGTTTGGACCAAAAATGGGTGAAGTGAAATTTTAAAATGTTTGAAATTTCACCCTATCACCTTGCTTCCACTGGTTTTGGCTCCACCATTTCTTCACCCCCTTCTTAGAGAAAACTCAACCTCGAGTTTTGAAATGAGGAAGTAGAAGAATCAATAAGCAAAGCTTCCATCTTTCCTTATTAGTGGTGTGGAATGAATAAAGTGATTGAAAGATTTGAAATTTGGTTAGAGAAATAATAAAGAAATTATTAGGAATCACATAATACATGTTAGGAATAGAAAATAACTTAGAAGCAATTTCTTAGTCATTAAAAACAAAATCAATCTCTTTTTCTTCTTATACTTCTAATTGAATCATAACTTCTTCATCCTCTATGATTTCTTGATGAGTATTGAGTGTTGGAATTTCTTCGTGATCAACAACTTTGTCAACCTCTATAGGTAGCAAAGAATCTTCATCAATAACTTCTATAACATCATTGGTTTTTCCATTATTTGCATCCACCCAATCATATTCATAAGTAACTTGGATGCGATAACATATTATATATTCAACCTCTTCATCTTTTTTGTCCATCTCTTCCAATTGTGACTTAGATTTATATTGACTTAGATTTATATTATTTTTCCACATCAGCTCTATATTCATCAAACATTAATATCACTTGTTTGAAGTCTTGATGCATATTCTTCCACATAGTGGATAGTTCTCTTATTTCATTTTTAATCATTGTATATAAAAAAGATATTAAAATTTGACACCAGCAATTATAAATTGCAAACTTTAAAAATAAAGAAACAATAAGCAATTACAAACTGAAAAAGAAAAAAAAAAAAAGAACAAGACTCAAAACAAAATGATTTAAAGAGAATACAACTACAAGAATTCTAGAGTAAGATTAATTTTTTTTTTATTGTTTTATAATGTAAACAACTAATTTTTTACCACACAAAAAGAAACAAGGAAAATGAAATGAAATAGATACTATTTTAAGCAAGTTTTGAACAAAACAGACACAAGAAACTAAAGTCAGGAAATTTTTTTTTACATCTTTTTTATTTCAAATTGAATATTTGAGGAAGAAAAAATAAGTTATGACCTAATTTGACAAGATAATGCAAAATGGGAACAAATAGAAAGAAATAGAATCAAATGGAAAGATGCAAAAATAAGAAAACAAAACAAAAGATAAAGAAAATGAGAAACAAATAATGAAGAGGAGACGCAAACTTGATTTAGAGCCAAAACTCTAATACCAAACTGATGCGAACCTCAAGCAACCTGCCTTGAGACCCAACAATAATATGCTTGGAAGTGACTCCTAGGAAAGCCAAATCAGATTTGAAGCTAGAAACTTTAATACAAAACCAACTTGTGGTTAGGCACCTTGGTATAATTTGATTCAAATGTCACAAAGGTATGAACCTTTGATAAGTTTGAATGCCATAAAAGAGAAAATCTTTTGATAAGTTTAAGAGAGTCAAATAAGAATTAAACTTGAGAGAAAATTTAAAGGAATTTTATTCATTAAATAACTCTAACTGTCTAATTATAAAGAAAGCTTGAGTTTGTATAGGCACTCAAGACTAGAAATTTTTCCTAATCAAGAATCCTTCATAGATAAAAGAAATAGAACTAGACTAGGAATTCTTCCTAGTTAAGGAATTAAATAAGAATCCTTCTTAAATAAGAAAATAAAACTTATAAAATAGAAAAAAAATCTAAGATTTGTATTGGGCCTTAGGGTAATATAGAAGAAGCTTAGAACTAATGAAAATATGAAAATAAACTTATCCAAACAAGTCTTGGGCTTAATATCTAACATAGGCCATCCAAAAACACAAACTAAATTAAATTAATTAAATTCAAACTTAATAAAAATGGAATGGCATAGTCTTTCTCAAACACCCATTCAAATTCCTTGTAATGATCTTACATGAATAAAATTCATCTAGAAGTTTTCTTTGATTGTATCAAAATTTCTGAAAAGACTAACAAGAGTTAATGGAGTGGTTGTAGTTATAAAACTTATAGTAGTCTCTTCCTTTCAAATCCTCTTTTGCTAGAAATGTATGCTCAATAGGAAGTTTTATAAGCTACTCCTCTAAAAGGAAGTAAAAAATTTATCCTACCTTTGAAACCTGAAAAGTATATTGAGGAGTTGAGCTAGTAGCTTGAAATTTTTTCTAAGTTTCAGGTACTTTCTTAACCAAAGGAGGACACACATATGTCCTAGTAGTTGACATATCAACCACTGCAATTTTAGGGGTATTGATCTACTAGAAGTAGCTCCCTATGGCACTCATATTCTTTTGATTATCTTCCATCGATAACTCTTCATATTCAATGACTTGAGTAACAAGCTCATAAAAGTCACAAAACTCCATGCTTTGAATTTTTTTCCTGAGCTCTATATATATGCCCCTCTTGTTCCATCTTCGCAAATTTTATCTTTGGCAAGAAAATATTGCATCTGTTACACATCTTCTTAAATCCTGCAAAGAACATGTCTACACTTTCTCCCATCTTTTATGTAACTCTTGATAGCTCAACTATGTATACTTCAGTTTTTGCCCTAAAGAATTGTGTGTAAAATTGCCTCTCCATTTCCTATTAGGTAAATATTGAATTTCTAGAAATAGTGGCATACCATATAAAGGCAGTATCTGTAAGTGAGTTGGGAAACAATCTTAATTTAGATTTACTAAAATTCTCATAATTAGTAAGTTCACCACATTAGATTGTGAACCTTGTTATATGCTTCAAAGGTGATTGTCCATCTTCTTTTGAAAATAAAGTGAATTTAGGAATCCTGTAACCTCTTGTATATGGGTTATCTCTATCCACAGTATTAAGGTAAGGCTTGTAAAACTCACTTCGGCTAATTTGTTTAAGGCCTGGATCATATAACTTGTGTACCACATCTTTATAGCTTTTGGGTTTACAACTACTTAACTTAGTTGCATAGGTTGAGGAATTTGTTGCTTAAGGTGAAATGCCCCCTAATCCTCCTGTAGCATTTGTTGCTTCATTGTCATACAACATAGGTTGAATTCCCAAGTTGGTAGCACCATAAATTTGTTGAGGAAGCATGGGTCTCCTTTATTGATTGTGATGACCATTAGGAGTTGCCCCCTAGTGTCTTCCCTCTTGTGTGGGGGTAAATATCTTTCCTTAGCTTGGAAAGCTTAAGGTGGATAAGAGATAGTAACTTCCATTTGGTGTAACTGATTTGCACTTTGGACTCTAGAGATTTGCCCCCTTACTCTTGAATAACCTGTCTATCTTGCTTAAGACTAATCTTAAAGTTTCTCCTAGGACTTCCTTGAATTTAGCTAGAAGAAAATTTTTCTACTAAGCCAGCCACAGTAGAAGTCATTTCTTTCTATGTTTTGAGATGTTCTTCCATCAGCATCCAATAAAAAGCATCATTAGGATTAGACCAAAAGTTGTTAAAACATTACCTAACCTCCAACCATAGGTCTAGTTGGCAAGATTTGGTGGATTGGTGCCTCCATTCATTGGTATGATTCAGAAGGCACATTGTTCTTCTCGATTTGCTCCACTATGAATGGAACAAATCTTGCTTCATGCTTTGCTCCATCAGCAGCAGCTCTAGTATTATGAGACACCATGCTTACATCTTTTCCAGTATTCTTTCAGGATGCCATGTAGAATCTGTGACCTATTGGATGTGCCAAAAATTATGTTGGCTTTAAATTTGCTAAGAGCGTGCCACGTGTTTTAGGTACATGAACTAAAATCAAATGCGCCTGACTTCTATCATAAAATTTGTGAAATCTCAGCTCCTTTAACAATTATACTGAAATCCTCTATTGCACCCTAGTTGAAATGTAATTGAAGTTGGGAATCTAATGAAATTAGGACTAAAAATAAATTGTAATTGAACTTTGGAAATTAAAAAGGCTTAGAAATAAAATTGAATGACTTTGCAAAAAATAAATTGGGAATCTAAGCTAAAGAAAATTGAATTGCATTGCATTAAATGAAAAAGTGTTGCATTTACAGTAATTGGAAGGTTTGAAAATTGGAAATATTGTTGGAAAATATAAATACAATACTTTGAAATGAAATTGCAGGAAAGTCTTAGAATTAAACTTGGTTGATTGGTTGATCTTGATGATTGATAGTTGTTCCCATTGTCGTTGCATATTCCTACTTTTACGTTGACTAGAGATAACTGCTATAAACTTCTAGATATCACTTTTTTACTTGGGGCTTAATTTCTTTAAGTGAGTAGCATAGTGCTATATATTAAGAAACGTGACTTTTAAATGTCTATAAGTTCCAACATAATATCCACTTAACTCTAATCACGTGTCATACTTCTATCGCAATAAATTTAAACCTACTCAATTAATTAATTTATAATCATAAATTAATTAACTAGATATAATTAATTTGTACCGTGCATTTATGTGGGTTTGAATAAATTTAGACTAAAAAATATCTAGTGCAAACAAAACCTAAAAAATATTATATTATCAATATTTGCTTGATAATATTTTCAAATTACTAATTACCACATTAAAATATTTAGTTTTTCAATTATCATATTTAATAATATTTACTTGATAATAATGCAAAATAAATAAAGATATGATAAAAATTAATAAATAAATTATATTTTTTAAAAAAGTAAATTATTTTTTAAAATAGACGAAAAAAAATCTATTATTATTGTACGGAAGAATACTGAATTGAACTCAACATTTGATACATTGATGATTTTGCGAATGCCCTCGACGACCAATTATGACTTTTCTAATTGATGACTAGATGTGTAGCCTTGATTTCTTTCATGATACAATGCATCTTCATTTTTTTTTTTTTTTAGCTATAATTTACCTAAATCCAAATCTATATTATATTATATTATATACAAAATCTCTTAAAAATAAAATTTTTAAATAGTTCAAAAAACACGTCACTTTTAATACAAACGATAAAAAAATATATCTTATTTTTAATTTAATTAGATAAAAAATTATTTTATTTCAAATTGAAAAAAATAAAATTATTATCATTATTTAGTTATCCTTATTTTATTAGTATAATTATTAATTACCCATGTTTCTAAATATAAATTTTAACAAAAATGTTAGATAGCACTGGTACTAATATAAATACATGATTCTATGATAATTTTTTTCAATAATTATTATATCAAGTTTTTTCATTAAAAATATTTTTGAAATTTTATTGAAACAAATTTAGATTTTTATTGAAATAAAATAGTTATATAATTTAATATTTTATTTAGAATACTCTTTAAAATATAATATTAATAAAAAAATAATTGGTTAAAAAATAGTTAAAATTTAATTTATTATGTAATATAATTTCAGATTTACATCTTCATTCTATAGTTATTATAAAATTTAAAACTATGTCGAATTATTTTTCGTATATTTAAGTATTACAAATTCCTAAGACAAATAATAAATTTATAATTAATATAAATCATGAGTTTCAAAATTACTTAATTAATGTATAACGCACATGCGAATTTACTAGTATATATAACTATGAGTAGTGCTATTTAAATCAATTTAATATACATCAATAGCAAGAA